>JAVJGG010000013.1:18567800-18615018 GCA_035590195.1 Aviceda cuculoides | reverse complement strand
CAGCCATTTCATATCTCCCTGTTTTTCTAAAGACACTTTATCTTTTCTTCACATTGCAGATGAAGTATATAAACATGTATTTTGTAGTTTAAAATACAAAGGCACTTAGAAATACCTCAGAAATACCTTCAGCTGAAATGCATTTTCTTTCATGTTATATTTTGCCTGAGTATTTTGAAATAAATGAAGAAAAAATAGACAGTGTCCTGAAGAATAAGATACTAATCTGTTTTGTATGGAGTATGTAAACTGCTCGTAGGCAGTACAGGGATACTATTAAAAATAAATTATTAGCACAGATCTCTCTATCTTATGTAAAGTTATGCAAAGCTAAAGAAGGATTATTTTGAATACCAGTTTGTTTTCTCATTTTGTAAGAAAAATATTTTAGTAGAACAGAATCAGTCTGGAATGAATTTAGAGCTTCTGAATTTGGAGCAAGAGGAAGTAAGATAGTAGTGAGAGGAGGAAGGGGTGACATTTTAGGGAAGATTTCAGAATGTGCATACCTCTGTGTTTGTGGAATGTCAGGACCTGTAGGAAGACTGAAGCTGCCAAAGGCAGCAAACTATGACTATGTAATGGAATAAGAACAAAATCCATTAAGAGATTATGTGTGTCAAAGTGGAATGATATATATACAGGATCTAGGACAGGGAAAAGAGGAAAAAATGAGATTGGGAGCTAGAGAGGTTTGAAAGATTGCATTAAGCTTGCATAAAGAGGAATGACCCAGCAGGGGAGAAAAAGGAGAGAAACCAAACCAGCAGGTAGGATGTGGGTAAGTGAAGAGGGTCAAAGTGGAAGCTGAATATGAAGATTGTCAAAAGGTATAAAAATAACAAGAGCTGACTAGAAAAAAAAAGGTCCGAGATGGAAAAATAAAAATAGTCTAGGTAAGTATGAGATACAGTACTAGAAAATGAGGCAGATATGAAGGAGAAGCATGTCTAAACTAGCTTTAAAGGAGTGAGTTGAACATGATAGGGCTGAATATGCAGGAAAATGTTGTTCTGGCTAAAGCATTTTGTTCCACAGAGACCCAGATATAGTCCAGACTCTACAGTGTGAATAGATTTCATAACTGTTATTCTTTCAGCAACTATTTCTTGCTGAACCCTTTAGTATACCTCTGTGTCATTACCTCATGTGGTAGTGTTGTGTCATGGGTCTAAAAAACCTAGCTTTGCTGTAAGTCACCATACAGTGAAAAATAGAATACAATGTAAAATCTGTCCATTTCCATAAACATGCCTACAAAGACTCTTTAACACAATTTTCTTTTATTTATGAAAGACACAGCTTGTCTATACAAGTTATAGAAATTTATTAAAATTCTTTGAAAAAAAAAATTTTTAAAGTCCTAGGAAGTTAGAAGCCTGACTGATATAGAAAAGAATGGCATATAGATAATTTTGTCCTTGACACAGAAAGCATTTGGTTTTGCTTGTTTTCTGTGTCAATTTCTTGACTGGCTAAGAAAGTGCTCTTGAAATCTGATAGCTGATAATCTTTTTTATCAGCTCCAGTTTAAATGCTTAATATATAATATTAATACATACTAATACAATTATCCTAGAATTGCAGTTTTCAGTAATATTGGGGTACACTTGCTGACAAAACGTGTTGAGCCAACAGAAATGAAATTAATTGTGATGTCATACACACAAAATATTTTTAACATTTAAATTGGATGTTGGGACTTTAAAAGAGGTAGCAGATAACCCTGGAAGCCATTTCCAGGCACCTGAAAGACAAGAAAGTCACCAGGAGTACTTGGCATGGATTGACCAAGGGGAAGTCATGCTTGACCAACCCGATAACCTTCTATAATGAAATGACTGGCTTGGTGGATGAGAGGAGAGAAGTGGGTATTGTCTACCTGGACTTCAGTAAGGCTTTTGACACTGTGTCCCATAAGATGTAGCAGAGAAGCTGCTGAAGTATGGGCTAGCTGAACAGACAGTGAGTTAGATTGAAAACTGGCTGAATGGCCCTGCCCAGAGAGTGGTGATCAGCAGTGCAAAGTCTAGCTGGATGCCAGTAACTAGTGGTGTACCCAGGGGCCAATATTGGGTACAGCTCTGTTTAACATTTTCATTAATGATGGGGATGATGGGGCAGAGTGTACTCCCAGCAAGTTTGCTGATGTTATCAAACTGGGAGGAGTGGCCGATACACCAGAGGATTATGCTGCCATTCAGAGGGACCTCAAAAGGCTGGAGAAATAGGCTGATAGGAACCTCATGAAGCTCAAAATGCAAAGTTCTGCCTCTGGGGAGGAACGAACCCAATATAAGGTATATGTACATATATATAAATCAATACATGCTGGGAGCTGACCAGCTGGAAAACAGCTTGGCAGAAATGGACCTGGGGGTCCTGGTGGATGCCAGGTAGAACATGAGCCAGCATTGTGCCCTTGCTGCATTAGGCAGAATATTTGCAAGCATGTTGAAGGAGGTGATCCTTCCCTTCTACTCAGCACTGCTGAGGTCACATCTGGAGCACCGTGTCCAGTTCTGGGCTCCCCAGTACAAGAGAGGCATAGATATACTGGAGAGAGTCCAATGAAGGGCCACTAAGATGAGTAAAAGATTGGAACATATCTCATATGTGGAAAGGCTGAGAGCCAGGACTGTTTAACCTGGAGAGGAAAAGGCCCATGGGGGATCTTATAAATGTTTATAAATACCTGAAGGGAGTGTGAAAAGAGGACAGAGCTAAGTGATTTTCAGTGGTGCCCAGTGACAGGACAACAGGCAATGGGCATAAACTGAAACACAGGAGGGTCCCTCTGAACATCAGGAAATACTTTTTCACAGTGAGGGTGACCGAGCAGTGGCACAGGTTGCCCAAAGAGGCTGTGGATTCTCCCACCGTGGAGATACTCAAAAGCCATCTGGTCATGGTCCTGGGCAACCAGCTCTAGGTGGCCCTGCTTGGTCAGGGGAGTTGGACTGGATGACCTCCAGAGAACTTTTCCAACCTCAACTGTTCTGTGGTTCTGTGATTCTGGGATACAGTGACATGCTACATCATTTGAAGTGTAACTTTATTGCCAACAGCTACGGAATAGGTCAAATTATTTCTGTGACTACAACATACAACAAAGCTATAGTCAAGAAAGAATTAATGAGATTTCACACATAGCTTAAGGGGAATCTGTTTTCTCATGCTGTTTCTCAGGTCCCATTGCTATTCCTTGGTGATATTAAACTATGACCTTTTGAATTATTTTTTCCTTTATGCTCTTGTATTCCATCAGGCACTCTCCATGAGTTTTGCCATGCAAAACTAATTTCTATCTGGTCAGAAAAATTTTCACACCCACCATTAACAATAGAACACAACTTTACATTTCTTTCTAAGTGTGACAGTCTTCAGAACTTTCTTCTTGTACCTTGTCCTATCAGTAAATTATGTTCAAGATGAGTAACACATTTCTTATAAAAGGATCATTTATTCATCAGTTCTTCCTTTGTAGTCTTATCTGAGTGGATTTTTTTCTGTGAGCCTTCAACACTATCTGAATGACAATGCCTCCCTGCAGATATGGTAAAGGCCATTTTAAGATATGAAGTACAATTTGCTATTTGCGTAGCAAGAATTTAGTTGGCCCAATGTTTATCTGAACCATTACTGAAATTTATCCAGTTTGCAGGTAGGCTGATGACTTGAAATGGGCATAAATAACTATCTTTGTGCAGGTGTCTGTAAGTCTAATTATGCTTATGACCTCAGTCACAGAGTCATGCAAAGGAGGTTATTTAATCACAAAATCGGTTCAAATCAAACCCAGCTTACTAGCTTATGCTCAATATCACTTACGGCAGATACAGCGTACATCCACCTGGAACAACTTCAGATTTCTCTGAGCAGTGTTCTTAAGTGTCTTAGCCTCAAGAGAGGTCTCTAGTTAATGTGCAGAGATGCATGAGTGCAACTATACACACTGGAATATTTTTTACAAAAGAGACTGGTAAGGCACTCCTAGAATATTATCTGTAAGGAGATCTGTAAGTTCAGATTCTTACATCATGTCAGGCTGAGGAGAGGAGGGGCAAAAGGGAATTTGTATTGGTATTATGTCTGGACTATTGCTCATGTATGACAATGACAGTAGTATGGACACACTGCTTCCTGATTGCATTTAAGGGCATGCCTAAAATTTGGGACTTGAGAAAATATTCGGCTATTCCTCACTATCAAAATGTCTGAAAATATTTCAGTTTGACAATTCTGTCACAGTTTACCCTGAGGCTGGCCTTTGAATGCAATAAGCTGTGTCAGAATTTGGATGAAGATAGGCCAACCAAAGGCGGAATTAAAGTGTCTTAAAGAAGAGCTATGAAAATGGCAGATATATATATTTGAGACAAATGCACCAGCAGAGGTGATTTGTATGCACAAGATTTTTTGCTGTGATGTCAGTTTACAAAACATAATTTTCATATATGATCACTAACTGTAGGCTTTCAGTTTTTCCAGATTATTAACTCAAAACAGAACTTAGATTCTGGTTCATGCTAATTTTGAAATTTTTCAACAAGTGAAACCACTGGAAGCCACTTGGAACACAGGAACTCCCAGCTAGTATGTAGTAATTTTAAACCCTGTAAATATCAATTTATATTAAAAACCAAGTACAAAGAGGCAAGATGTCTCTTTGATTACTATTTCTCTATAAATACATCACAATTATCACAGTGCATATGTACATGGAGGGAATCGAGGTTCAGTAAATTTTTGAAAAACTTCTGTCTTAAGGATTTGATTTCAGTCACAAAAAACAAGTTAAAAACCATGTTTACAATAGTCATCACTTTCACTTACTTCAGTGTTACTTAATATGACAATTAAAACTATACTGAAAAAATACAGTACATAGGTTAAATAAAACTAATTAGAAACTAATTATAATATCTTTTCCCATACATTTTATAATAATAAAATTGTGCTTACATTAATTTTAATAACAATAACTAGTTTAATGATGTGTCTTTGATTTGGATGAGTTGCAACATTTTTTCTACTTTTTCCTTTTATTCTTTTGAAATCTCCAAAATAATTCTATATTGTAACATTCAAAATATAAAACCCAAAAGACACACTGTCTCTGACTTTGTCCTTTTTTCTATCCTCTTTATTAGATATGTAATCCATAGATTTGGAGGAATAAATCCTTTCCTGTTATTGATGGAGGATTTTTTAATTTGTTGTTGGTTTGGTTTTTTTTAATTTCCTCTATTTAATACAATAGATGACCTCTCACATACATTAACTGCCCTTTTATAATTTGCTTCATTAATTTAGTCAGACTTCTTTAGTTTCTGATAACTGTGAAACATACAATGGAATTGCTGTTATTGACACTTGGAAAATAAAAATGCTTTTGTTTTTTTTTTTTTTCCCATCTCTCACATGCACATAAAGCAAGGTATATTAAACAAACTGAAAGAAACAGAAATTATTAGATTTTTAAATTATTCCTGAATAGCTTCTTATACTACATTCTGATGTTAAGAAGAAAGGAAGAATATGAAACAATCATGTTATGTTCAAAATTACTTTAGTACAGATGGATACTACCAAATTAATCACATTATAAAGGCAAATTAATACTAAGCATAACCAGCCACCCTACCTTACTTTCCACTGAAGAAAACCCACGTCAATATTTGTGCAGCTATCTAAGAAATTTACTCGACAATATTCTGTTACCGTGTACCATAACTAACTTTAGGAAGCTTGTACCTTTAAAAAAAAAAAAAACAGCAAAGTCATGATCTATTCAAAGCTAGGGTAAATCATCTAGGGACAGAAAACAAAATATAGCATTAGAAAATTTTCAGTATGTTCACTATTCTAAGTCAATAGGTTTACTGGAAAAGTAAAAAAAAAAAAAAAAGTTAATCTGTGAAGTTAAATATGAAAAAGCATAGTAACAAAAAAAAGCCAAAGTCATTTTGAGGAGAGAAATTAGCTGAAAGTATCAAAGCTTTTAACAAAAACTGTTTCAAGAATATCAGAATCAGGAAGCCTGCCAGAAATAGTTGGTGAAGCTCATAAAGGTGTAAAAGGAGTACAAAAGATAATACCATGAGGAAAATCAAACCATATTTCTACATTGATATTCAGAGCAGAGAAGGTCTAAGAACAAGTCCTTACTGGAAAAAGCTGTCTGTAATTCAAATTTCAAATAGAAAATGTTTCAGAACCAAACAATACAAATAGCCAAGACCAGACAGCAGTCACTGCAGAGTTTTAAAGAAATTAAAACACGAGAAAGCTGAATTTACTTAGTACTGGTGTGGCCTCACATCAAGTACTGTGTGCAGTTTTGGGGTCCACAATATAAGAAGGATATAAAAATATTAGAAAGTGTTCAAAAGAGGGCCACCAAGATGGCATAAGTGTATGGCCAGATTTTCTTTTATCAGTAGTATGAGGGATATAGGAAATTTCAAGATGACAGTGCTTAGCAATTCTTAAAAAGAGAGGTATTATGTAATCTCTGGAACAGTTATGGATTATTTTTACTCCTGGGTGAACACAAGTATATAGTCTTGACTCTAAGCAAGCATGGTTTTTGCATAACGGTTATAGTGGGACAAACAGGAATGTATATAAAGCTGTCTCTGTACATACTCAGAGACAGCTGAAACAGTTTATCACTTAGTCCAAACTGATAAACTCTGGCTTCTGCCTGGCTATTAGTTGATGCAAAGTGAGCTCCCATCTGCCCACAATATTGCAGTCAGACAAGAAAGTGTCTATTGCTTTTCCCAACAAAGCACCCTGTTTGCCTTGTCAGCAGTGCTCGGTTTCCTTGGGGCTAAATCAGTTAGAAGACTTCAGTGGCATTTAAGCTTCTCAGCTCAAAATTGTAACCTGAAGAGCTTCACAGTGCCCTCTTCTCAGGAATGTGCTCTATTCACCAGTCTGTGAGCTGTTCCAGAAAGGGAATTCTGACTCTTTGGAGTGCTGGTGAGAGCATTCATCTGAGAGATGACAATTCTGCCTTTTTTTCTGTTGCCTAACTGGGCATTCATTATTAAATTACTAATTGGAAAAACAATATAAAGAATCCTGCTTGATCCTTCCAATTGGTTCTTTTCACAATATCACAAAAGGATACATTAGTGTTGTTTTCAACTCTTTCATGAAATATTGAGGTGACTCCAAGGAGCTCACCTAATCTAGCTTGTTGACATCTGTATCAGCAGTATAAAAATTTGCATCTGAGCTAATTGTCTAAAGTCTTTCAATAGTTCCAGTATAACAGGTATCCATGGAAAAATTTTTGTTGTGATGCATTTGACTTATTTTAGACAGCTAAATAAGGTTGAGATGATTCATGTTCTAGATATACGTATTTCCACTGTCTATGAAAGTAGATTGTATAATTTTCTGACATTGAGGCATCTATGTGGTAGGAGTCTAAATGAGAAGAATTACACTCCTGTTATCTTATTTCTCCTGGCTTGGAAGTGTTTTCCAAATGTTTTTTTTTCTAGAAGATAAATCATATTGGAAAACGTTATATGAGAATTGGAGCTAGTGAGTAGTTTCAGGAATTATGGAATTTTTATTTTATATGCTATCAGTAGACATCCTAGGCATTAATATCTGTATAGGTCAGCAAGCATCATGTGGTATTGTTACCTTGACTGTATTCTGTAACTCTAACTCAGAATGTTTGTGTTTGGCTACTGTCATAAGAAATATTTTTTTTAGTTGAATTAAACCTTCTTGAAAATTTCAAATTAGCACATCTGAAAAAAACCCTTGTCTGCTATTGTCCATAGAAAACTGACATCATGATACCATAAGAACATTCTTGAGCAGGAAGGGCTGTATTGGAGCAAAAATAATTACATGACTTCACCTGAGGAACATGATTCTGTAGAGGTAAGAACAGCAGAGGTAGAATGCTAGATATGGCTCCATATTCCTAAAATATTATTTCCTTGTAGTCAATAAAAAAATAGATCATTTAATGGTTAAAACACACATTTTTAAACATTCATTTTTAACTTTGATCTTTTGTTAGCCCATTAGACAAAAGTTTTATAGCTAAGGATGAAGACTGAGCTTAAGTATAAGTATATAGGAATATATAGGTATAGGAACCTTGTAAAAGATTTAGTTTTTGCAGTTCTTCATATGTCTTCTTTTGTGGATGACCAACTTTGGTGGTTTGCAGTAGGCAAGCAAAAAATGTAAAAGAATAGCAGGTAACTAAACATATCATTTAACTTAAAAATATTCTTTCTCCTACATATTGCTTCCTTTGAGGTAAGGACTGTTAACAGAAGAAAGCTCCAAACTGGAAACTAGTGTAAATTATTATCTAAGAATAAACATAAATTATAAGCAAATAGAGATTTAATTACCTCAGTGTCTTCAGGACACAAATAATTTATTTCAGTCCTGAAACCAAATTATTCTAAGAAGGGTCTGCTAATCTTGAGTAAGCACAACTTGCCTCCTCAAGACATTCTTGCTCTACTTCACTTTTTCTGAAAGCATTTAAATATATAATTTTAATCTAACAAACGGAAATGTTACATTTATTCGAAATGCAGTTATTGATGGAAATGCTGTTGAAAATTACAGATCTAAGTTCAAATGCAATGTAGTAGATATACTTTCCAGGGGTCAGGAGCAATATACCATCAAGAGAAAGGCATTAATGTTTCTTCATCCTTCTTCCTTGGTCCCTTCATTCTTCTATACCCTACTGCATGTCTCCTGTAATTGCTTTAACTGATCCAAACTATCCTTCCAAGTTGTTGCCCCAGTGAAAACTCATGTTTTCGGTATGCCTAGTACATGAGCAGTCTCCAGGAAAACTGAATACATTTCATAGAGTGAGATGCTATTTGAAATAGACCTTCTGAAGTCAAACTATGTATTTCTTTGCCCTTGTGTAAGTAAGCATCATTCATTCTTTATTTTAGCCTTGAACCTTAAAAGTTCCCTCTTAAGCAAATATCTACTTACTTCCTACACTTATTCATTTTTAATTATCCTTCATTACTTGGTATTATCAGTAAAGGATGCCATTGAAACCTTTCCTCAAAATTATTTATGTTCACTGTATTCATATATAGTTGAAGTAGTGGGATTTTTGTATGCTAACATAGCTCTCCAGGCACACATAATCCAAGAAATACAGATTTTTCATCAGCAACTTGAAAACTAGAAAGGAATAATAGTATACAACAATAATAAAGGTTTCTTTGCCTCTCTTTGCTCCCTACTAGATTAACAGAATGAAGTAAAGTAGGCAACTAAGATATCCATTATATTCAAACCAGAAAATGTTATCTCTTTTTTCAAGTACTAACACAAGAGACTGGGAAGGAAAAGAAATTAGCAGAACTTGAGAGTGCATAACGTGCACTTCAGATCTTTCTGCCTGAAGGCTTATCAGATATTTTTGAAAATATGCTAGAAGCTCTGGATAATGTGATTATTTTTGATACCTGATATTATGATACATAAAAAGAGAAATGCTGCATCAGAAGTATTTGGCAGGTAAGACCTCTTTAAGGAAAACAAATGATTAGTTGTTTTTCATAAGTGATAATACTGCTCTACAAAGCTTAGTGGTAAAAAAGACTTGCTGTGGAATGCTCAGCTTTGGTTTATCTTTTGATCCTGATAAAGTTATGTAAACACAGTGATTGATGCTGGAACTGATGATTTATGTATATATTGCACACTAAATAGATCACATCCACTTCTAAGTTAGGTTCAGAGAACTCACTGCAAAAGTTAAGTTTGATTGTTGGCTTTCTTCTTCCAGTTCTCCACTACATCTCCTGTCCGATATTTTTCTATTGTTCTTCTGAAGTAAAGGAACTGTTGTAACTTACATCTCACTCTTGAGGGATATTTCAATAGGAGGGCTGCAACATCTGAAAGAGTAAACTAAACAATGTTGTCTGCCTGCATTGTTATGGCATACTTAACTGCTGCTGTAGCTTAAATGAACTGCAATTTCTATTCCCATACACTTACTTTCCATTAATTATGGTGAATACAGATCCAGATTATACACTGCTTTTTTGAAACCCTTTGATGTTCTCCTGCTTTTTCCCTCAAAAGAGGAGTACTGAAAGAGAGATAAAATGTACTGCTTTCTAAATCTCTTTCCTCACAAACATTGTACTTGTGTTGAGAAAAATGTTCAGATTCTGTATTAAATTTATTTGAAAGGTGTATTCTGACCTATAGCATGTCACAGGATAGGTGGAGAGCAATCCTAGATTGTGAACTACTAACTACAAAATAGGAGGTAGGAAGTAAAGTTCTGGCTATAATTTCTTGTCAATGTAATCCCTTCTACAGCTGAAAATATTCTAATCCTTTCAAAAAATGGTCTTCCTGTACATAAAACCAGTATCTTCTGAAGAGTAAAATGAAATAAAAAGCCCCAGTAACTAACAAAGCCTTTTTGGAAGGATTCTGTTCTAGATCCATACACATATTTAGCCAACCTCATGCCAAGTGTTTAGTTTCAGGTTAGCTGAAAAGTGTTCTAGCAATTGTCTTTGTGTTCATTGCATCAATACTGTTCTGCTGGACCTCATAGAAGGAAGCACTGGTTGGGGATAAGAAGTCTGGGGGACAGCCTTGGCTGCAGTGACCACGAGATAACAGAGTTCAGGATCCTGAAGGGAGGCAACAAGGTAAAAGTAGAACCACAGGAGACTGCTTCAAAGAATTCTATTGGAGATGGTCCTGGAGATAAGAAGGGCCCAGGAAAAATAGTTGATTTTCAAGGATCACCTTCTCCAAGCTCAAGAACAGTCCCTCTCACTGTGCAGGCAGTCAAGCAAAGATGACAAGAGACCTGCGTGGATAAGCAAATAATTCCTGACTAAACTCAGACATAAAAAGGAAGAATAACACAGGTGGAAGCAAGGACGAGAGACCCATGAGGAATACAGAGACACTGTTTGAGCTTACAGGGACAGGGTTAGGAAAGCCAAAGCTAACCTGGAGTTGAGTCTAGCAAGGGACATGAAGAGCAAAAAGAAGTGCTTCTACAGGTACATCAGGAAAAGGAAGACTAGGGACCCACTGCTGAAGGGGACAGGGGACCTTGTGAAAAAGGACATGGAAAAGGTTGAGGTACTCAATCCCTTCTTCACTTTGGTCTTTACTAACAAGACTGTACTTCAGGAGTTCCAGGTCTCTTGAGACCAGAGGGAAAGTCTGGAGGAAAGAAGATTCCCCTGAGAGGTGGAGGAGAATCAGGTTAGGGAGCTTTTAAACAAACTGGGCATCACAAGTTCATGGGCCCTGATGGGATGCACCCATGAACCCTAAATATGCTGCCTGATGTTACTGAGAAACCACTCCAAACAGCCATTGAAAGGTCATGTCAATCAGGGTAGGTTCCTGAGGACTGGAAGAAAGCAAATGTCACTCCTATCCCCAAGGAAGGATTTCCCAGGGCTTGGTCAACCTCACCTGAATCGCTGGGAAGGCGCTGGAGCAAATATTCCTGGAAACCATTTTCAAACATATTAAGGTCAAAAAGGTGCCTGGGAATAGTCAGCATGGATTAAAAAGAAGGAAAATCATGCCAGACTGGCCTGATAGCCCTCTAAGACGAAATGACTAGCTTAGTGACAAGGAGTGGATGTTGCTTTGCTTGACTTTTTGCAAGGTTTTTGACATTACCTCCCACAACATCCTCATTGACAAACCAATGAATCATGAGCTGAAGCAGACAGTAAGGTTAACCGAAAACTGGATGACTGTCCTGCTCAAAGGGTTGTAATCAGATGTACAAAATCCAGCTGGCGGCTGGTCACTAGTAGTATACACTAAACATTTAACATTTTGGTTAATGACCTGGATGATGGGACAGCTCACACCCTCAGCAAGTTTGCAGACAATAAAAATTGGGAGGAATGGCCGGTACATCAGACAGTTGCACTGCCATTCAGAGGGACCTCGACAGGCTGCAAAAATAGGTTCACAGGAATCTCATGAAATTCAGCGAGGGGAAGTGCAAAGTTCTGTGCTTGGGGAGGAATAACCTCATGCAGCAGCACACACTGGGAGTGACTGGCTGGAAAGCAGATTTGCAGAAAAAGACCTTGGAGTACTGGTGAACACTGGTGGAACATGAGCCAGCAATGGGCCCTTGCATGAAAGAATGTCAGTGGTTTCCTGGGCTGCATTCAGAGGAACGTTGCCAGCAGGTTGAGGGAGGTGATCCTTCCCCCTCTGCTCTGCCCTGGTGAGATGCATCTGGAGTCCTGGGCCCAGTTCTGGGCTCCACAGTACAAGAGGGACAGGGGCATACTGGAGCAAGCCCAGTGAAGGGCCACAAAGATGATTAAGGGATTGGAACCTCTGTCATACAAGGAGAGGCTGAGAGAGCTGGGGCTGCTCAGCCTGGAGAACAAAAGGCTCGGGGGTGCTGATCAATATGCGTAAATACCTGATGGGGGCAGGAGGGGAGTAAAGAGGGTATAGCCTTTCTCAGTGGTGCTCAGCGAAAGGACAAGGGAAAATGAACACAAATAATAATAGAGGAAATTCATTTTAAACAAACAAACAAACAAAAGCTTATTTATTTTGAGGTTGGCTGAACATTGGAACAGGTTGCCTAGAGGGGCTGCAGAGTATCCTTGGAGACATTCAAAACCTGACTGGACAGAGCCCTAAACAACCTGCTTTGGCTGACCATGCTCCGAGAAGGGTTGGACTAGACAATCTCCACAAGTTCTTCCAACCTCAAGTCTTCTCTCATTCCTTAACTCCTGTGTTGGCTATGCTGGGGACATAGACCTAATATGTCCATAGATACTTACTTGCCTAAATGTAAAGACAGCTAAATCTATGTGTCTTAATGTCTAGCTGAATGCTACCTATGGCCTCTGGTGTGGAAGTCCATCCAAGTTGCTCTTGTAAAGGTTCCAGCTGCTTACACACACAGTTACTGTTTAGTTTATTTGAAATTGCATTGACTAATCGCATCTAGTATTTACATTATTCTTCATTTCTTTTATGTCTTTCAGTTTTATCAACCTTTAACTAACCCATTTATTTTTATCTTTTTTTTTTATTTTTTCTTTTGAAATATTGAAAATTAATATTTCAACGTGAATGTGAAATATCTTCAACTTGATGTACTATATGCTCATTTTCTGTGCAATATCCAACAACAAATTTCTGGAAAGGAAGTAATTCATGACTATTTTTTTGTCAATGTAAATGCTAAACTTAGCACTCTCAACAACAGATGGAAGGACAGTTTTCAGCCAACTGACATTCATCTTCTGACAATGTTTGTACCAATGGGTTAGTACAGCAAACTTTATTTACCATTTTTTTGCTTTGAATCTTCCTATACATAAATAACAACAGTACACATTCTATTCACATCTCATATATCAATGCTGCGTAGATAAATGTCTTGTTTTTATCTTGTTTTTATCCTGCTGCTTTCTGATGCACTGAACACTATATTTCTGTGTAGGTCATTGAGCATTTCAGTGTCTTGAAACTGTCTAATCAGAGCTGCAACACAGAAAATAATTTGTGAATAGAACATAATTTGACATAAATTGTTACCATATAACTAGCAATCTGTTGATAACCTATCTTTTTTTTTGTTTTCTTTGGTTCTGAGATTCATAATTTTTGCTGGTCCTGTTTGCTGTGTTTTGTTTCTGGGTTATTCTGGAGAGGGAGTGCTTTGAGTAAACTCACTAGCAAAAGCCCACACTGATTATTTCACTTTTTAGTCTCATAAAGTACAGTTGTTTCCTTTGTCCTCCCAAATTTCAAGCTATCCCAAGAAGCAGGCTGACATTTCATTTAAAGATTAATTTTTCCTAGTCCACTGTATTTTTTTTTGGTATTGTACACGGAAAAGCCATACTGTAATACATTTCCTTTGATATTGGCAGGACCCTGAATGTACCAGCGGACTCTGCAGTCTGTCCCAGGGGACTAGGCTGCCTTGGCCCTTGCCTGAGCTGTCGTGTGCACTGATCCAGCCTCAGAAAGTCTCTCCTCTCTCGCTGGAATATAAAGAGAGGTTAAGCTAGCCCAGTTCATGGGCTGGAGCCTAGAGTCCATGGCAGACTGGAAAAAACATCTGAAATTCTTTTTGTTCATTATTTATACCTCCTTGATAAAATGGGAGAAAAACAGTTGTGAATTTCTTAACATCTTCAATATCTAAAACAAGATTTCAGTACACTTTAAATTACACATAGACGGTTTCAAATATGAAAGGAACATCCAATCTAAAATCTACTGTGTTGATATGAGAAAATAATAAAAGACGAATAGGAACAGTTTGTACTTTGAGCCATCAGACGCTCCAGTCACAAAACCATGCTGCTAGCTTCAGAGAGCCTGAAGTGCCCTTCAGCATAACACAAAAGACAAGAAGAATAGAAAATGCAATTGGTCCAGTATTGAGTTTAATAGGAAGCTTTAATCCTTTGTGCTTAGGGGAAAAACTAAGCTGAAAGTATCAAACAGACACAGAAAGGTAAGTTTCTGAGTACAGTAGTGACAGGGAAAGGTCCCAAGTTCTAGTAAAAATGTTTTTTTTTAAAAAAAAAAAACCACAACCCCCCCTAAAAAAACCTGAAAAACACCTCAGTTCCAATATCTCTACAGGATACTGTCCCGAGTAAGTAGACATGAAGGATGATTACCTCAAAGAGCAAAGATGCTGACACTTTTATCCCCAGAGGACCTGTTGCCTTGTGAGTAAGGATTTCCTGCCTGTGTCACTGAATCTTTTTCAGACAAAGTTCCAGTTTTTCAAGAGCTGTATGCATAACTCTGCTTGAAAAGGTCTTACATATGTCATCTGCATTTCTGGAGAAGACAGATTAAAGGTCAATATTTGTTATAACATATCAGTCTGGCAGCAAATGAATGACCATGATATAATTCTTTAAGTAGAATTCACTGTTACTACAAATGAGAGGCAGATGCAGTCCTGATACAGAGGTGTCACCGAGTCACCTGGTGCAGGAGAGTATGTTACAACAGCCAGTGCAAACAACTGAGATTCATCCTCTCCTTTCTTCTGTTAAATCTATGTCTACTAGAGCATTAAATGTAGTATATTATCTAGTTTAAGTAAACTGAAGCAGAGAATGATTAATTGGACAGTATACTAAATTTCATAATGTTGAAACAAACCTGTAACGTCTGGGAAAAAAAAATAATCAGGAAAACAGTATTTTAATTAACAACTATAAATGACTACATGGAAAAGAGTAACAGAGGTATGTGTAGTGCAATGATTTACCAGAAAACACTAATCTTACAGAAGTATTACAGGAAAAGGGAATTATATCTACTCCAGAAAAAAAGGACTAATTATTGTCTATTTGTTTTTAAATAATTTTCAAAACATTGTGCTATTCATATAACTTTAAATCAAGGAGACTTCACTGCAACTAATGTGCTTATGCAAAAACCAAAACCAAACCCAACCTAACCCAGATATATGGCACTAGTACTGATTTTGATAGCTATATACCAGAAAACTGGAACATGAGCAACAAATCTTTTAATTTGCTGTATAGAAGATAGTATTCAACCTTCTTGATTTTCCTTAGATTTTTTTCCCCCTCTTGTTGAAATATCACAAACAGGCATATAAATACTTGCACTCATCTTCACTTACATATCTTTTACAACTGCTTGGAGACTGTGATAAACTAAACTTACTCATTACTAGATCTAGCAACATCTTATATTCAGTTTTGCATGTAAATGTAGACACAGAGTAGGAACCTGCACATGCCACAAATATGCACTTCTGCATTCTTGAACATATAAATAGAAAGTGTCTGGACAGATGGATAAATAAACACTTTTATATGTATAACTGAACATTAAAACACTTACAAAGCACTTCCACACCTAAATTAGAGTGGTTTTCTGTTCAATACAGTGAAGGAAAATGGAAGATGGGTGGTTCACCAACACTTATTTACCGTACCTTTGGCACCTTTAGTTATTTATTTCTATTAAAAAAATACCCCCAGGCTAGTACTTAAGCTGACATCTTTACAGTATTCAGATTTTTTTTTAATTGCCTTTAAAATTAAACCAGATGAACATAAAGAAACCCTTAAATGGCTTTGAAAAGTCTGCCTCTTTTCGTTTTTGCCACTGTTCAGTACTTAGAAATAAGGAGGAGTGACTCAACACTAGGTGCATTGTAGCTTTTTCCAATTGACTATTGAGTATTTCCGCCAAATGGACAATAAGGACATCCCCAAATGACCAATGAATAATGTTCTGAAAATTAAGCCTACTTGGAAAAAGTAACATTTAAAAATTCTAGAAAATGTTTTTTTCCCACTTATAAAATAAGGTTGTGTTTATTTACATGTAATGTTGTAGTTTAACACTTTTGAAAGAAAAAGCTTTCACGCTAAAAAGAATTGAACACAGATGCAGACTTGATCAATGCTATCCAAAAGTCAGTAGGTGAAAGTGGGTGCATTTTAATGTGCTTTTAAGTTCCAGTATGCAATGTAGATGTCTTGTGTTGGAGAAAAATGTAGTTTTGTTTGTAACTAGTTTCTTCAAAGGCAAATGTGGCTTGAGAGTTCTGTATTAAATTATACAATTTCCACATGCTGGGAACATATGTTTCCCCATTCTTGACTCCTCTCTGCACTGTTTTGCTCCAGCTTTGAATCCTCTGATGTATTTGCTGCAAATTTTATAGGGATATTATAAATATATTTAATTCAGGTTGGTAGTATCTGACGGTGGTTAGTGATTATTATGGTTAATTTACACTCAGAAACAGATGGCAGCATAAACTTAAAATTGCAAAGTGCAATTATGAGCAAACATATAATTATCCAAAGTAATAAAATCCAAAGTATTTATTAAAAATCAACACAGCCTTCCTTGGACTTACAGTTCTCTTAACACAGCCATGCACTTGACTTCTACTGGAAAGTATATGATTCAACCAGATTAAATACTTGTATTTGATTTATTTGGAGATTACTTTGATTCTTGTTGTTTTGCATTGTTCTTCAAGTGTAAAAGGAATTTTGAAGATATCTGGTTTCCTGGGACTTCCTTTTACCGTGGAAGAACACTGGCTCTTCCAGGTTCTTTGAACACTCAAGAGTTACATTACAATATAATTGTTTTGGGGTTTTTTTGATGTAAAAACAGTATGGAATGCAGAATACAAGTATATGTTTATTTAGAGAGCCATTTCTCTTTAATGTTTGGAGAGTAAATAAGCAAGTCTGAGAGAGACGATAATTAGCACTGATAGACTTGCTTCAAAATGGAAGATCAGAAGGACTTTTTTTTCCAAAGTATGTTTTTGGAGGGGCGGGATTTTAGTAAGAATGAAAATTGTTTGAATGACCAAAGTATGTTCAAACATACTTTTAGATGGTAAAATCCTGTCTGATATCTTTTTTAGTTAACATGTTTTTAAAAGGAATTTAGAAACATTGCCTGGGAATGTAGGGAAGGTGTTAAGGAAGTGAAAGCTCATCTGAAGCTGAGACTTGCAAGGGACATTGAGGGCAGCAAGAAGACCTTTATTGCCACATCAAGTAGTAAAAGGCTGATCAAGGAAAACATTGGCTTATTATTGTTGCACGGAATAGTGACAACAGACATGGCTGAGGTACTCAATGCCTTCTTGCCTAAGGCTTCATCAGAAAGTCTCTCAGGTTTCTGTGCTTAGAGGCAGGGTTCAGGAAGAACTCCCTGTGGCACATGAGGATTCAGTCTGGGATTATTTGCAAGAACTGAAGCTGTACGTGTTTGTGAGACCAGATGGACTGTATCCAAGGGTGGTGAGAGAGCTGGCTGGTGTCCCTACAAGGCTACTCTCTATCATCTTTGAAAACTTCTGGAGACTGGAGTCTGAAAACTGTAGAAAAGTGGGGGTAGCACCTGTCCTTCAAAAAGGGTCAAATGGATAGTCTGGGGAACTGCAATGTTCCTGGGAAAATCATGGAGCAAGTCCTCTTGCAACACCTGCCTGGGCACATGAAGGAGAAGAAGGTGATTGGGAGCAACCACCTTGGATTTACCAAGGGTAGATCGTGCTGCCCAACCTAATTGCTGCGTATGATAAACTGCTATGATTAGGGCAGAGCAGTGGATGATATTTACCTTGACTGTAGCAAGGCTTTTGACACTAGGTACTGCAATATTCTTGCATCCAAGATAGGATGCTATGGTTCATATGTGTGCTCCATGTGACTAAAAACCTGTTTATATGGTTGGGATCAGACAGTTGTGGTTAATGGCTTGTACTCTACCTGGAGGCTGTCAAGAAGTGGAGTACTGCAGGGGCCTATCCTGAGACCTGTCCTACTTAATGTTTTTATCAATAACCTAGAAGTGGCAACAAAGGGCATTCTCATCAAGCTTGCAGATGACATCGAAGTGGAGGGAATAGCCGATATGCTCAAAGGCAGACTGTCAACTGAAGGGACCCACACAGGCTGAGGAACGGGCCAAAAGGAACCTTATGAAAAGCAACAAGGACAAACGCCAAGTCCTGCACCTGGGAGGATGTGGGCTGGGGACTGCCTGCCTGGCTGGAGTGTGGCTCTGCAGAACAGGCCCTGGGGTTTGGGTCAGACAGCGAGCTGGGCAGGAGCCAGCAATCAGCCTCATCTCTGACCCTGGTTTGAGCAGATGGTTGAGCAGGTGATCTCCTGAGGTCCCCTCCAGTCGGAACTATCCTTTTATCCTCCAACAGTGAAATGCATCTTACCTGTAAAATGAACTCCTGAGAAATACATGACCTGTTTGTTCTCCTGTCATACAGAAGAGAGAACTGTGGCTACCGATATCTCCCCTGCGTTGAGCTTGTGAAATCATTACATTTAAACATCTTGATCAAGGCTTTAGAGCAGTTACTAGTATATTTTCATATGTGCTCAGGAGAGCCATGAATATCCCAGACACAGAAGTGATCTTGGGGTCATATTTGGCATCTGCAAATAACAGCACGTTTAAAGAGGAAGTCTATTGCTTATCACCATCACAACAAGGGAGAAAAGCCCAGTAACTGCAAGCATTCAGTCAGAATGTCCAGCACTTTGGGCAACTCAAGTTACATTAATTTAGGTAAAGCATATTAATTTATGATGATATGTAGATTTGTCAGATATTTTCTACTCTGTAATATTTTTGAGATTTAAAAAATGTTCTAATTTGTGAAATCATCTTAAGGTGTTTTCTAGAAAAGCAGTAAGAGTAACACAGGAATAACTCATACACTAGTTAAGAGGATAGTTAAGTGGAAAATACACATTCAACTTTCTGCTCAGGTCTTCACTAGGAAGGACCATCACCTGAAAATTATTTAGATGTCCAGGAAAGAGTAAAGGTCAGAAAAAAGGAAAAGACTAACTTAATATTTTGCCATGATAATTTGATTCTGTTCTAGATTAAAGATTTTTTTCCCCATGGAATAATTTAATCAAAATTATTATGTTCCTCCACAGAAAATACATGTTGTCAGAAACTGCCTCATTATTTTTATTTTCAATATTTTCTAAAATATCCTACTGCTAAAAGTCTCTTTAAAAAAAAAAAAATCTACTGAACACTATGTCTCTAAGAGTTTGATTTTACTTAGAAAGCAGTTCATTTCATCTGAGAAAATGTTATTTACATGACTTGTCATTTCATTGTTTTATTTGTACCATTCAATAGCAGATGTGAGCTTTCTTTCCTGATGGTAATAAAATTCGGAGTGGCTTATTTGGCATAAAAAATAATTTCCAGTCATTTTCTCATTGAACAGAAGAGTCAACGCTATTAACAGAAACTCATTTGAGGACACCACTCCACTGCCTTCAGTTCAGTACCTGCAAAGCAGCATCCATTGTAACTAGTTTTCTGGGAATTGATTTAGGCTTAATGGTGTCAAGGCTTGGGATTTCTTTTTTTTGTCCTTGTCAATAACTCTTCACTACCATTCCTTTTGCTTTCTTAACATATAGTCACATTTAGTTTAAAAGAAGAATTTTAGCATTCTGGATTTAACTTCCCTATTGTTTGTACCTGTTTACACTACATTTATGCTTTGATTATCTTTTCTGAATTCAAAGCAGTTCCAGTGATAAAAATGGTGTCAGTGAGATAGCTGTCAAGTTTTCCACCTCCATCTTCAGCTATATTTGGAGTTGGCATGCATATTTTTCTGTCCCTCATAGCTTCTTGCCTGGAATTCTGAGACTTTTCAATATCAATAGGTTAATGTTCAATGCTTAGTCCTGGCATTTTGGGAATAGTGGCATACATATAATAATACTAAATAATCCTGTTATTTCAGACTGATCAAAGCCTTTTGAGACAGCCAGCTCTTGAGTGTTATATCTGTATTGATTTTGCACATTTTCAGCATAACAAGCTGCCAATCATTAAGTTTTGCAAACAAATACTATTCAGCAGCACGTTGCTTCACAGTTGTAGTACTTCTTAGGGCCTCTTTGTTCTAAATTATGCTAGAGTTGGTTTAATTATGAGAAATCCTTCATTGTGTTTTTTATTGAAAACAGCAGCTCTGGTATGTCACCTGATTTTCCTGTCACTAATACAGACATTTGGTTTTTTTAATTGTTTATTGGCTAGTAAGCAAACTGGCACTGCTGGTGGGCATGCTGTGACATAACATTGTAAGAGCAGGCCGATGACCTGAAGAAATTTAGTTTCGTTAATCAAGAATTGTATCCATTCAGATCTTGAGTCCCATCTGTTTCTATCTGCGCACTGTTATCGCACCACTCCTGAACACCTTCCTTACCCTAGCAGCCTGACACACTAGAAAAGATACCGGGTTGTGGATATACGTGTAATGGCAGCTCTTGAAGGGAGCTCCAGATGGCAGCACCCAAAGGCTATCCGCTGCCGCTTGGCACTGCGGAGCTTGTTAAAGGGTCGTTGCTTAAGATGCAAGTAGGTTCACCTGCGTATAAATCATGTATGCTTTTTGAGGTGGGTTGTTTGGGTTTTTGAGAAGATTTGTCCACCCCCAGTCTGTTGAAAAATATGACTGTTAGTTGTAACCCTCTGATAGATATGGGGAAGAATTTACTGCAGTCTTTAGCGTTCACCATAATTAATTAGCTTTGAAACTGAATAAGATGTAGGACTAATCTGTAAACACTGTCAGGGTATCTGAAAAATATGAAGAATAGGACCCTATTAATGCTTCCTTCACAGAACAACTGACATACCTTCAGCATAAATAATGAGAGCCTGTAAGTAATATGACACTTTTTCTCAGTTCAGCTCAAATTAGGCTGTGCAAAACCAGAGATGAGCAGACATTCTTAAAGATGAGACAAGAGTTAATAGAACTGTTTCAGCTAGTAGGTAAATGCAAGTTCTAAAGAATCTGCATCTGAGTTCCATAAAAAAAGGAACTGCAAAGCAATTGTAAGGCACAGAGTAAGGCCAGTGGTTAGAGTTAAAAGAAATGTTCTTAGTTGGCTCATGACAGACTGATTTCCAGCCTTCTGCTGAAAATGCTCCACTAGAACATGAAGGTCAGTATTTGTGATGGTAGGGAAATGTAAGTAATATGGGAAACATATTGAAAATGTTGTCTATTACCTTCCACAAGCCCACAAAACATACATTAGCATTCTATAATTCCAGAGAGCATTTCCTGCTAGTGATACTTTCTAACTTTTGATTTATAAAGCAGGAATTATTTATGGTTTATTTTTGATAGATACTGTAATTAAGCCAGATTGAATATAAAAGGTACCAATATGGTCTTTAAAATTTACTGCTTTTTGTGAAGCCAGAGAGCTTTTAAAGATTTTGTTTGTTTGTTTCAATTTTTGGTGGATTGGGGGGGGGGGTGTTGTTGTTGTTTGGTTATTTGGTGGGGGACGGGGACGGTGCTTATTCCCCTATCCTATCTGTTTCCCTTTCAGTTCCACTTTGTCTTGTTTTCTAATTTTTTTTTTAATTCATTATTTTGTTTGTATTATTGTTGTAACTTAACATAACTACATAACTTTATAAGGGTTATGTATAATATATTAGATATAATAATTTCTTATTATATAGACTATAATATATTATATTATTATAATAACTATATATTATATATGACTTAATTCTGTGTGAACTTCATTCAAGACAGTTTCTATGATCATATAGTCCAACTAAACTGCCAAAGAACTGACAGAAGACACAGAACCTGAGGTGCTTCCACTGCTTCAAGACACGATAATATTCAGGTTTTAGACAGTACAACTTTTAGACTGCTCTATCCCTCCTTTCGTGTCCCTAGTCTTCTTGTCTTCCACTATCTACCATCTCTTCTGCCATAACTTGTTCCACACTATTTCTTCTTTTTGTCCTCATCTTTCACTGTTCTTAAAAAACCAAAAATTAATAAAACCAACCTCACCAAATCCCCCAAAATAACCTCTTAGCCAGGTAAATCCATTTTCTTTGTGACACGGCTGTGATATAACTAAAATGTATTAACAAGTCTGATACTACATGTTAGCTAGGTCTTAGAATGAATGTGCAGGACAGGTCTGTGTCTGTCATTCCAGCAGAGAGGTCACAAATAAGAGGTAGCACTAGAAACAGTACATTCTCTTTATGATATTTCCACCCACCATTCTAAGAAAGGCAGACAACATTTTTTAATAACAAAGATTTCCCACTCCACAACAAAAAATGGGGTCTTGAGTTTTGTTTTACTGTTTAATATAGGAAAAGTAACATGCTTTTATTTTTGCTCTCTGTCATTTATTCCATGATGCTGAAAATGTTGCTGGTGATTCTATGGAAATATATTTTCAAGACTGTGTTCAAGACAGCTATAATAGGAAAGATGCAGAAATTTCTTTGCACCACAAAACTCAAAATCAGCCAGAAAATACCAGTCAACCATTGAGAAAAATGGACTTGTGGATTAAGATAGCAAAGGTGATAAAATCTCAAGCTAAACAAATGAAGTCACGGCTTGTTTATTTCTTATAATAAACACCATATGAAGTAACTTAGGTGAATCCGTAACTTTGATTAATAGCCCTTAGAGAGTCAGACAGCTAATGTGAGAAATGTGATATATGTGTCAGGAGCAAAGTTTTCTGTCAACAAATTATGACATTCCCAAGAAAATGGGAGCTGTGTGACACCAGCATTATTGAAGTCTGAAGTCCTGGGTGATGGGAGTTGAGCATTTTGAGTAATTGAACCATTCATAATATGAATCAAGCAAGATTTAAGACACTGGACCACTCAAAAGTTGCTGACCACGCACAATATAAATCAAGCTCCTCAGATAGCTTGAATACTTAGTTAATATCTCACGGTACATACATGGTACTTACAGCACCCAACTACTATGAGTACTAGTTGTTCTCAAAATGAGTTGAGCACTTTGTAAGTGCATAAGTAATTAGTATAGACCATTAGAAGTGGATCTGTGGAGTGTAGTAGCTAGTGCTGCCGGCCTGACATTCACACCTGAAACATTTCTTTATTTTTTTAACTTCAGATTAATCTGCCCTCATGGAGTGCCTACTCACTTGTGGCTAGAACCGATTAGATGTACTCCAGAACCACACTATCAGTCTAGTTTCATACATAAAAGCAATCCAATTCTAAGACATTTTCAGCAAATCCATTGAATTTAGCTAGGTCCTACTACTGACAGAGGTAACTGGTATAATCCAGATTACACAGTCTTCTTCCTTGCATTAACATGAGCAATGCATAGATGTAATATCTCCTACTTTCTGAAAACAGACACAGCCAGTTGCCACATATGTAGATTACTGGTGTTTGGATCGCTTTTTTTTATCCAGACTTATGGCTATGACAATAAGATTACTCCGTAGTATTTTCTGAGATCTTGTTTAACAAAGTGTTCTGATCTAGGTTTTATTTAAGGGTTTTGTGTCAGTTCCAGTTGGTTGACAAACACCATTCATTCACTTGTAGTACACATAACTGTCTTTAGAAATACTTTTTTTAACAATTTTCCTATTGACAGTATCAAGGTGGACATGGCCATCATCTACTGATTTGAATAATTGAATGGTCCAGGGAACTTCTGTTATTACAGGAGTGTTAGCGTTTATTTGTTCCATTACTTTTAATAGCTGTGGTGTTATGTGTTCTGAAGTACATGAAATGTTGAGGCACCTTTAGATGTTCTGCTATATGATGTGTAAAATACAGTTCAGCATATGATACAGTTTTGATAATAACATGCTGTCATCAGAGAAGCGTCAACTTGTTGCTTTGTATAGAGAAATAAAAAAATGTGCTCATCTCACACTTTAGAAGAAGAAATCTGAGGCGAAACTATTTTCCAGAAGTAATATACTTTCAGAAATTATGTGTAGAATGCATTGGAGATAAAAAACTTCTCTTTTTTTGAAAGAAAAAAATAATGATATTTCCTTATTGAGTAAAATACATTGTGTAACAAAGTACACCATGTTCATAATATAATGAACAATTTCAAATAGAATTAGAAATAATGCAGTGTTTATACTCAAAAATAAACTCATCCCTGCTGAAAGTGGTAGAAGTACTACCTTTCTGAAGTGAAGTCTAGATGTAAATACTCAGATACATCAAGGAAATTTTTTAAATTATTTTTTTTCAGAGACTAGACATCATCGATGGTTTCATGTGGAAAGTTTTCTTTTATTTAATAAAGAAAAATAACAAAGACTCTGATTCATTTACCATGACACAAAGGAAATATGCAGGCTAAATTCACGAAAGCATTGGAGGAAAAGATCTCATTTATAATTTGATTTGAGGAGGTAGGAAAGACAGATTCTGATCCAACATCTAGTAGTTTCCCAGTCTATTAGCCTCAGTATTTTCAAAACTACTTGATCAAGGTGCAGCCAAAATATGTGGATTCAGTGCTTGTAAAACAGATTTCTATTTTTTTTTTCCAAAGCAGTGGCCAAAATTTTGTACTAGAAGATCATTTTTGTTTTGTCTGCCTCACTATTCATGCCTTTGTACAAAGATGAAGTGTGTTTGTGGCAGGTAGAGTGGAAGGCTTATTTTATTCTGTTTTTCCACTGGATAGAAGAAAAAGTTGTAATTCATTTTCTTACTAGCTTGGGGCAAGGTTTTGATCTTGAATCTCCCACCTTTTGGTTAAGTATTCCTTAAGCAGCAGTAGCTTCTTCTTTTTTTTTTTTTTTCTTCCATATTTTGATTTTCCTTAAACTTTATAAGCAGAGATCCTCATTTCAATCTTGTTGAAGACTTGGGAGGAAAATATGGCATTCATTCAAGACTAGAATCTGAATTGTCATTATTTTCTTTATACATTCATTTTATATTTAAAAAATTATACATCATAAACATATCTTATTGGCCTCTCTTGTATCCAAATCCAAACTTTAAAGTTTTAGTGACTTCTTTTTCAAGTTCTTAAATTAAGTTTAAAAACTGATTTGTTATTGTTATTATATAGACTGATTCCTATCACAAGAGTATCTTTATCAGTATGAGATGTGTCACAAGTTTTCCAGTGCCTGGAAAAGAAACCCATTTCTATAACTATTCACTTCATGATATGAAACATAGATTCAACTGATTGTCATATATAGAAGAGAAGACACCAGTGAAAGACTGAATGGGTAACCAAGAGTGAGTTTTTATTCTCTTTCTGCCATGGGTATAAGGATTCACACATTTTTTTCTTTGTAATGTGAAAAAAAATAGCTCTGTAGTCAGGCTTTCTGAGACAAAATTAACTTTTACATTAACAGATAGAAAAGGACTTTGTTCTGTGTAGTGTATTTTTTTTTTTATGTAGTGTTGGGTTTTTTCACTGTAGAAGAGGTAAAATGCCCAGTAGATCAAAACAACAAATCACTTAACTTTCCAATAAGATGTGCTTTTTAATATAAGGCTGTTCAGTTCTTAGAATTCAGAGGTGAGATCAGACATTATTATAACTCTTTTTAGGCCTGAGAAGACCAATTACCTGTGGAGGAGAGAACAATAAGTTATTTTCATTTTTAGGTCTGGATCGTTGACTGCTATGTTAACCAAAATCCTTATAATATATAGCTGCACAAAATTTGTTCAGGAATACAGTGTGTTTTGTAGCAAGACATGAAAAATACAAAGACGACCTTATTTGGGGATAGAGGATGTGCTACATGCTATGCTTCCTTAGTTATCTTAGCAGGAGCAAAGGGGAACCTCCCAAGTGGCACTTGCCATTTGGGGAAAAAATGCATTCATACGCATGCATTAGCTTACAGGGGATTGCTCATGTTTTAAGCAAAGAGAGTGTCCAGATTAAAGCATAATGAATTTTGGCATCTCTCACTCTCTCTGTCTCACTTCAAGAAAGAAGTTTGAAAAGTAAAGAACAGAGAAAATATTCTTTTTTTCAGATCCAGATGCATTTCTCTATCTTTTAAAAATCCAGATTCTGTATTTATCTCTAAAATTCCTTTGTGTTTTGTTTTGATTTTTTTTCTTGTTCAACCTACACGTTGCATTTTTAGTTCATTACATTAATATATATCTCTATATATATTTTTAACTAGAAGTAATTATTACTTCTATCTGAGAAAAAACGACTTTGAATAGCTGTGAGACACTGAAGTTGAACAGTCAGACATATTATGATAATGTGGAAGAGCCAGAGCCTGACCACACAGACTTGAGGTTAGAGCAAGGGGAACACAATTTTGCTACCCAACAGGACCAAAATGAATTCAGTTCCTACCAGTCAGCATTCTTAAGAGTCCCATTGCTAGTGAATGTTTGCCATGGCTGTGCACCCTTCATCCTTAAGGACCATTTATGTGGTTTGGGAGGGAATGGGAAGACTTTGTCAGCCCTACCAAAGACCTTTGAGCTCATCTCTTGACATCTTAACCAGTCAGTGTGTATGACAGCATATGGGAAAAATGTCAGACACAATTTATGCATAAGATGAAGAGACAGATCATCTACAAAATACACTAAAATTACTTGAGATATTTAGCAAATCTTGTTCTATTGTTTTGTTTCTCTATTCTCCTCTTTTACTATCATTATTATTTTTTTTTGCTATTCTGCAGGCAAATATTTCAATATGTCCCTTGAGTTCACATCCAACTTTGATGCTGCTTTCCTGCTCTAGACTTGAATCCTCGCAGCAGTTATTTTAGGTCACTGTCTACTAAGGAACTGAGGAGAAAGAATGGGGGCCACAAGATTTTTTCAATCTTACAACTGTGTTACTCTTGCATTTCTTACTTAATCTTTATGGTTTCTCCAAGCCTTTTACCTAATTACTAACTGATGACTTTTTATTTCCACTTCATCCTTACAATTTTTCTTCCACTCTTCCTTTTCCCATTTTGCGAAAAAATCTTGATAATTTTGCAATCACTTTATTATGCTTGGTTTAGAACATGCTTGTCCTGTCTACCGTCTAGCTACTCACCCTTGAGACAATGTAAATGAAGGACTAGCAATAGTACTGTATTTGTAATGTAGACATAACCTCTCCTCAGCATTTTCATAAGAATTTCCCCAATGCACACATGCTTTTCTTTTTTTTTCCTACATTTTCTTCTCCTTTATCTTCACACAGCACAAGACTGCTGTCTTTTTCCATCACATATCTGTCACCCTTTTTCCAATTTCCCTATTTGGGGTCTTCCCAGACATACCAGTGCTTACCTGTTTCTTCCAGACTCACACTGTAAGTCTTTCTTGCTTTTGCTACAGGCATGGTACTGCACTTGGTCTCTCAGCAAACGCTACGCTGTATCTCTGGACTTTACTGCATACACCTAAGGTCAGATGAGAGGAGAAGCATCACTAATCACTCTGTTTCATACCGTGCGGGTATGGGAAGCCCATTAAGCTGCTGGCGATGTGCACAGGCAAAGAAGAATCTGTTAATGACATGTCCTCACAGGTATCTAAGAGCTGCCTGGGAACGGAAAAGGAAAGAGGACAGGACACACAAATAAAAAAAAAAAAAGAAGCTTAAGAACTGAATTTGCTTTCCAAAAATATTGTCAAGAAATGATTTGTGGGGAGTGAAGAGAAGAAAATTCAAAGTGAATAATTCACTGCTGAATTTACACTTCCGGTTTGTCTTAGTGCTTGTAGCCTTTTATGTTGTGACTTGAAGTTATTAGTTGCCAGATTCTTAGTTATTGTTCAATTTGTTCTCAACATATTGTACCATATTTCACTGTACTCATCTGAGGTGTGATTTATGCTACATTAGTTGTGATCACTTGTCAATGTTAATTATAGGTGTTCACAATATGAACAAACCAAAGAAGCCATGAGCTTTAAAACTCTTGTCATCACACATATTTAAGAAAATTCATATTTAGGCACAACAGAGGAATTTAAAGACTTTCTTCTCACGTAAAAACATTTTCATGACTGTATAAACTAGACCACTGTATGATTAATTGGTTAGGTAAACTGTATACCTGTATTCACTTAAAACTGGTATATATCAATCTATGATGTTAGATATAAAGACTAGGATTCATGTCACACAGGTTTAGCCTTCCAAAGAAGCTGAGCAAATCGACTGAGCTACTCCTCCAAGCTATCTCTATCATGAATGGAGAGAAAAAACACATGATTTATCCCAAAGACATTAGACATCTATCTTACCAGGAAATCAACTACTCTCCAAAAACTGCAATTTATTTCCATTAAAGGAAGTCTAAACAAAAGCTGACATTTAAAGCATGCAGTTGTACTCCTGTTCAGCTCTTTTAAACCTGTTTCAGGTGACCCACTTCTTACAGAGCAGAGCATCAGACTATATAAAATTAATTGTTTATGAATACTTCAGAAGATTTGCATCAATGTTTTTACAGTTTTCACTTTAAACCTATCAGAGATTTCACACATCAAAGGTTCTATGATTTGCTGAAAGACAAGGAGTGCTGGGGAATAGGTGTTAAAAGTAGAGACAGTCTGTTCAGGAAAGAACATGATGGCTCAGGCACTGCAGATAATCCACATTAATGTCAGACTTCTTTTACCATCCAAACTAAAATGATTCTGGAAAATAAATGCTTCTTTAGGCAAAACAGACATTTCTGGAGTAAGCTTTACTAATTCTTTTCAGGATTTTTGTTTTGTTTTAATTTATTGCAAACTAAACCAGAGGATTTAATGGTTTTAGCTATTTAATAGAACAGCTACTGAATTGAATCTTACTAGCCGATTAACAGTTACTTAGTCATACATTTCATTCCAGAGATAACATTGGAAAATCAGAACAGGAGATTCAGGAGTGATATGAAACTTCAAGAACTTCCAAAAGGCTCTTAAAAAGCAGACCACCAATAATATTGCCTTTGATTGTTTGCTTGCTGGCAGACTGTGTGGAAATAGAGGAGTCCTGTGGTATTTCTATAAAGACTGCAGCAGTTTGGAAACGGTTACGTCTAGAACAAAGATCAGATGGGCATATATATAGCAAGAAATCTTTTTTTTTTCTTTCCTTTTTTTCACTTTTCTTTGAAAGTATAGTCAAGCTGTTTGTGCTCAACAATGTGTATTCTCGTATTTTAAAATAAATATGTAAGTAACATAAAGTAAAATTTAAATAGTGAACAAATTATAATTGGCATTTAAATTCAGTACATGCGCAAACATAATATATAACTATCAAAAATAATGTTTCCTAATTACCCAGGGGTCCAGAGTGGACTGTTTACTTAATTTACTTTTAATCACTTTATTCTGTATTTTCTCAGCTGTTTATGCAAATGACATACACAATGTCACCTCTGGCATAGATGTGGGTGAAAGAAGGAAAAGTATTAATTGATCTTTATGCAGAATTTATTCTCCCAAAGCAGTAGGCTTTAATTTGAGTCTATACAGAGAAATAAAATGAAACTTCACATGAGTTCTCAGTCCTGATGTTTTCACATGCAGATGGAAATCATAAAAAGCAAGCTGAATTCTTTTGACTATGGTTATACAATCCTGAAGTAAATGGAGAACCTGGAGCTAGGTTAAAGAAAGATAGAAGTATACTGAGTATATTTAAAAAAAGAAAAAAATCTACAAGTATGCAAAAAAATAAAACCTTTCTAAAATGTTACATCTTGAACAAATAAACAAAGATAGAACTTCTTGTCAACACACAACACATCCATATTATCAGAAAAGAAAGAATTAATCTGGTTGGTAATTTCAGAAATAGCTACCCAAATACAGGAAAACTAGTTTATGTATGTATAACAAATATACTTATTGTAGAAGCTTTGTGCCTTTTCCTAAGGAGAACCTAGTTTACTTCATTTAGTATAAAAAGAAAAATCTAACCCCTCTTTCTGCCTTTCTCCTTCTTGCTTTGCTTAGGAATGAAATAATTTTCTCTTCAGTTTGCACGGCACAGAGCCTAACTGATCCTGAACTTCCCTGTAGAATATCAGTACTGTTTGAAATTTTTCTGTTGAATAGGAGTAGGAAAGACACTGTATAAATCAACAGAACTCATTGGATCATGAGTTCTCCTGGTGAAAAATATGAGTTATGATGAAGAATACAATGATCAATTACTTTTCTTATTGTGATGTAAATATAACTAAAAAGATCCCAGTTTACATAGAAAACTACATTCAGATCATAATCTTATTTTGAGCCACACCTAGACATGTGTTAATTTAGAATGAAATTACATCATGGCTTTAATGCTAACCATGAATTATCTCCAGAATAATGGCTTCATTTCAGCTCTGTATGTATTTATTTTTTGCCTAGGAAATTTATTTTTTTTGAAAGCTAAAAAAAAAAATAATTGTTTTAATATACTTGAGCTGAACACAGCCTCACAGAGGGTTGTAACAGAGAGCTAACTGAAAGTACGGAGAAAAATATGTATTAAGCTTTCATGAAAAGCTTCAGATGAGCCAAGCTTAGTAATGTCTGTTTATATCATTGACAGGATTTTAAAGTCATAAGTAAGCAGTTAAAACCTGCCTAAATGCTTATACTGATATTTAACTATTTTCATATATATTTTAGCTGAAGGAAAATATCTGAAAAAATAACGACTTCTTCCAAAAGAAAAGTTGGACTACTTACAAGTTTACCAGGTTTAATATGTTTCATTGTTAAGAAACAGAGAAACAGTTTAGTAAACTACCAATTACTTAATGTAGCTTTGAGAATATCAGCTGGACACACCTTGAAATCTGCTAAGAAATATGTCAGAAATAAGAAAATTATACATACCATTGGAAGGTGAAACTCTGCTGATAGGGTCCTTGGGGCTATAGTATACAGAAAATTATATAACCTTAGTTTGAGCACTTTGGAACTGCAACAAAGAGGACAGTGCAGCATAGGTAGTAGATAGCCCGCAAAATGCTCTGTCATTTTACTTAATGGTACCAAAATCATAATCTGTGGAATGCATTCAGCAGCACTTGAAACACATCAGGAGACCAGACTACAAACAAACTTAAGTGGCATCAAGTGCTGAAATGATTGTGATTTGCAAAGGAAAGAAGAGACTAATCTGAATCGTGTTTTATGCATATTTGTGCATTTCTGTGTGTATGTGTGTGCATGTGTGTATGAATATGTCTGTGTCAGAGGCAAATACGACAGGTAAAACACCACAAATTCATCTTTGAACTGTCTTGTGTCTTTAGCTTTTCTATAATAAAGGAGAGACTTTAATTTGGACAGTCTGCTTAGCTGCACAAGAATTCTGGGTTTTTATTGGAAGATGAAGGCCTTAGTGCTAGAAAAAAAAAATGTTAGAGGATTGTCAGATATCTCAGCATGCTCGTTGACCTCATTGATTTCAAGACAAGTTGATACGATGAGTTCTTTGACATGGAGCTCACTTAAAGCAGATTGTATCACTCTAAATTTTTTTTTTTTTTTGCTTATTTACTCAAAAAAGTCCAGTTATATTTTTATTCCCAGTGGTAAACAAATCCATTAAAGAGGACAGATATCAAGATAATAATTAAGTAAGAAGCTGACTGAATTTATCCCCTCAGATAAATCAAGATGTTTCATAACCATATTAATGTCATATGGATACAAACAGCTCCGCTTTGAAATGCAAAGTCAGTCTGTTCCATGTTCTGCCAAAGTCATGGTATGGCAAATGGCTGATCATGTTATAAGTGTGAGTGATTTGGAAACACTCCCAATACAGCAAGAAAATAAACAATTTGGATAGCAGAGAAAAAAATATTTTAAAATATATTAAGCTTTTATGCAAGCAGATAAAAACAGAAAAATAGAAAGGCAGGAGAACTGTGAATCACTACATGTAAGAATTCCATATGAATCAAACTGGTGCTGGAATTTGTGCATTTTTATGTTAAGTCCATTGCAGGAACTTGGATTCATTGAGTTTTTTAAACTCAGATAGGTGAGTAAAATGGTCCCAGAAGTCCCTAAAAATGTGAATGTAACAGTGAAGTTAATCTTAAATTGAACATTTAGAAAAGTAGGAGTGCAAGACTAGAACACTTTAGTGGAAAAGTCTTGAAGTTACATGCCTCTCCTGTCATAAGTTGTTGCTTTTGTACCATTTTTTAATCATTTGATGTTGCATGTTCCTGGAACTAGAATGTCAGAAAGGTGACAAGTGAATGTAAAATGTAGAATGTACAAGTGGACAAATTTTAAATGAGAAATTAGTAAGAAAATTGATCTGCCTCGTACTTGTTTTCTTAATCATATGAGGTAATATGTATTTCAAGTCATAAAAGTTGTAAAGCAGAACAATGTTTACAAATATATTTAAAATGGGGAGATAATCTTGAATCATGCATTATTACCCTCTAAGAGTAATTAGTCTTGACTAATCTAAATTCTTTGAAATGTACAACATTTTGTTTTAAAAGAGAGGAAAACTCTCAGACTCTTCTTAAAAAAGGATGAAAAAGAACACTTGAACAATATGGTAATTTCTTCTAAACATCTGGATTGGAGTAAACTGCACATTGAGTTTTGTTTCATCTATGGAAAAAAACCCTCACTAGAATTAACACACCTCTTTTTTATATAAATATATTTACATTTATATATAGCAATAAACTTATGTGGATGAACCTGTTGCCACACAATACTGTGGATACACAGTGACAACAATATGCTTTATTTTTACTGAAAAGACCTCATCTTTTTTCACAGCAATATCATATCTGTGTCAGTGGGCATTGTAGTCACAATTTACCTTACCTGGTGTTCTCTTCTAAGGAACCAGAGGGACCTGGACAGCCTTCAGAAGTGCGCCCATGTGAACTTCATGAAGTTCAACAAGTCCAAGTGCAAGGTCCTGCACCTGGCTCCGGGCAATCCTCAATATCAGTACAGATTGAGGGATGAATAAATTGAGATCAGCCATGCAGAGGACTGCGAGATACTGGTAGATGAAAAATTTTATATGAGCTAGCAATTTTTGCTTGCAGCCCAAAAAGTCAATCATGTCCCGGGCTGTCTGAAAAAGAAACAACGTGGCCAGCAGGTTGAGGGAGGTGATTCTCCCTTTCTGCTCCACTCTCATGAAACTCCACCTGGGTTACTGCATCCAGCTCAAGGGTCCCCAGTACAAGAAAGACATCAATCAGTCAGAGGGGGTCCAGAAGAGGACCATAAGAATGATCAGAGGGCCGGAACACCTCTCCTATGAAGAAAGGCAGAGAGATTTGGGGTTGTAAGAAGAGGTGACTTCACAGAGGCTTTGTTACAGCCTTTCAGTTCTTAAAGGAGGCTTGTAAGAAAGATGGAGAGACACTTTTTACCAAGGTCTGTAGTGGTAGGACAAGGTTTTAAACTAAAAGAGGTAGATTTAAATTAGACAGAAGAAAGACATTCTTTACTACGAGGGTGATGAGACACTGGCACAGGTTGCCCAGAGAAGTTGTGGATGCCCCATCCCTGGCAGTGTTCAAGGCCAGGTTGGATGGGGCTTGGAGCAACCTGGTCTAGTGAAAGATAGCCTTGCCCATGGCAGGGTTGGACTAGATGATCTTTGAAGGTCGTTTCCAATACAAACCATTCTATGATTCTGTCATTTTAGCTCTAACATTTCCTATGTCATAGTAGGCATCCTTGTTATTATTATTATCTACAACATTTTTTTCCACAACATTTTTTTCCCAAAGCAGGCATATTGTATTACATAACCAGATGTTCAGGGTAATACTTGCAAACTCACATGACATTTTTAAAAAATGCACAGATGTTCCATGGCTTGTATACAATTGTTGCACCTGTATTGTTAGAATGGCCTATATCATCTACTGTCTTTTCTTATTCAGATAGAATGCAAACATCTTCAAGCCAGCTGATACATGCATTTGTCAATATTAGTGCTCATTTTCAATCACATGCTAAACATGTTTACCATGAATGTGATATTTCCAATTCAAAACCTTTTTTCTTTAAATCTATTATTTAGTGTCTAATATGGTGTATTTACAGACCAAGTGATGCTTTGTGTCTTCAGTCTAGTAGGTGTATTCTATCTTATTGCTCCCTTGCTGACAGCTGTAGCAAGCCTGGAAATCAATTACAGAGCACATTTAATGAAAATAATTACCAGGATTTGTAGACATGCCATATCTGATGGGCTAGCAGCATGAATGCTCATTCTGGGATTCCCTGGTATATGCAAGATCTGCTACTTCCAAACTGTTTTAAGCAATTAAAAAAAAAAAAAATCTAATTTTACATATATTCAATAAATATTTTTGTTTAGTTTTCCTAACTTTCTGTATTCACCTGCGCTGACTCTGCCATGTACCAGCTTACAGATTCACTCTTCTCTCAGACTGATGTTTTTCTCTAGGTTTTCAAGAACAATAGAGAACTTTTTCTTGAAATATTTATTTTAGCCTGAGATCTGGATTAGGAACAAGTGCAATGGAGTCACAGAACTATACCTCTTTGTATACCCAAGAGACATGCTGCTCTGGCAATTATTCAAGGTTGTATGGTAAATGAGGTTACTTTTTACAATCACTCTCATCTTTGCCTACTTATTGCTGCAAAAATTAGAAAGTCAATAATGAATGAGGCAGAGAATTGTGGGAACAGAAAACCTGCCATGGCAACACTGGAAATTCAAACAGGCATGACTCGTATACAAAAAATCATAGATGCAAGAGTTATCAAACAGAACTTTTTGCTCATGGGCTGTCAAGCTGACCTGTACATGTTAACCAAATCCAAAACACTCCAGTATTATTAAGCTGCTGCTTCTACATGTTTATGCTGACTCTCTATAGCCACTTTAATGTGTTATCTTAATGGTACACATTACTGTATTGCTCACGGATCTATACAACAGTGCCTGCAACTTTTAGATGTCTAACAGGATAGGCTTCAAGGTGTCTAGAAACAGGATAGCTTTTTGCACAAAGCATACATCAGTAGATTTGCTGCTGAAAGCAGTTTATCATGCATGACTGATAAAGCTGATTGGATCAGCTTCAAACCTCTTTAAAAAAAATCTTCATAACATACTAAACATTGTTTGATTGCAATCAAAAATGTTAAACAACACTTTTACTTAATGTTAACTAAAATTGCAATGATCCCCACCTATAATGTCAATATTGGTGTGTCCTGGGTGCAGCTAGGTGTGGTAGGCTGACTCTGGCTGGTTGCCAGGCGCCCACCAAAGCCGATCTATCACTCCCCCCTCCTCAGCTGGACAGGGGAGAGAAAATATAACCAAGGGCTTGTGGGCTCAGGTAAGGACAGGAGAGATCACTCACCAGTTACCCTCAGAGGCAAAACAGACTCAATGTGGGAAAAATTAACTTAATTTATTGCCAATCAGCCAGGGTAGGGTAATGAGAAATAACCCCAAATCTCAAAACACCTTCCCCCCACCCCTCACTTCTTCCCAGGCACAACTTCACTCCCAGATTCTCTACCTCCTCTCCCGCAGTGGTGCAGGGGGACGGGGAATGGGGGTTGGGGTCAGTTCATCACACGTTGTCTCTGCTGCTTCATCCTCCTCAGGGGAGGACTCCTCACTCTTCCCCTGCTCCAGCGTGGGGTCCCTCCCACGGGAGACAGTCCTTCACAAACTTCTCCAACATGAGTCGTTCACATGGCTGCAGTTCTTCATGAACTGCTCCAGCATGGGTCCCTTCCATGGGGTGCAGTCCTTCAGGCCCAGACTGCTCCAGTGCCGGCTTTCCCACAGAGTCCTGGCCATCTTGGGCAGCATCCCCCTGCTCCAGCGCAGGCTCCTCCCCGGGCTGCAGGTGAGCATCTGTTCCCCTGCTCCCCTCCATGGGCTGGGGGGGACAGCCTGCCATCTCCCCACGGGCTGTGGGGGCATCCCCTCCTCTGGCACACCTCTTCTGCTCCTTCTTCGCTGACCTTGCTGTCTGCGTAGGGGTTTCTCTCACATTCCTATCTCCTCTCCTGCTGCAGGTTCCCCTTCTTAAATCTGTTCTCCCAGAGGCACTACCACCATCACTGGTAGGCTTGGCCTTGGCCAGCGGTGGGTCTGACTTGGAGCCGGGGAAGCTTCTAGCAGCTTCTCACAGGAACCACCCCTGTCACTACCAAAAGCCCTGCAACACAACCCCCAAAATAACATTAGAGTACATTAATTGAATAATGACACTGAAATGGCAAGACTACAGGTGTCTGACAGTTCGCAGTTGTATGGATTTCACCATAAATGTGAGCATGCTCAAATGGAGACTGGGAACAGCCATGTTAAATAGAATGCCTGACATTTGTCATGTTGTGAAAATGGTTTGCAGGTCAAGTTTTTGTTGTGAAAAATGATATTAAGAATGACTATATTTGAAATTCATATGAACAATTTAAAAACTGAAAAGATAAAAAAATTACATGGGTGCATTGGAATGCCAAGTAAGATACAAGTCTAAATGCTGAAGGATTCCAGAATATAGCATTTAGTCCTTCAGATTAGATTAAACAATCTTAAACATTCACTTGATGCTTTGAATGGTCAAATACCTGGTCTGGATATCCTTAGGAAGCCTGAGGCTAGAAATTAATCATGGAACTTTGTAATAAACTGATTTTTTTTTCTTTCACTAAATTATGCAAATCAGCATAAAATTGAAATTCTAAATGGAATATATGCTTACATATTATATTTGCATATTTTAAATGTTTTTAGGTTAAAAATGAATATTTCATATTCACATATTCCTTATAAATAACATCTAAGATGGTTAATAGCATACATAAAAGATCCTAAATGCACTGTGGGACTGCTGTATTGATGGAATGAACTAGCCATGAATTATGCTTTTTTCAATTTTACAATGTTGTATAATTTCATACAGACATAGTTTCTTTTGCCATTCACAAAACACATTACAAAAGGTGTGAATGCTTTCTTTCCTAACAAATGAAAAGAACAGTATTCCTATAGACACACTGAACAGAGTTGAACTTTTTGTCTATTTGACTGGGAGCTCATTCCATCATGAATGGACAGTTTACTACCCATGTTCAGTATGTTGGGGCCAAAGAGAAGCAAAAACTCTGCTGTGTCCAGTTGCTTCCTCTGCTGGTGGGACTGCACGGGTGATGAGCCCTGAATTGGTCTGTGCTCTTCAGTTTTGTGTTCTCTGTTCAGACATGGCACTGCAACTGTGTTAAGTGCTCTTGACTGTTTATTCAAACCACCATCTACTCTTATTTTTCTTACCAGTCACAAAATCATTCAAGTTTCTTCATCTTCTTCACCATAAACTTCTGTTTCAGGGACTTATATTTGTTATAAATCTTTTTGCAACAGTAGCATTTGAAATAGCTGCTTCAGCTGATAGGTTCTGCTCTTGGGACAATCATTCTGTGGATAATATTTCCATTTTTTTTAAAGTTTAGTCATATGTTTGGTGTCTTTGTGGCTTTTGTGAATTTGTCAGAGCAGTGGACTTATTTTAAAAAGTGTTAAGGATTTTTCAATATCAAAATGTTAACTTTTATTTTTAGGAGAATACTAAAATCCATCTTATGTTATTTATCCAAGAAGAAGGTATTTTGATGAACCTTTTTTAGGCATCTACAAATAATTAGTTACAGTTAGAAAAAGTGGTGGAGCCAACTGACGTGAAAAGGAGAGAAGGATGTAAATAGAATGCAAACTAAAGAAAAACAAAGCAAAACAACAACCCTCCTCCAAACTACAAGGATGTTATTTTCATGCTTTCATTTTATTGTCATTTTCAGTCTCTATCTCACACTGAAAAAAGTTTTTAATGTAAATTTTTAACCCCCTTATCACAACTACGCATTTGTATGTAATAAATGAATATAACGCACATAAAGATTACAGGAAAATGATTTCTTTAATGCTTTTGCTTGATGCAGGTCAATATATACAATCAGAGTATATACACAATATATACAAGCTGGAAGAGTGCTGACTGGGACAGAAGTTGGCTAACCTTTACACCCCTATCATTGCTCATGTTTATCTCAGTCTTGACTTGCAACAATTATATTCCTTTTCTTCTGTATTTTTAAGTCATGGTGTTGTGTCAATTGGTGCTAGTCTGTTTAACATAAATAAACAATATTTGGGATTAAGAGTACATTATGAGAATGAGTGTAAAATAAAGAACAGTTTTTTAGAGTTGTTTCCTGTTAAGTATGCTAGGTTTTTGTATTGTTTACAACCTGGTGAGTACTGTCAGAAACTCTTCTTATGCTGTTTGGTGAAATAAACGTCTCCCTTGGATTGCAGTATATATTCAGGTATTATGTGAGTCAGAGGTGAGGTTTCTGTTCTGTATCTCTGTGTCCTAGATTATAAGTGTCTGACTTTTTTTTTAGTTGTATTTTATCTCTACTGATCACTTCTCTTAAAAGGATTTTATGCCAGGTAACCTTATTTATGTATGAGTCATTCAAGTCAAGAGAAGAAAGCTGCAGACTTTAGCTAGATGGAGGACATTAAAATATAATTATTTTCTGTTGAACTGTTCTCAGTCCATGCATCATAACTTGCATTTGCCCAGCTGTTTCAAAGGAGGATCTCAAAACATTTTAGAACAGAGAGTTAAGCTCAGTCCCTGGAGAACTAGAACTATAACTGGCATACTATATTTGAGTCAAACAACCTGATAAATTAATGGCATAATGTAATGAAATCTATCTTCCATCTTGTTCTCCTTTCTCTAAGTGCTAAACTTTTCATTATGGAGCATGGTGACTTGAACTGATAGCTAAATTATTTGGACAAAGAACCTACTGCTGCTGGTGTCTGACCAATTTTTCTATCAATGTTGGATTGTATACCTCCAGGTGTACAAAGGGATAGATGCATGGGATTTTAGCTGAAACTTGAACTCCTTCATATGACTGACCAAAGCAAAGCTTTTGATAAGTGGGTACTGAAAATGCATGCATGAACCTAAGCCTGGTTTCCTGTCAATTTGTAAACTCTGCTCTGGTTCTCCTGTGGTCTTTAAAATGTACCACTGCCACCAGACATTTTGGCCAATATATGAGAAAACAGAAATATGGATACTTATCACACTGAAATTCTATCATTGTAAATTGGCAAAGATAGTTTTCTACTTTCCTTGCTAATAAATAAGGCATAATTTTTGTTTTTCAAGTTATCCAGAAAAACCTCCTTGCTTTCTCCTTTCAGTTTCCAATATGTAACTTGCTATATTCAGAACTTTCACTGTGTCAGTGAAGAGGTAGTTTCCTTTTAAAAGTTGTATCATAAATCAAGCAGAGGCAATAATGACACATTTGCAGTACCCTGTATTACACGCGATGTTAGGCTGATGGTCTCTGGACCTCAAGAATCTGTGAATCCAGGAAGCTCCAGTAGAAATAGTAATGTAGTCCAGTCAATGAGAAGCTTAAATATGGTGTCATTAAAGCCACCAGTGAAGTATAATAGGGAGCATAGTGAGGTAAATGCAGGTCATGTTTAAAAATAGGAAGATGCTTCTTGGAAGTGCTCAATCTAATTATTTGCTAAGGAGAAAGTACTAGTACCAATAATGGGAAACAACCAACCAGATGCACAGGTAGCTATTTTTTTTTTTCATCTTCATGATAGGGTCAGCTGTCAAACTGAGCAGGTAGAATCCTGGTCTGTTAGGAACTGCTTAGTATTTTATTTAGTAGTGCAAGGGAGATGCCTTTGTATGTACCAAGTATGCCATATTTTTCAAGCGAGGATAGCCTAAGCTTTAGCCTGAAGAAAACTTCTGAACTCTGGAATATCTTGAATATATAGGTCCATATAATGGAAACAGACACTTTCATTATGGCAGCATGCACCACGATCAGAAGCCCCTTCAAAGAAGTGCTTGTGACAGCGGTGAGCTGCTGAAGAAGCATTCTTCAAGAACTGTTTCTGCTGGAGGGATGTATGACTGCAGTCAGCTGCAGCCAGGAGCCGTTACTGGTGTTCATACCCTGAACTTAAATGAAGTTGTCAATTTAATCCTATGGAGAAGGGTTTCTTAAAGTAGCAGGAAATGAGCCAAATTCTGCTTATATCAAGCAGATACCTGCTTATATCAGTAGCAAAACTAACTTTGCTGATTAAAACAAGATGATACCTGTGTTTTCTAGAAAGAATATCAAATATATGAACCTTTGTGCACTGTGCTAGAAATCTGCTGCTTTCTGCCATTGCTACCAGTTACTCTTACTGCCTCTGGTTAAAATTCCCTTTGTAAGGGTGTTTGACCTCTATCTATCATGATAGCATTTCTTGCACTTTCCTTTGAAGCATCAGATACTGGCTGTTAGGAGGAATAGGATTCTGCCAAACAACTGCCAGTTGAATGATGTTCTTGCATCCCCTTTTAAAATTGGGAATAGAGTCAAACTATAAATTAATGGGAAATTTTGTGTCAGTCTTAATAATACATGCTTAATTATTAAAAAAAAAAGTCAAGCTAATGTTTGGGAATTAATTTTATTTACTAGATTTCCTGTGGAAGTAAAATAGGATACACAATTGTTGTTCCCCCCCCCCAACCTAACAGCAAGCACTGATGGCAACTGATTAGCTCTGCACCAAAAATTACTAAAATTTGATATTGAAACCCCAAATCAGATATGTATTTCTGTGTGGCTGTTTTTAAGGATGATTTTTCTAAAATAGCAAAATTACAGATGCCTTGTATAGTAGTGTATACAAAAAACACTTTGAGCACTTTTTAATCCTGACATATCTCTAGAGAAAAGATGATAAAGAATGCAGTGAAGATTATGCCTGACATTCTCATAAGCTTTTAAAAAAACATGTAAAATGGCAAGCTTGTGTGGGCCGACTGCTTAAGTAAAGCATGCCTGAAAGTTGCTTGAGACTTCACAAGGAATTCTCTTTTTGTATGGTGACTTTCCACTAATAGCACCAGGTAAAGTCACTGCACTTTATGACGGTTGCCTTAATTTTCCCTAACATAAAAGAAGGAAGGTTACACTGAGGAGGATGTAAAGTTTAGCTCTGCTGTATCCATTCTATCACTTGAAGGAGCCTACTGTCTGTACAGCAAAATCCTATCAATCAGGCTTGCGCTTGAGCAAAAAAAGGAATGAGGATTAATTCTCTGTGGCTATACCTCCTTTCCATCTCTAAACAGAATTCAAGCAAAATGGAAATGAAGATCCAAGTTAAAAACCACAATATCCAGTGTGGAAAAAAGATATTTTACTTGTAGTTTTGTTAATGAAATAAATCCTATATTTAATTACTTAAGGTAATGGATTTTTTTTGTTGTTTTATTCTCCTAGAAAATAGAGCTCTATTGTGTCCCACATGCCTCTAGAACAAGCATTTGCTAGTACTAAGAGCATTTAAGGGAGAATAGCAAAATACATCAAACAGGAACTGGGAATTATTGGTGACAGATTGTGTTCTGAAAATAAGCATATTCTTTAGGTGTAGCAGCCTATATCAGTGTGGTTCAGCAGGGTCTCAGAGCTGGCATACCGCAGTCACAGGCTTTCTTCCTGAACACAAACATAGTTTAGTGGGTTCTTCGCAGGCTTTAATGGCTTAAAACTTGCTAATGAGCTTAACTGAGAAGTACAGAAGAAAAGCTGCTTGCAGATGAAACACTTGACTTACTAGTAAAACACTGAAACAATTCAGTATTTAGGTGACTGGAATGCGCCTTTTTCACTCTTACTCTCCATGCACAAAAAATCTAAATATGGAAGCAAGTGTGTTTGCAGAATCAGTAAATTGCAGTGTGGCTTAAGATAAAAGATGAACTAGTCTAGAATTGTCATCCCACATACATCAGTGCTGTCAGAAAGAGTTAGTGGTTGCTCCTAAGTTTCATCTTGTTCAGTACCTCAGAGTCAGTATTTGGCATGCAAAAACATGTCCAATCAGTCAAAGTAATTCTGAACTTGTCTGGGAATGAGTAAGCACAACTCCATTACAGTTATCCATTCTTTGATATTTCTTAACTGTTACAGCTGACTTTTCATATTTACATGGACAATGTCTTCTTGCGATTCTGAGAAATGAGTGATTTGTTTTTCTGTGAGGGGAGGTTTGCTGATGAATTTGGAAAAATAGATAATTCTTCACTGCTATCTCCCATACAAAATATTTCCTTGACAGGGACCTTTTCTGTAACATGAAATTTCAGTTTTTAAAGAATACAGAGTTTAGATTTTGTAAATATTTTTCCTACCTTGTTCAAAGGGCAGTATGTAACAAGTATTTTTAACAATAATAATGTTCTACAGAACAGCTTTTGAAGAATCCCCCCCTCCCCAAAAGTTTTCTAAACCTCTCAAAATAAGGCAAATGGGTAATTACCTTATATGCACTAACTATGCTTGACTTTTTTTTTTTTTTTTTTTTTTAATTCTTTCCCTGGAAAGCTACTATTTTGCACCTTATAACATAAAAAGTACTTACATGCATGCCCAGCTGTGGAATTCTGAAGTAGCTCTTAATGCGTTGTTCATGTTGTTCTCTAACTCCGTCTCTTCAAGACCTGTTCTTTTAGTTTTTCTTCTTTCACCTTTCCCTTTATGACTTTTAGTCTCTGCATTTGTCATCTTGGATCTTTCTGTGCTTTTGAGCTCTTTCAGATTAGTCCTTTAGGACAGCAGATCATTTAATGGTAGAGAGTCATTCCTTTTCCTAAATCCTCTGTTGGCTTCCAACTTTCTAAAGCAAATGTTCTTTGTACTCTATTCACTACTTAGATATGCCATCTATAGTACATGAACTGATTTATTTTTTCTTTGCTGTTTTTAGAGAAGCAGCTTTCTAAGCAACAGATTTGAAACAAAACCATTTTCTGTACCTAAAGTCAATGAGTGTACCAGGATTTGACCTTTCAAAAGTTCAGTTATCCTTAGGATATTTTAATTTATGGAATGATGTTCAGTCCTTAGCTATCTTTTAGCCACTTGCCAGACTCCCTTAAGTTTATAAATGTCTGTCATTTACTGGGAAGACCACAACTGGGTACGTTATTCCAGGTGTGGTCTTACAAGTGCCAAATAATCGCTCTTCTGGACCTGCTGGTTATATTCTGGTAGGACAGCCTGATGTGTGGTTAGTCATGTTCACCTTGCTTTCCAGCAGGACCCTTAGGTCCTCTCTGCAGAACTGCTCAACAGCTGTTTGTCCCCCAGCCTGTACTGATGTTTTTTTCCATCCTCTTCACAGGACTCTGCATTTGTCTTTGTTCCAGCATGAGATTCCTGTCAGCCCAGAACTGCAGCTTCTCAAGGTCACCAGCTTATCAAGCACTCCTCCCAGTTTGTTCCTATGAGCCACATCTCAGGGTCTGACAGACTTTTTTAATCTACAGGAAAATACTGGTCCAGTATATTAGTGTAGATCCCAGCTGCTGGGACCCTACTCATTCTCAGTTGCAATGAATGTGTATAGCTCAAACCTGGGTGAGCTGCATTTCTTCTGCAGACACTCTGAATACAGCAAATCCTGGGTTGCTTTGTCCAATTTCTTCTGGATTCCGCTTATGCCAACAGCTGTAGGATGACTTTCTTCCCCCTGACAGCCCAGTTCAACAATGGAGGGGTGATTACGTGGTTTTATGATACTCAAGGCAAGTCAGCTAATACCTGTTGAAAACCCTGTAAGCTGCTTCCTTTCTTCTGCTCTTTTGCCTTGAGACCCACCAAGTAGAATTAGGGGAACTGAGCCTGGTGCTTTGCCTGAGATCAATCCATGTCCTGTATGATCCTGCGCAGTCAGCAGATGTTATATACATTACTATATGTGAATATACATTATTAGCAGCTGTATGCTAAGTGATGTACATCAAAGGGAAATATAAACTATACTAGAGTCTCTGACATCAGTGAGCTTGCCAGTTTATCCATTGTAATGTTTTCTCTTAAAAAAGAGAAGGTGATAAAATTAAAACTTTTTCTAATAGATTGAAAAGCTGTCACAGACTATTCAGATGAACAGTATGTTTACTGGATGTTACGTTCTAGTCTTACTGAGTGAAACCACATGGCTGCCTTCACTGGGCTAGCTTGTTAAATTTTGTCTCTTTTAATAACTGTTATCTTATCTCCTACATTTAGTGGTTAATGATATTTCTACTAGAAAAACTGCTCCTCAGTCTTAAAAACAACTTTACAGTACTGTGCTCATCAACACAAAAAACTCAGTGTGAGTCACTGTACTTAAAAGATACTGAGACGGAGAAGTAAAACAATAACAAGTGGAAATTAAAAGTGGTAGAAGTACACAATGTCTTTTTTAATAGCTCTGACGGATGATGTGGTTATGTAGCAATGAAAAATTACAGCTTCTCATTCTTTTTTATATAAGACAGTGAAATTGCATCTGGAATTTCAGAGTAAAGAGTGGAGCACCTCCACATTTCAGAAACACCATATTATACCTCCCCTCCATCTCAGTAACTACGTTTTCTGTAGTTTGGTAGTTTATAGAATATATTATTAGATTCCTTTGGGAGCTCAGGTGTGGTTTTCAGAGGAATTTAAGGGATTTAGGTACTGCAGCTCTAAACTGCTTTGGAATGCTTGATTAACTCACAGCTCAACATTGAGGATTTAGGCCATAAGTTTTCCAAAATTTATCCCAGTGCTCCAACCTACCTGATGCTAGAGCTTTTCAACCACACCATAGCCAAACTAAGTTCCTTCCAGAACCACATCATTACCTCTTAACAAAGGTTAAGAGGGTCTTGTTTTCTATCTGGCGGAAGAGGAACAATGAAAGAGCTCAAGGGAATACAGGGAATTTTCCTGTGTTTCTACCACTTAGAGTGCTACAAAACCAGAAACAGGATTTCAGCCTTGCAGAGTGACAAGAAGTAATCTAGATCTGATGGACTCTATACCAGCTTTCCTTTGAGACTGGGAGTAGTGATAGCCACACAACAAAATGTGTTTTATATTGAGGAATTAATGAGTTAATATTGCAGTCCCGAGAAACTAATTTAGAAAGTCACTAAGGAAATAAGAGAAGAACATCTGGGGATTTCAATTTGTATTGTTCTTTAGCGTCTTTCCATTGGGCCATTGTTCACATCTAGTATGAAATCCAGCTGAAGGCAATTGGAATGATCTCATTCCATTTGCCAGTGTCTGTCATCTCAAAGGCTACCACTGTAGTATCCTGTTGTCAGCTTCAGTTGAGATGCCAGTGGGTTAATGAGAGAGACTGAAATACCTTCTGATCCAGACAAGGTGGTCTTTCCAAATCAGGCAGAACTGGCAGAACAGCATAGCACAGCTTAAAGCTCCAGTTGTCACTGCCTGCAGCTGGAACACTTTGGTATCCAGAGTTGTCAATCCAGAATCTTTCATGAGCTCTGAGTTGACTTTAGAATGTAGAAAAAAGAAGCAAGGACTGCAAAGCTGAATTATCTGTGCTTTGAGTTTTTTTATATGCAGCTTGAAGATACCAGCCATTTCTGAATATGCATGTGTTTTATCTAAACACCATATGGTCTTGCTGACCTATGCAATGTTGATATTTCTACCCTAATTTGTATATGTTTCTCTGTGCAGTGCCTGTTTTAGTTGTAGGAAAATGGTTAGAGTGCTGCTGAGTAAGAGCAGCTGGGATAATGAGTTGACCTACTTTTTCTGTCTCATTGGGACATCCATGCATTATTCGAAGGAAAAATTAATTGCTAAAGATAATCCTTTCCATGGTAAAGTCAATGTGGATAATCACTTCACCTATCACTGTCTTTCTTTTCCCTTTGGGGAAATTTCCTATCCCTTTGGGATATTTGTCCCTAAACCCAGCCATAAAGCAGCCTGCAGCGATAATACTAGGAACAGTACTAGGTGAAGAAAAATATTAAAGTAGTGTTCATGTGTAACAACTGTGCAGTCCAAAGTCATAAAGCAAGTACTCAAAGCACCAAAACATGGGCTCCAGCAAGCTACATTTTGTAAATTTTGCAGTGGAATGGTGAAGATGTGAAAAGTCTTAATTCATTCAGGCTGTGCTATCATCTTTTAACACAAGCTATTCACTTTTAAAATGGGCTGTAATCTTGTGTCTTACAGGAAGCAATAATCTTTCTTGTTTCACTGAGCTTTTCTAGCTCTTTGACCCACAGCATTGTGGTTACAGCATCCTACAGTGTCCTCTCCTTTTGTCACTTGAGCTATAAAGATGGACTCTCCCCACCTACCTTCAAGCTGTTGCGCTATGTGAAAAAGAAGAAGCCTTGCTGAGGGAGCAGAATAAGGATTAGCAGCAACAAATCCAATGAGATGAAGACAGTGAAGTAAAGAAGCAGTCTGAATCTACTTCTGTAAGATGCAAAAGGAAGAGCAAGAAGGAAGGACATACATCTTTGAACATTGTTGTAGGATGCTGGGCTGGCTGCTGTAGATATGTGAACAGCTGGTGGGCCAGGGTTGTACTTCCTTCTCAGTTCTTTCACTGTAGCTGCACTCTGTGCGAGATGCCAAGGAGGGAACTGCTGAAGGTGTGGTGGATAGTGTTTTAGTCCCAGTTCTCATTGGACTTGCTGATTTCCTTACACATCTATGAGCCATCAGTAAGTGCCTGGAGAAATGCCCTGTTTGACAGCCTAGGCAGTCACTGCTGATAGGTAGTATGAAAAATCAGAGAATGGTTTCTCATTAACTGAGTGTCCTGGTTTCAGCTGGGACAGAGTTAATTGTCTTCCTAGTAGCTGGTACAGTGCTGTGTTTTGAGTTCAGT
>JAVJGG010000013.1:18545620-18567700 GCA_035590195.1 Aviceda cuculoides | reverse complement strand
CCCCCCCCCCCCCCCCCCCCCCCCCCCCCCCCCCCCCCCCCCCCCCCCCCCCCCCCCCCCCCCCCCCCCCCCAAGGAAAAATTAAATTAAATAAATCAGAGACTCCTGTCAGGAGACAAGATTTTCCAGTTCAAAAGGAATTGCTGGCAAAAACATATTGCCAACACAGAACAATTTGGGATCAAAGCAGTTCCAAAACAAATCTGTTATTCTCTCTGCTTCTCTTTATTTATATGAAGGATCCAGTGATAGCTGCTGACTACAGCAATACAGGGTCATCGTATCTGCCATGATCTCTGTGAAAGGTCTTCAAAGCCTCCTCAAACAAAAGATTTATTTTCCACATATTGTTTTTTTTGTTTAATGGGTTTATCTTGATCCTAGAGAAAATATTTATAATTATATAAGCTTTTTCATGTTTTCAAAGTCATATTTATTTCCTCATGCATGTCTTATGCATGAGGAATCTTATGTTTCATATTGCACCTAATTACTTCAGCAAGCATTAATACAGATCTAAGTACAGTGCCTTTAGAAAACTTTTAGAAAAAGAAGAAAAGATGGTTGTGATTTTATCTAAGTGGAAACATACATTATACTTTATATGCTGTTGCTTTTAGACCCAGTATAAATGTCTTGGAGGTAGGAAAACCAGTTAGCAAGAGGTTAGCAGGGTTCCTACCAAATAACTTTCCTTTAATCCCCTGCCAATGCACAACATTTTGTCAGATTATTCAATGAATCTAGTAAAAAGTAGGTTGTCCAAAACTCTAATAGTTTGGATTTTCAAAATAATTGGTGTGATAATAGACATGTTATTAGTCATTAATTTGTCCTTTTTGCTTCACTGTTGCGCTAAACTCCTTCAATGTTAAGGTAAAAACATGTTATTTAAAATTGTTAGAGACTTTAATTTATCAAGACTGACTTCACCTGTGTGTACTAAATGCTGAAGTCAGGAATGAGAGCTTTAGCTGACCGTTAGACATCTATTATCAATTTGTAAATTGTTGTACAACTCTTATACTGATAGATTAAGGCTATTACATAACCTCAGTAAAGCTGAACAGATGAATCATAACTGATGTTCCAAGACATTTTTCTCATAAAGAAATATTTCCTTGCTTTTTAGGAGTAGAAGAAGAAATTTCTGCACCATCATTTTTCACCTTCATTTATACACAATCATTTATGACACACTAGCATTATTTTAAGTATAAATTTGACTTCCTGAACATATGGAAACCAACATCAACAGTATTGCTTTAGCATAGAAATGTTTCTGTTGTCTTCAGATTTTAAGGAAAAGCTGTATGGTAAAATCCACCTCCATTTTAACGTCAAATTTGGCTTACATCTGAATTACACTTGACTTTTCTGATCAGAGACAGACTGAAGCAGGAGAGCGGAAATAGCTGGGATCTGCAAGTCTGGGGAACTTAGGGCCCTTCTGCAGCCTTTGACAATGGTCTCTAAAGTCAAATGGGGTTTTCACCCCAATTATTAAAATCAATAAAGAAAATGTTTGATACTACTTGCTGATATATAGCCATGAGTTCACACTAAAACAGGACTCCTAATCTCACATTTCTACACCTTATGATCTCTTCATATCTCACTCACTGTAGCAGTGTCACTCAGATTTGACACCTAGGCAGAAAATTCAATTCAGACACCTGATTACAAGCTAAATCTCACCAAACTTATTTGCATAAACCTCTCTCCTAGCCAATTTCACAGCTATAAGTCTCAACCAGGCTGTTACCATCTCATGTTCTGTCATCATCTTACTCAGTTATTACAACACCCTTTTCTGCATAAAAAATAATGACAAGTACAAACTCATACTGTGGATCTGTACTGACAAAACTCCTGTAAAGTTTATTTTCTTAGCTATACTTAGACCATATTCCCCTATATCCTCATTCCCAAGTCTCTGTTCTACACAATGCTAATTATATGCTTCATGGCTCCACACTTGAGGCCAGCTTTCTCATTTAAATCAGCATGCCACTCACCAGTTAGGCAGATTGCACCGCTGGGTGACACACTTCTAGACGTACTCAGCACCCAATTTCCTAGACACGTCTGACCTGTTCTTACACATTGCAGGAGATCAGCTTCCTGAGGAAAACCAACTTCAGACAAGAAATGCTCCATTTTCTTTAGGTGGCTGTAATTTAGGTTTAGGTATGTAAAAGCTATATCTAAACATCAAATGACGTTAGATGACATGTAAATGTCCTGCATGGTCAAAAAACCAACAGAGCAGAAAGAAGGAAGAGATCATCCCTTCTTCAACTCCAAAACTGAAGTGTATCAGCCTTTTAGAGTGCCTGTCTCTCGCACTAATTATTAAGGGAACTTGGATATTTAACATTCAGGTGAATAATGCTGAGTGAAGTTAATGTAGGAATTAGTAAATACATTACACTTCCTATGGTTTGTTTTTTTTTTTTCAGAGGCAATCTGATTCATACATAACAATTATTTGACATATATTAGCATAAATGAATACATTAATTTTGATGAGGTAGTACAAACCAGGGGAGGTGGGACATTAAAGCAGAAACTTATGGCTTTCATATGCCTCCAGATTTCTTTTGTAATGTTGTAGACATTATCACTAAATCATTAAGTACTGTGGTGGTGAACTCTGAATTCAGTCTTTCCTAAACATCACTGACACCATTTTACTATTTAGCTACCATTTCATGAATTGTTGATCATTTTCCACTTAGCCATCATTTTCACAAAAGACTTTTTAATTTAGATTATATTACAAGGTTGTGAGTATTTTGCTACTGGACACAACCCAAAATACAAATAAACATAAGACATTATGTGAAAGTTTAACATGACTACTGTTATACTTCATGAACTCTATAGCTTGGCATATACAGAGACAGTTAAAGTACTGTGTTTTCAGTGATTTATTTTCAACTGTATTCTACAAAAAGCAAACCTGTGTACACTTCCTGAGGAGAAAACTCATATTATCCTTTTCCTCTAGAAGATGTTTCAGGATATTCTTCACGTCTCAATGAAGACATGGTTTACTGGGGAACATGATAGAGAAAAAAAACTGTAAAGATGGACTAATGAAGCACTTTATCTTCAGCTGTAGGAAATTTCATCTTGGATCAATTTTTTCCATACTGGCTAATCGTAATTGCTTTAGCAGCCCACAGTAGCTTCAGGTAGATATTTCGATTATTTTGAAGAGAAAGATCAATTAAACTGACATAAAAAATAATTGGTGAAAAGAAAAAAAAAAAAAAACAGAAATCACTCTTCTACTGGCTGGAGCTTGTTAGTATCATATTGCACTATATTTTGCTTGAACTCAAGTTAGACTCTTGATTTCTTACTTGAGGTACAGTCAAAGATGCCAAAAGTCTATTTGATAAAAAAGAAATTCAGCGTGATATTTATGTCACAAAAGAAAAAGAAACTATAATTCCTAACTCTTCTTGGAATGTTTCAAATTCCCAGAAGTATTACTACAGTGTAATGCTTGTTCAAATAATCAGAATAATTAAAAACTCTATTTGTGTAAGATTTTACAATATTGAAGTGTAAAACCTCAAGTTACTTTTGATTTCTTCCACATGTCAAACCTTAGGGGCAAGGGAACACTTAGAAAAGTTCCTAAACTGGAAGATGTCCAACCCAGATGCAATATATGACTATTGGAGGAGCCCTCAGTTCAGTTCATAGCAAATCCAAAATCTTAAGTTGCTGTTAAATACAGATTAAACCAGTTTAATTTTTCCCTGAATGGATGTAGAACACCATATGCATTAAATACACCAGAAGGCAGCTTCTGAACCTACCTTCTTCCTTTTCTTCTCTTCCTTTTAAATACGTATCTGTTCTGATACTATAGTTCACATATTGTCTTTGACTTAGAGTTTCACAGAATCAGATGTCTTATGCTTGACTATATAAGGTTATTACACAATTACAATCGGTTTTGGTGAACTGACTACACTCTTTTCCTGAGGCATACATGCTGAAACCATACATCCTGAAAATGGTATGCACTTCTAATTTCTTTTTTTTTTTTTCCCCCCGAATTAGCTAATGCTCATGTTACTTCAAATTGAAAGAGAAGCATGCATAACCTAACCTAGATGTCTAGAAATTATTCCTCTGTGTCAGGATTTCTTGACAAAGGCTCAAAAACAAACTGCAGAATTTCTTTCTCAGCAAAGTGCTTTCTAAGGAGGCCATTGCTATTTTTACTTTCTCTCCTGAGAGACAATCAAGTCTTCATCTTCTAGTACACAGTTAAACTCCTAATTTGAAGTATCATGTAGTAAATAAAATTTCAAATCAAAGAATGAAAGAGCAGGAATTCTACTGAAAATACTGTCATAAAACCAAAAATGTATTTTAAAAGAAAATTACTTGCTTCCAAATTTTCTATGCAGAGGGTTTTCCTAAAGCTGTCCTCTCTAGGAGGATTTTAAAATCCTTTGCTGTTGAAGAAGCTGTAGTAAAAGCCAGTTTCTAGTCTTACTACCCTCAATAGATCAGATGGCTTTGTGAATGCTAAATTGTGAAGGACACCTCTTTTCCTTTCCAGTAAAAAAGATTTATATTATAGTACGAAAACCATGGAGAATGTAAGTGCAGTATCAACACCTCTAACCTTGGGTAGCTAGGATCTCTTACCAGATGTAAGATGGTATTTTCAAAATGCATCGCTCTTGCAGAGAAATCAGAAATACAGTTCCTCTGGGAAGCAAATTCAACAGAACAAAATTCTTCCATCATAGTTTTGGCTTTGAAGTCTTGTCAGTTTTTACACCACAGACTCCTTCCTGAAACTGTGCCTTGGAGAGAGATGTTCTTTATTATTTACTATGGAGACTTTATCAGTATGCTAAGAATAGTCAAATTTTGGCTCTGGTTACATCTTGGAAATCCATCCAGATTATAATAATTTGTTTAGCTGTTCTCCTAAGAACCATACTCATAAAGAGTACTACCATGAATCAGACAGAGTAAAGGGACATAGGTAAGAACTGAGCAAAGTAAAACTGACAGTGAAAAATGCAGATCTAAAAGAGAAAACAAGATAAGTGTTTTCTCATGAAATGTACTGTGTTTTTAAAACTTAATTCCAAATCCATATCAAAAATAGAGCAATGAATTTCCTTGAGGAACAGAACTCTAGTAAAAAAAAGTCTTAGAGAAACCAAAAGTATATATTTTTTTACTTACAAACTACTTTTTATTTACTGCAAGCTCTATGTCACTTTTTTCAACCTTTTGCTTCCTGATTTTCCTTCCGTCTGCTCAGCCTCCCACTCCCTCAATTCCCAAAGTCAGGTTCAGTTCTCTGGCTGCTGTCCTGGAATGTTCTTGTAAATCTTTCTCTCTACTAAGAGTAAGGAGAATCAACAAGATCCTTTTTCATAAATGTATGGGAGAACCATCATTTTAATTTTCCTGAAAGAATATTAATGTCAGAGTATTTTTCCTCCAGAAAATTTCAGTTTTAGTATTTTTAAAATTTTATTTCAAACCTCTTGAAATTCTCTTTAACTCTGTGATCATTTCTCCTTGTATTTTCCAGATTTCATTGCTTGTCTAAGACACTGTTCTCCTAAGGCTTATTGTTTCAGTCCATGTTACAGAGGTCTGAATGTCTGGCACCTTGGATTCCGGAAAGTGTACTCTCCAGCTAAGGATGTCAACTGCCTGTGGTTCTTTGACATTAATGGTAAACTCAAGCAAAGAATGGTACTAATTATATTCCCTCAAGTTTTATGTCCTCTAGTCCAAGGTAATTTATTTTTGTTTTTGAAGGCAACAACAAAGATATATGTTTTGAGTGTTTGTACCGTAAAGAAATCTAAGGTAGTTAGATCTGAGATGGAAACAAAGAAATTCAGTCCAGGATAAAAAGAAACACCAAAGCACTTTTAAGGATGAAACATCTTTAAGTTAACCCCCAAATTATATTGATCTCAGTTCCCTCACTGACACACCTGTACAACATTTCCTGGTGTCTGGAGTGGAGAATGAATGATTTACGGCAACTGCTAATTAGTTTGTCCTGTTTATCTTTGAAAGGTGCTCAGACAGTGGCACTGGCATATCGTAATAGGTAAGCACAGAATAAAACCTGAAACAACAAAAAAGACCAGGGAAGAGAACATATATAAGCACACAGGCCTCATCTTGAATTTAAAGGGAAAATAAAAACTATTCATTGGAAAACTGCACTGGAGAGGAGGGGCTGAAAGGAAGTAAAATACCTTATATATTGTTTATATAGATGTTAAATGAAATAGTAAAGACTAGGACATAGCAGGGCAGGGCAGGGAAAGAGGAGGGAAAGGTGAGGAAAAAGGGTGGGAAAGGGGAAAAAAGGTGGGAAAAGGGAAAAGAGAAAAAGGGAGAAAAAAAATCTATTGGTTGAAAGATATAAAAATTGTTTATTAGAGGAAAAATATAGTAGTATTAAACAAAACCACAGGGAAAATCTAGATGACAAACAGCAACTTTTAGAATTAATTATCTTTTCTTCATAGTATTTAATCATAAAATCATGGTGTTAATTTCTTGGTGTAGATAATACTATGCATTACAGTGCAGAGAAAAAGGCATTTCAGTGGTTTTTAGATGGAAAATACCATGAGATTAGGAACAAAGAATTTTATTCAGAGATTTTATCTAAAACAGTAATTATCATGTCTGTTCTTTCATTGACAGAATTTATGTATTGTTTTTACTAACATTAATAAAGGTAGATGTACACGTAATTGATAAGAAAATGTGCTCTTATCAGGTACTACCTTAGCATAGATAGTGTGATGTTTTTTTCTATAAATGAGTAAAAAAAAGACTAAATATGAGTTAAGAGGTTAGAATAAAGTGAAGGGGCCATAGTTCATTGGAAAAAAATGAAGAAAGTTTCCTTTAAACCCCAGTTTAAAAGCACCATTCAAAGAGCTTTAGTTGCTAAAATGAATGAGTTTTACAGCAGTATAAAAAATGTCAAGGATCTATAATAAGCCTATTAACGTAGCAGTGTAATTGTATGGCTGAGGAGTGATGAACAGAGCTTTCACTATAGAAAGAGTGAGGCTGTGTGTGAACAATAAAGTAAGGTTATTTGATGTGACCATTATAGATGAAAGCAATTGAATACAAAATATTTATATTTACTGGGAAATATTTATCTAGTCATCCTTAAGAAACTTTTAATGAAGTGAGAAAGACAAGAGAGCTCTCCAAGAGTTGTTAAAAAGGACAGTGTTTTCTTTAATGCCTACTTTAGGACTCTCTTAGATTAAGTTTAGCATAAATTAACAGATTAGTAGATTAAGTTAAAAATATATTGAGACTAAAAAGCTTTGTACAGAAAAAGTAAAATGTTTTCATTTATTTAGAAGATAAATTCATGTCTTGTTAAATGAAGGCACAACTAGAGAAATATCTTAGATACTAGCTTGAAGAAAGAAAAAATGTCAAAATTCTACTCTAAAGATTGTTTAGGAATTTTCCACATGGAGTAAGATAATTAAAATATGCTAAACAGTAATATCTTCTCCTTATAAAAAAGACTAGTTATGGCACTGAGATAATGAAAGAATGATAAAAGCTAATTTTGAATGAAACCATGCATGAAAGAAGGATGTTTGTGTTCTCCAAGAAGTGATAGGAAAGAACATTAAAACATCTCCTTGAGCTGAATAAGACATTTTGTATTTCTTTGTCCTCCAATCCTTGATTTAACAGCACTCTTTACTTGCATAAACCAACAAAAAGGCAGGCAACTAATACAATAGAAAACAAATTAAGCTTCTACAACAGGATCAAGTGGAAGCAACTTTCCAGTTCACAACTTCACATAGATTAAATATGTCATGATTAGATGAAGCTGTAACACAGGGAGTATATTTAAACTATTTTTTTCTTGAAAAGATTTTAATGAGGGTATTAAAATGCTATTACCACTGACGGTATTAAAAACATCTGCTGATAATCTGCTTTCCCTTTATTTAGAAGAAAGAACATGAACTAATCTCACAAAAATACAAAGAAGAAATTAATATTTTACATTTTTTCTTGATATGCATTTATTTACTCCCTCTTATCTATTACATGCTAAATTGGATAAATTAACCTTTGTGGTAGATTCACCTAACCTAACTTCATATGTCTTTACATTAAAGCAGGCTTCTTTCTACTGAATGCTAGAGGTTGGACTCATTGCACCTTCTACAAGTGAGGTACAATATAAATATCTTGGATAAAGTTTCCACTCCCACTCCATGAAGTGTAGATTTGTTTAATGAGCGTGTCCTCTGTTTAGGCGCTGACTTCAGGATGAAATGAATCAGTCGCTGGCCAAACTGACTGTATTGGCTGTACCTCCATTGATTCTAATGAGGACCCAGGCAGACATATCAGAAGCAGACATTTTCTGTCCTGATGCCTACGACTTACTCCAGACGAATGTGTGCCAAAATATTGTAAAGCTAGGTCTTTAATCTAAGATTGTGCGGGCTCCTTATAGACACTAGAGAGATCTAAGATAATGCCACTTTGAGGATATATGACAGAAGAGCCTAGATAATTAGCTCTGACTGGTCACTTTATCTTTTAGATAGTTGTACTTAGCATTAATAAAGCATTTAATTATATCCTTATATGGTTATGTGATTATCTGCTTATATTGTACACTTACAGGACTTATTCTGAGAAGTAAAGTACACAGTGCCTTCCAAGGGGAGAATGACTTTAACACAGTTCTTAGTGGAGATCTCAATAGTGAACAGCACAGGGGAAAAAAGAAAGAAAAAAGAAGAAACTACCATTTATTGGTCGTTGGTTTTTATTTTGTTATTTTCTCTGACAAGAAAATAGACTAATTATTAACTGTGATCATTCTCATTGTTTATAGCTGTGGCATCTCCTCCCAAGAGCACAGCTAGAAAATCCAGGTTGCTAACACAATGGAATGTGTATCCCTTAATTGGCTTCATGGGAAAAAAACAAACACATACCAAAAAACCAGCATATTCACTGCCTGTTTTGCTTCTTTCAAATTAAGGATTATTTTTCATACTTAGGGTTACATTTCTCAAGAGTCAAAACATAAAAACACTCCTAACGAATCACCTGTAGGAATTCTTCCTTTCACTCAGAATCCATTATTGCATGATGCTCCGAGTTGCTGTCCTAATTTTCTAGGTAGAAATGGAATCCACCTCTCAGGTAGCAAGAGAAAATCAAGGAATGACCTCCAGACTTCCTAACAGGGTTATATTCTCCTTTAGAATCTTCATAGAAATACAGCTTTAAAACCTAAACTTGCAAAATCCAAAGACAGATATTTTATTGTAAAAGATACACATTTTCTCTGATGTCTGGGGGGAAAAATGCTATAATCTGTGTCATAAAATAGGGACAGCATAGAAGTAAGTTCTAAAGTGATGACAAATTTAGGCAAATGGCTTTATCTTTCTGAGTGCTTTTCTATCTCAAAGGAACCATCTCTATGTCAGATGAAGTCAAATGCAAAGTAATTTCCAGGATAGAAAGCTAAGATGTGCATGATTATAAAACAAATAGAATGATCGGTACATTCCACTCAGTATTTTTTTGATTGAACAGCAAAAGTCTGAAATTATTTTTATTTTACATCTGACAATATTCTCAGAGCAACTTACAGTAGTCCATTTGTTAAAGGCTGCAATAATCACATGACTCGTATAACCAGCATATGTTCCAGTATGTGTTCTTATTCAGGCTTCAAATGTGAAAAATGAAAATATTATAAAATGCATTTGAGGTGTAGGCATTCAGTGATTATCATAAATGAAACTTATGACATCCTCAGAAATTAATTTAGATATTTGATTATCTGTATTTAAGTTTCCTGTGATGAAACCAAAGGAACACATTTCAAAATGAATACACTTATAAGCTTACTTATAAATTTTTACAGGTGCCAAGCATAGTTCATTAATATTTAGGTGAATAGGAATCTGTCAAGAAATAATCACTTTTAAAAGTGTAAAATTAAAGTGACATTAAGAAATGTATTCCACCTATATATTACAGTTCTACGTAGACTGAAATCTTTGAAGAAAAAAAAAAAAGAGAAGAAAGCAAAGGCAACAGTACAGTGAGCTATTAGCGAATACGTCTTGAAATACATGTATGTGTCTGTCACAACCTTGTACTGGTTCTACAGTAGGGAAAAGATACTCTCAAATTTCCTGCTGGAGAAAAGAATGTAAAGCATATTTAATACTGCATGATGCAACTATAGATTAGCCATGTAGCTACAACAGGTTTCTTGGCGAGGTTGTAGAGTCTCCAGTCTCTAGATACCCAAAACTCAACTGGACATCATCCTGAGCAACCTGCTGCAAGCGGCTGTGCTTTAAGAAGCTGTCATTGCCTGGGCAATCTCCAGAGGTCCCTGCTGACCTCAACTGCTCTGTGATTCCATAGCTCGGACCACACTAAGGTCAACTAGTCACCTCCTTAGTGAGCACTTGGTTTTACAGAAAAGGTGGTTATAGGATATTGATGTAATTAATGCAAATTTTGAAGAAATTCTAGCTTCTTAACATTGCACAACAACCAAGCGGGATGTGACTAGCCTGGAGTCTTTTGATCTACTGCAGAGATTTCTCCCATTGGTTTTGGCAGAATAAATAGGTCATATATTGACAATGGCATCTGTCACACTTGATGATAGCAAAGGGAAGATCAGACTCCAGAGTCTTGAGTTCTACCTGAGAAGTAAAATCACTCAGAATTCATAATCTTACTTGTCTCTTTAGCTTACTAGTAGTTATTTTTCCTGTCAGTTTGGCCTCCATTCAGGTAGGTTGTTTCTCTCTGAAGATCAGTGCTACACTCTTTTCTCTTTACTTCTAGTATGATTGTGAGGGATTTGAAAGAAAAGGGAATAAAAGGTTCTAAATTCAATTACTCTGCCCAGCCCACAAATTTCCCTTCAATATCCATGTTAACCATTTCATCCCTTTTTTTCAGAAACCTGCAGGAAAGATACAGTATCAGCATGAGATGGATGACAAAATATTCTGGAGCTATTTTCTTTCACCTTATTGCTTAATATGGATATCAAAAGTCATTTCTTGGTACTCTGTAACACATATATGTGGAAGACATTTACTTATGTATTTTTGCTCATCACAGTGGTATTTAAGCCTATTTGCTTTGAATTTTATTGTACTGCTTATACACCCCCTCTGATTATCAAAAAGCTAGCACTTTTGCCTTCACTTCTAGATCTAGAGCCATAGGGGTTCATTTTACTTACTATATTCAACTGTTGCTGAATTTAAATTATTGCCCATCTAGACCTATTACTGCAATATACACAGCAGATCATTAGCAATTCATTGTAGAGTCAATTAACATTGACATCTAATAATGCCTCTATATAGTAATTGCATTTTCATTATATCTTATGGGACACTCGTGTCCAGTTTGAAGAGCATGTTTAGTAGCTCTGCTGAAGGAAAAGTAATTTGTTGCCTTTATATATTTTTTTCTTTTTTTTTTTGGAAATCGAAGTAAGAACAATTGAAAATGAATTATTGCTTTCCAATTTTAGGCTCATCCCACTGATAACAGGTTTCAAAGAGTGCAATTTAGATGCTAACTTTCACAGAGCTGAAACTGTGAAGGCTAAAATTGACAGCAATCTACCTTTCACTTTACTTATTGTTGACTAGAATTGATTTTGATTTGGAACCTCACAGTAGCATTGGCCATAACTGACCCTATGAATTGTTCAGGCCACCTGGAATATTCTCCTTTGACCTCTTAAAAACAGTAATTTCCCTGTCCAAAATCTTTTACTCCTACAGAACCAGCATTCAATTACTGCAGTGAAGTTAAACCATCCCTCATATAAACTGAATCTGAAGTCTTGCCTGGTCTAGTTTTAAGTCACATGAAAGGTGCATACTCAGGTACAGAGGATGTTGTCGTCTTGATCTAGTCCCTATTCCAGGTGCCCAAGATTCCTCCCCAGTGAAGAGGATGAATATGGAGACAGATGTGTGCTTGGTTCCTGCCATAATATGGAGGTAGGATGCTGGGGACAGAAGCCAGGAGTAGTTGTGGAACATGAGCATAAAAAATATCCATAGTTATCTGTCATGTATTTATACCTCTTTGTCTATTTGTTTGAGAAATGTGCTAGTTCATAGAAGAGTTCTGTTTCATAATGTTTCCAGTGGATAGGTGAAAAAAAAAAAAAATTATTCAGAAAGGGAATTTTCAGTTAAAATCTTGTTTGGTGAGAACTCCTGAAAACTCACTACCCATGTCTAGAATTTTAGTTGGTCACAGTTCCCAATGTTCTGTAAAATGTGCATTAGCCTAGCAGCTCCACTCAAATTCTAAATCTATTCTGCTAAGTATTGCACAATTACCTAAAAAAGTACCGCTTCTAGATCTCTTACAATAACAAAATCTTCATCATAGACAAGTAGAGAAAAGGCTAGGTGGCTTGGATGTCCTGAATACTTTATTGTTAGCAACGTAACATTCTTCCTCAACAAAGTTGGGGTCCAATGGCCTGTTGTACTGAGTTTGACTGGGGTAGAGTTGATTTTCTTCATAGTAGCTCATATGGTGCTGTGTTTTGGATTGTTGATGAAAACAGTGTTGATAACACAGGCATGGTTTAGTTAATGCTGAGCAGTGCTAACGCAGTGTCAAGGCCTTCTCTGTTTCTCGTGCTGCTCCACCAATGAGTAGGCTGGGGGTGCACGAGAAGTTGGGAGGGGACACAGCCAGGACAGCTGACCCCAACTGACCAAAAGGAAATTCCAGACCATATGGCATCATGCTCAGCAATAAAAGCTGGGGGAAAGAAGGAGGAAAGGGTGACATTTAGAGTTATGGCTTTTGTCTTCCCAAGTAACCATTACACATGATGCAGCCCTGCTGTCCTGGAGATGGCTGAACACCTGCCTGCCCATGGGAAATAGTGAATGAATTCCTTGTTTTGCTTTGCTTGTGCACACAGATTTTTCTTTACCTAGCAAACTGTCTTTATCTCAAGCCATGGGTTTTCTCACTTTTACCCTTCTAATTCTCTCCCCCATCGCACTGTGGGTGAGCAAGTGGGTCGCTGTTTGATGTTTACCTTCCTACTGGTGTTAAACCACAACACCTATCCTTTAGTGAAGAAAACCTGTAAGGGCTGCAGATGGCTTTCCCCATTTTGTTCATAATACAGAGATTTTTTTTTTAAGTCAGTAAAATCCAGCCTTAGAAACTGCCGAGGCATGAAACAGATTTAGGAATTGAACTTTGGTCTGCCTCTCATTACCCAGCAACAATTACTGGAGGAACCCCCTGTGGAATCAAGACTATCACTGTCTCATGGGTCTCAATAACTTTAACTTCCAGCTGCAGCATCAATAACGTCTGATTTTTTAGTTTAGTCTACTAGGAAGTTCAAGAAGATTAGTTGTTTGGGCTGTTCCTTGCTTGAACAATTCTACTCTGTCTCCTACAGAATAAGCAATGGGATGAATGGAAATGTCCCTGGACCACATTTGATCTGCAGGCTGCAGCTGAACTGTGCTGACTTACATTACATAACTTCTTCACTTATAATATGGAGTAAGTATGACCCAGGCAAATTTGTTATGTTAATACATGTCTGAAAAACAAACAACTGAGTTGTCTTATTAGGAGCATTGTTTACAGTCAGTTTGGCCATATTGCTTTTGTTACTATAAATTCAAAAGCTCGTTGTCTATCTCAGATTCCAAAATTGATAGGATACTATGCTCTTCTTCCTTTAATCTTAGAATTCACTGTAGGTGGTTTTAATCTGACTCTGAGTCTTTGTAACACAGTAAATCATATTGTTCTAAATATTATTTCCTTTCAATTTGAAAGCCTTTGGGAAAAAAAAAAAACAAACCACCAAAAACCAAAAACAAAAATCAAAACTTCATTTGGGTCACTGATCTCTACAGAACTGCTCTGGAGAGTTTCTGTAATTATATGTATATACATCTGAACATTTTAAATAACAGTTCATAGTCTAGGCACCCAGCTGGCTAAATTTTCTCTGTTCAGAAAGAACATGAACAGCAGAAAGAGGTATTTATCATTCCATATTGGGATATAGTTTATACCTAAAACAATAAATATTTTTGCTACTAATTCTCTTTTATTTATGCTTTGCAGGATTCTTCGTGCATGCAATGACCTGAAAAGTTGTTGCATAAATGGTCAGCTAAGCTCTGAAAAGTTGTTGCATAAGAAAAGCACAATGGTCACTTGCATTTTATTTCGCTACTTCCAACTCTTGTTCTAACTAGTGTCCTCAATTTTTTCCCCCCATTCCTGCCATTTCCATTCTCTGACTTCCTGTTCTCTCTTGAGGCAGAGTGTGCCCAGGAATTAAACACTAGAAAGGGACATGAACCCTGCAGATTCAATTCTCAATTCTTCATCAGATCTCCTTTGCAATTCTGGAGCAAGATAGAATGAATTTCAACAAAATGTACTCAAAAAGAACTTTCAGGACACCAAAACACACACTTGCAGTAATGCCTGCCCTCTACCACTTGCTTAGCAGCTGCCTTCACAAAGCACCTAAATTTACTGGATCTCTCGATTAGATTTAAAATTCCCTAGTTTTTGAGACCTGCACCACTGTAAATACCTCAGTTTTAGCATCTCAATGCCAGTGTCTTATTTAAGCTTTATTGGGCTCGGGAATGAAGTATCCCTCTGCCTGCTCCTGAAAGACCTGATCAATTACAGTTTTCCTGAAATGCATTCATGTGATTAGTTTTCCTGCATAACTGCTAGAATGACTTATTCTTTCAAATATGATTGCCAGGGGAAGAGACAACCATAATACTATTGATTTCACCAGTCTTTCACAGAACAGCATTGCACCCATTCAAAAGATAAATTACATAAACCACTTTGGAAAATGGATAAAACCTCTGGACTCCTAAATGGCCATATGAATTCCAAATTATGACCTATCTCTCTTCTCTTTTTGCATTGGATGTTTGGAAAATGAAGTGAAGAGTACCTCCACAAAAAATCCCTCTGTGCTGATGACACACTCCAGGGTGATAGGAGATGTGGACTGGAATCCCCTGCGTCAGGGACAGGCAGCGAATACAGGTTTCTCACCTCCCGTGTGACTGCTCCAGTGATTAAGAAATTATGTACAAGAGGCTGCAGTTCTTGAGAATTCACTTTTGTATTGGAAAAGGAAACAGTGAGCTTTACCCAGGTATTGGAAAGAGTGTGTGTAGATGCTTACTCAGTGGCTAAAGTTGGACCTACACCTAATTTGTTGGGTAGTGTTGAACCCACTCTGAAGGGTTTACCTAGCCACAGTGTCTGAGGTCTGAGTGACCAAAAGATAAGCACTTTGATTTAGAGTTTTCAAATCCTTAATCCTAGCTGGATTTAGTTTTCAGTCTCAATAAATTTAAATGTTTAAATGTAAAACCTACATAATACCTTATTTTTCCATTCATCTTCCATTTCCCTCTCTCCATTCAGATTAAGAGAGACTGTTGGTGTTCTTTCAAATAGTTTATAATGCTGCTGGACAGTTTCTGTACTTTGGAGATCTGATGTCAGTTAACACTCCTGATATTACAACAAAACTAACAAAGTGTTTATTTACAAAATAACTATCATATACTTTTGCCTTAAATTATTTCTGAAATCAGAAAAAAGACATGATGTAAAAAACCAATACAGTGTAAATACAAGGATCTCTGAGGACAAGACTGTGTGAGACTGTGTAGAGCATGTGAAGACTTATAGAGCATGATAGAATCTATGGAAGCAATGACTTAAAAAAAAAAAAAATCCCTACTGCTTTTTCTTTTGGTTCCTATTTTTTCTCTCCTGTCTATAGGCCTTGTTTCAGCAAACGACTTGAAAATTCTGAGCATGGGAGCCAATCAAAATATAGTGATCTATATGGAAATCAAGAAAACATTACATTTATTTATGTAGTTTTATATGATAATATCACTTATATGCAAAATGAAAATTCATCTCCTATATTGCTACTGAGAAAGGTACAGAGTGAATTGGACATGTTGAATCTTTAACTTAAGGTAAATGTACTATACATAAATTAAGCTGCATAGACTTCTTGTCATTTGATTGGGTGAGACAGTTCCATTTTCATTTTAAAATGAAGCTATGGACATTTTTCTAATCCTTTGTAGACTCCTAATCCATATATGTGAATACATTTCCCTGTCTTTTTAGTGGCTCATAATGTATTTTGCCTAATATATTCTTCCTAGAATTACAACCTGTAAAAATATATGGTCCATATAACCCTGCCTGTCTGGTTTCCCTCCACAGTGTCACAGTACAAAGCAGTCAGAAATCAGAATTAACCAGCTGGTTAAAGACTTTTGCAGTACTTCTAAAGCTCCAAAGTGACACCAAGCAGCTTAACTACATGGGCATACCTAGCTCATCTTTCTCTCTCTTAAAATGCAGATATATATGTATACATTCATTTTTACTACTAGATAACTTTCATACTCTGGGCATTAGGAAAGGCAAACACCACTTTCAGAATGGATAGTGAGGAAACAAACAAACAAACAAACAGAACAAATTAAACACAAAATTTCCTCATTATTAATTGTCTTGAACTTCTTAATTTTATATGATTCACCTTTTCTAATTTCATCTTTTTACTTTTCACCCTCAACCAAATAAAAGAACATACTTCAGAAAAATATATATATACTTAAAAATCATAGGTAAATAATAACAAGGCAAGAGACTAAGCACAGGAACAGGTTTTTCCAGAGAGATTGTGGAGTCTCCATCCATGGAAATATTCAAAAACGACCTGGATGTGATCCTGGGCAGCTTGCTCTAGTGGCCCTGCTTGAGCAGGGCAGGTTGGTCCAGATGACCTCCAGAGGTCCCCTCCAACCTCAACCATTCTGTGATTTTGTGATAGAAATTAAATACTAATGATGTTGTTCTCATATGATGGACGATACTGGTCTTCCTGCATGTGGCACTGATGTTTCCTTTCATGCGGGGGGGCAGAGTTCTTATTCTCAGTAAAATAAATTATTTCTAGTACTCATAACGACTGAACTATGATCTAATTGGATAACCTTTAGTCCAAGTAATTACACAGTAACAAGAACACTGTACGTGTTTTAAATGGCACATGTCCCTCGTAAAGTGCTGTGTTTAATTACACAGAGCAGGACAGAGAATATAGATAATCTCTTGAAAATGCTCTGTTTTCTCTGGCATCACTTTTCTAACTGCAGACATTAAAGAAGAAGAAAATCTGTTTTTTCCAAAGTCTTTAATACTTAGATTTCACTTTCTTCAAAGCTAGGTTAGGGGCATTGTCCCTATGTCTGAGAACAGTGAAGGTGGATTGTATACATTCTCTTTTCATATTTAGCTTTGTTAGATAGAGAGAAATTCCACGTTATTATTCTGATTATTCCCAGAGGCTATTAATTTTTCTCTTTTGTTGGCTTCAGAAGTAGATACATTTTTGAGGCTGACAAAATTATTTCTGTTTGCCCTTACATGCATATAGACGTACTGGTATACAGACACACTGAAGAATTATTAAGAATGCTTTCTCTCTTCTATTTAAGTAATTTTTGTTGCTGTTTTTATAATGGATTCTGAAGGAACTCAGTTAAGTTAAAAAAAAAAATTGAGATACCTTGATTAGAATGCATGAGGAGAAATGTACTCTTCAACAGAGGAAAACATAATCTAAGCAAAACGTTGGAAACTGCAGTTGGACACATTTAGATTTGCGACGATGAGAACATTTACACATGAGAATTATCAATCACAGAGGCAAAAGATGCAGACCTAGTAGTGTCATTGATGGACAGGCTGATCCAGGATTAGAAAACCAGTGTACCGGTCACTTGAACTGTGTGAAGAGTCATCCACAGTGATATAGTGGGTGAAGATTCACTGGGGTGAAGATGCAGCTCTCTAAGTGTCTTCCCAAAAGAACTCAAAAGGCAAAGGGAAATGATAGATTCTCTAGCCTTTTCTGTGTTTCAATCAAAAGTAATGACCTTTCCAAAAACATGCTTGAACCCCCTACTTCAAACAGGAAAATGTGCCTGACTGGTGAGGGTTGTGGAAGTGGAAGAATGTGCCTTCCTATGGAGTCCCAGAAGCATTGCACTGCTGGACCCACACGTGTGATGGAGTACCATTTGCACTGCTCCAGATACATCATTTTAGCTACCCGTACTGTTCAATATAACAGTAATTGGATGACATTAAAAAGCCAGATAAATTTCCAACATCCATACCAGATGTTAGCTTTAAAATCCAAAAATATAAGTACTCAGTTCTCTGTCAGGGAGTCGATGGAAGTAGGCACTGAAAGTCAGTGTTATAAACAGCCTGATTGCTACAGTGAACAAATGTTTAATTGGTTTTAACATTATTTCAGCATTATTGCAGAAACATGATCCTTCATCTCATCCTCCTAGGACACTCACTACCTGTGCACTGAAGCAGTCCCCTTTGGTCTTTATATTTAAGTGAAGAACACCGGCCTTTACTGAATATCAGCGCTACTCATTAACAGCAAAGGGAATCCAAAGCAAGGCCATATTCTTAATTTATTTTCAATGGAAAACATTTTCTGATTTTTTTTGAGGATTCTTTAGTCTTCATGATATTTTTGACTCCGAGGACAGCTAATAAAACTGTTGACTTGAATACAATAGTTTATTAGAATATATAGGAAAACAATTGTCATCTCAAAGTTTTACGAAACACTAGAATTTTATTCTTACACTAAAGGAAAGTCTCAATTTATGTTCTATTAATCTAAAATACAAAAAAATTGTTTCAGTCTAAAAATCAATTTCACTGTTGCAAAGGAGGAATAGAACACTATCTGTTCTTTCTGAAAGATAAAATACAGTTTCTCTAAACTGACCTTCAAGGTTGATTTCAGAGCACTTAACTGGGAGAGACATGGTACAACTACTCAGAGCTGGAATACAAATTCTTTTTTCTCTGGTTTTGTTTCACTTCTTACGAAAATTATTTTACTGTTTTGTGTGTGGCGTGTTTTACCATATACAATTTACCTTTCTTTCATGGTATTTTATCTGGCAAATATATATCCAACTTTGAAATATGTATTACTTATATATGTTACAAATACATTGGAGACTATCAATTCCTGACAGCAATTGCCCACTCAATAGAAAGATTGCTCTTAAACAAAAATATACATCCTTTACCTACTTAGGGCACTCAAGAACTTATGTTCATACAACTTGCAAAGTCTTACCTTGTTCTTGTGCAAGCAATTGATGTTCTTTGGATTTAGAGCCACTGGATGAACTCTCAACTTAGTTCATATAATTAACATTCATGAACTGCTGTACATAGTTTGTATGAAAAAAATACGTATATATTTTTTCCTGCAACATTAGTGAATTGGAACTACATGCTAATAGTAGTAGACTGACACATCTTCCTTTATTGTGGTGGAAGTAGCAATGACAAATCAACTGGAGAACATCTCAATATCAAATTGCTCATTGCAAAGTTATTATTTTTATTATTATTTCTAAGAAATAATTTTGAAGCTATTAACCTCTCATTTGACAGCATAACTTGAATATTCACTGCTGTATAAGATTCTTTATGTATAAAATTCCTATCAAGTATTCTTGATACTGCTGAGTGAAATCAAGATTTACATAATATTCAGGAAGAAATCCACACTCTAAAATTTCATGGAAGCTGCAAAGCCAGGATTTGACAGAATTGCTTATAGTTGCCCAAGAGAGAATAGCATTGCATGTATAAGTCTTAAAGGACCCTCACAATAGCTAAAAATATGTTTTATACCAGCACTCTAAGAATAAATTAAAATTAATGCTACAGGTCCAAATGCTGAGACATTGGCGTTTTTTTGTTGGTTTTTCTTCTGTTTTCTTCTGTAGACATTTCTGTTAAGGAACTGTCTACTTCTCACCACTGCCTACCCAGTCTTAAGTACAGGTTTTGTCATTGGACAGGTGAATATTACCATCTGTGTTTCAGCTTTCTATCTTTAAAACAGATAGCAGTATCACTTTTCACATAAAGGTATAGTTGTAGTTGCCAATACAAAGAATCAGACTCAGATACTACTGTTGCAGTGTTGAATGTTAGGGTAATCATTGATCTGTCTAAAGATGGCTTCCATAAAGATACTGAACATAGTGTTTTTTCTCATTAGTATTTTCCTCAATTAATCAAAACAAAATGGTGGGAAAATCTGCTCATGTGATAAACAAAATTTGATTTTTACCTGTTTTTTTTTAATTTTGTTTTGTAATATACAGGGTCATTATCAATAATTATTTCCACAGAGTAGTGTAGAATAAACAATGTTGCAAACAAATTAAGCCTAATGACAAAATCCTACTATTTTAAGGTGTATATTACAAGATAATGTTGATACAAAATGTGAAACAAAAGGAAAAACAGTATAATATTTCTGAGAAAGGAAAAGGCTTGCCCACATACACACACACACACGCACACACACACACACACAGATATACTTATATATACACATCTACAGAGTCATGGATAATACCATTTTTCTCGCCATTTGGCCCCAAAACTTTTACCTGGTCTGAATTCCTACTGAAAAATTATTTTTTCGTAGAATGTTCTTTTTGATTACATAAAGGAAAACAAAGAAAAACACCTTGTAGACTAATACCCACAATTTTACTCATTATGATGAATCAAATAATATTTACAAATCAAATAATCTTTACTTTGTTTCTAATAGCATGTTTACTGTTTCCAGTAGCCTTTGAGAACTTCGATTTAATTAATCGTTGGCTAGTATTTGCATATCTGAATACAAATAAGCAATATTCTGTATAATTTAGAAGTCAAATGATCAAAACAAACTGTCTGGTTTCTGTAACATGCTATTTTGCACTTTTATTAATAAGCAATATATTGTAGGTAATAGGAAATCATATTTCCTCTTTGTTAGTAGTTGACCTGTATCTTGCATGGAAAAACAGTTATACTATAAATTGAGGAAAAGCAGTTGGAAACAAAAAATGGAATTGAACATTGACATTCTTTCGGACAGACATGTCATTTTTTTGTCAGAAAATCAGTGCTTAGTCATTAATTTTCCCACTAATCAAACCAAAAAGGTGTAATTTCTTCATTAAGTGTATGCCTAATGGAAAGATACCTGATTCAACTGTATTATAACATCCTCAAGCTTCCAGTGAATTTCCTGAACCATACTGAATTGTTTCAGGTTCACTACTCAAAAACAAAGGGTCATGAAGGATTACTAAATGGTGCTTAAACTATGCAGATGAATAATTATACAGAAAGCAAATTAATTTGAATGATTTGCTTGAAAAGTTTAAGTACTTGTTATAACTGCTGAAAATTTTCCATCATTTACTACTTGCAAGCTATCTGTAATACAATGAACTTCTTTTTTAATATCTCTCCAAATATACTACTTGATTCTTCTCTTTCCATATCACAAGGGTTATTGATGTGTTAGAAACCATGGCAGCTCCTGAGAACAGTCACATAGAAATTCGGGGTTCTTCACCAAAAAAGGCGGCAGGATCAATAGCCCAACTGAAGTGCATCTACACCAACACACACAGCGTGGGCAACAAACAGGAGGAGCTGGAAGCCGTTGTGCAGCAGGAAAACTGTGATATAGTTGCCATCATGGAAACATGGTGGGATGACTTGCACAACTGGAGTGCTGCAATGGATGGCTCTAAACTCTTCAGAAGGGATAGACAAGGAAGGAGAGGCAGTGGGATAGCCCTGTATGTTAGGGAGTGTTTTGATTGTCTAGAGCTTAATGATGGTGACGATAGGGTTGTTTATGGGTGAGAATCAAGGGAAAGGCCGACAAGGCAGATATCATGGTGTTAGTCTGTTATAGACCATGCAACCAGGATGAAGAGGCAGATGAAATATTCTGTAAGGAGCTGGGAGAAGTCTCACAATCGCTAG
>JAVJGG010000013.1:18500298-18522118 GCA_035590195.1 Aviceda cuculoides | reverse complement strand
TGCCCTGGCTGTGTCCTGTGCCAGCTTCTTGTGCCCCTCCAGCTTTCTTGCTGGCTGGGCTTGAGAAGCTGAAAAATTCTTGATTTTAGACTAAACGTTACTTAGCAACAACTGAAAACATCAGGGTGTTATCAACATTCTTCTCATACTGAACTCAAAACATAGCACCGTACCAGCTACTAGGAAAGCAACTAACTCCATCCAAGCTGAAACCAGGACAATCACTAAGGAGATTCAACTAGATCAGCTTTAGGTGCCTCTTTTCTCCAAGCCTTCTGCTGAGACCACGCTCTTGCCATTTCAGTTACTAATTACACAAAACATCATACATAGGGCTCTCACTGTTTCCAACAGGAGTGCCTTCCAAACTGCATGGAGCACGCTTTATTGATAGTCACAAATAAATTATCCAAACTATTTGAAGTTACTTATTTCTTTCATTTGTATTCCAAAATGCCTTTAGCTGTTCTATGTAAAAATCTTTAATTACTTAGATGTATTTCATGAAAAGCTTTATCAGGAAAATATCCTTTAAGGGGGAAATTTCCTTTTTCCTCTCAGTTGTGAACTCTTCAGGTCTTTTCTCATGTTTAAGAAATGTAATGTGATGGATGAGTAATTTATCATGAAACTAGTGTCAGGGCTTCGAGGGCATCATCAGCCCTGACTGTCCCTGCCCACATCCCTTGGGGCTCCCCCCACCCCGCTCACAGCCCAGGACCCCATTTCAAAACCCAGGGCTGTCAGTCCCTGCCCCAGTGATGCCACAGCAGGGCCAGTGTCCAACTCCCCACAGCCCTGCCCAGCCATGGGTCCTACTGAGCCAGGCCCACCTACAGGCCCACATCCCAGTCCAACATTGGCCAGTCCCCAGGGAGGTGCCTGATACCCAGGGCTGCAGGACTGGGGCTCTCCCAGTGCCCCCCAGCCTGCCCTGCATCGTGGCTGGGGGTCCTGCAGGTCCAATAGCCTCACATAGCTCCCAAATCCAGAGAACTTTATCTTCTACCTTATGTAGGTGATTGCTGATCCTATCCAGGAATTATGTTTTAATTTTCTTGTACCTACTTAGTCATAATCAAATGCTGGATTAGTATGTGCTTTGCTTGCCAATAAGGAGTTATTTCCCTTGGTAGCAGACAGACACACTATGATTTTTTTTCAAGGAACCCAGGCTCCATCCTTGATCTGAGCTGTAAACTCTCCCGGCAATAATGATACCATATTACCATGAGTCTTTGTATGAAATGCCTGCACACTTTGGTGCGTGACATTCTTGTTTTGCCTGGTTATTCTCACTGTCCTCTTCATACTGGTGTGTCTAATCAGCATTAATAAAGAGGAATGCATTCTGCCAGTGGAAAACTTCTGACTCCTTCAGTGATACAGGTGTTTGCAGGATGGTCCCTCCACCACTGACAGCAGAGTTATGGCTTAATTGCTCAGGCTGCTAATCGTGGTAGGATTGTACCAATAAACTCCTAGAGTTTTTCATTCACTATTATATTGTTTAATTACCTAACACTGAAGTACTCTGTGATTTAGATAAATGATGCGCTGCCACTAGCTTGCTAATTTGGTACATTTTCTCCAGTGTGATACCCGTAAGCAGTGAATGTTCTCCAGGGCCTTCCCTAGCTTAAGACAAAGAGTAAGACAAAGAAATGATGCTAGTAACAAAGTCCTTTTAATATGTCAGACTACTCTTTCATCATCAGAGCTGAATTTTTAAAAAATGATTTTATTAAATTGTTCTTTCAACACCACATCCATTTGTCCTCCAAAACTGAATGCCAGAGAAGAACTGGCAGTCTTAAAATGACAGAGACCCATCATTTGTGTTAAATGATTTTTATAATAACCAGTATAGGAGACAGAAAATTCCCATATGTTTTAATGTGTGATGAAGGATGTCATAAGCTCCTGGATAAGCCCAATGAATACTAAATTGTCAAACTTCAATTTTTTTTCCTATTTCTTCTTGTGTCAGATAATCTGAGAAGGCTATGTCTTTCACCACACATCACTGCATCTTGTCTTCCTACCCATTGCAAGACATTGCAGGATACTTGTCTGGCCAGGCAGCCTGATCCATAAGTCTAAATTAATGAGCTAAGTAGGACTAGCGCACAAGTGAAATTCTGTTGTACACTCCTCTAGCATGTTTAAGTGTGAGTATGCTCCTCGCTGTGCTTTTGGCCAATGCCAAGTAACAGTTTCTTAGGCAATGGTCAAGTATGGTCACGGATACTGTGAGTCAAGAACTTACCCTCATGAACAGTACAGATGAAGCTATTTATGTGGGGAAGAAAGTTTTCCAAACTGGTTGCAAGTTGTTGTAACTCAGGGTCAGACAGCAGATTTTAGTCTTCTTTATTTGCTTACACAAATAACACAACCATAGGCAAAGAGGTAATGAACAGTAATCATTGACAGATACTGCAGTATTCAGAAAGACATTTTATTTGTCAGACCAAAATATATATATCATGTTTTCACTTCAAAAAACACTAAAAGGTTTCATTAAGACTCTTCTATTTCTGATCAGGCTTCATTTTCATCAAAAGAATCTCCTTTTTATTTCCGAACTTGTGGACCTGGTCTTGGAAATGGGCAGAGGTCCGATACATATTTTTAATTGGTGTGTACCTATGAACTTCTTAATCTTGCAGAGCTTTATGTTTTCAAGAGAGAGCAGTGGATGACACCAAAAGAGAGATGAAGATTAGGATAGGTGGAAAGTCTCTGAAGTTGGAGAGAGTTTTATGAGTTCCTGTCAATTCCCCCTTCTCCTTCCTCTGAAGGCAGATATTGGGGAAAAAGAAACAAAAAAAAAGGATGCAAACCCAATTGTGTGCTTCTTTGTCTTGCCTGTTATTTCTTAAACATTTAGGTTTAGAGTTTACCTGAAATAAAGACCCTGTCCCAAACACTAACATGCAAAATAAAAAAAAGATATATGAAGAATGTCTCATTGATATAACAAAATCTCTATCATATTTGTCAAAATCAATGCAGGTTTATAATTTTTAATTTGTTTTTCACCAGTGTGTTCCTTATTCAAAAACACCTACCTACAAATTCTCCCAAAATACTCATTCAAGCACCACTGTAGCAAAACCAAAAGATATGACAATATGAATTATTGACTAAAGACATGTATAATATGAGGAAGCAAAGTGAGAATAAGTGTATATGAATGATTATGTTTCTAATAGGTATTTAAGCTGTATACTACATTATTGTATAAGTGACTGGGACTCATTTAAAGATTTTTATACAGTGCATCAGACACATGGTATCCAATTTTATTAAGTATTTTTTAGATTAACACGTACTTGCATTTCATACAGTATATTTACCCCTAAACCAACAGAAACAGGAAGAGTCTATGGAAATGTTGTTTGAATCCTGGTGCAAAATGTTTAGGGGTAAAAATTCAAAGAATATAAAAAAATTCATCTGGCCACCAGTCTGTTCTCTTACTAAATCTCCAACATTTTTGAGTTAGGGACAATTTAATTAATGTAAATGGAGGAAATGCTAAGATTATATAAGAACAAAATGTTTAAATCTCTTAAAGGTTACTCATATTAAAAGCCTTTACCTAGTGTTAACGAAGAATATTGTCCTGAGACCAGTATGAATGTTAAACTCATTTACTTCTTCAACCTGTTATTTCTTTGATTGCTGTTTCATTGCAAAATAACAGACTTCTCCAGGAAACCGAAAAAAACATATTGTAATTTTCCTGTTTGTGTAGCTGTGGTGGGTTGACCCTGGCTGGATGCCAGGTGCCCACAAAAGCTGCTCTATCACTCCCCTCCTCAGCTGGGCAGGGGAGAGAAAATATAACAAAAAGACTTGTGGGTCAAGATAAAGACAGGGAGATTACTCACCAATTAACATCAAGGGCAAAATTGACTTGAATCAGGGAAATAAATTTAATTTATCGCCAATCAAAATCAGAGTAGGGTAATGAGAAATGCATTGAGTTTGCATGGCTGAACTTAGATAAAGTTAAAATCTCCTACAGGGCTTTGGGAAAGTGCCAATAAAAATTAGTTGGACTTTGATATGAGTCATCAAAATTATTTCAGCACTTAATCCAGTGGCAATATAAATATTTCTAAGTTCCTGTGTTTTGTGATCTTCTGAAAATGTTGTTCATAGTCACTTTGTAGCTGACAAGAAAAAAATGAAAGTGTATTAAAGAAGGAGAAAGAGGAAAAAGAGAAAGTAGAGAAGAAGATTACATTCTTATACTTAAGCATTAAAATGATATTCCTGTACATTGTGCAGTTCAGTGTTATTAAGATTCACTGGACAATGAATTATGCCAATTTCAGATCTTTTTGAATCAAGATAACACTTTCTTAAAAGACTCATGCTTTGTCCTTCGAGGTGAATTATCCTTTCACTTTTTAATGTTTTAAGTTATAATAATCCAAGACAATATGAGTTCATGCATAAAAATTTAGAACCATCCATACTGTGTAGTAATTTTGCTTCAGTACTATGTATTGATTTAGATGGTCATCCACAAAGAAAATATACAAAGAAAGGACATAATCAAGTATTCCATACACAGGCAAGATTCTTATTAACGTCAGTCAGATTTCTGGCATTTTTAGGAATACAGAGTCTGTTTGTTTTGACTCATCCTCCATAAACACATTCTTTTGTACATAGAATAACAAAAAAGCCTGACCCCATATCCCACTGTAAAATTTCAAGTGCCTGTAATGATACTGAAATTTTACGGTCAAAATGCATCTCTTGTTCTTTTATACAGTGCCTCCTTTACAAATAATAATACCAAGCTAACTTTCAGATTAATAAATACAAGAATCTGGTCCATAGACAGTAGCAATTTCTCCTTTACCTCAATGGGCTTCGGATCATGTTACACAGCAATAACAATCTGTTATGTTTATTTCTTCACACTGAAGGATGTGGGTTTTATGTATGTATGTGTCTAAATGTTTTGAGGCATTTCATAAAAGTTAAATCAATGTTATGACAACCACTCTGAAACACAAAACAGAAACTAGATCTAGTCATTAATATCTCTTAGCTTCTTGTTTGTAATGCTACTTTATTCGAGATCTTTCTTTGTCTCTTGTTTTCAAATATCAACTGAAACCACAGGATTTTTTGTTAAAATATTGAATTTTATTGGAAAAACAATTTCATTTAAACCAAACTAAACCAAAAATTAACTTCACAAAAAATTTCATATAGTCTCCCTTGCAAAGTAGTTGCACATATTTGTCTTTTGGCAGTGCTTTTTTCTTCCACTACTTTCTTTCAATATTTTACTATATTTTATAATTATATGTTGACTTCATAATACTTCACTACTACTGCTTTGGACAGAAGTTAGTTTGTGTTTGCACAGTTCTGATTCAAACGTTCTTATCAGTTCATTATCATCAGTTGGAAATAATTAGTAATAATTTGAGTGAATAAATCATAAATCAGAAAGAACACTGCAGTTTGGAACAGAAACTATCTGGCTATGTAAATGTAGTTATCACAGAGTTGGAGGAACTTGGAATGTGACCCACATACAGACTAAGAACTTCATGCATAGTATGTTAATTCTATGAAGGAGGCAGAGTTTTAACACTGTGAAGAGAAATAAGGAACTTATCCTAACAGAGTATTAATTTTTAACAGTTCAGCCACCCCTAGCATCACCCCTAGCATCAGTATTTTTCAGTAAATAAATCGCTAAATATGCAAATATAAAATACAATCCTGTAAGTGATTTGCTAAAATTCTCAGAGGTAGTCAACACTGGGCTAACTTTCAGGAGGAGTAGGTCACGATGCTTTAGCAGAGCTCTTTTCATGAGAAAAGCCCTGTTGACTATTCTTATGAGTTAGTCACGTATCTGCAGGATATTCAGGTAAGAAAGCAAGTTGTAATGAGTGGTGATTTGTTAAACTTCACAGCCTATGAGCTATGCTAATTTGGGATTTAGAAATCATCTTCTATGGGAATAACATGGTAGTGTGAAAAAAACTTAATTTAGACTTTCAGAGAAACTTTGAAACCTGCCCCTCCTCCCCTGACCTGCAAGTTTAACTGTATAATTTATAAACCTTTGTTTCAAGGGTAAATTTAGGTACATGTACCTTTTTGTTTTAGAAGTAGTCAAACACTGTTGTGTTAAGGCATTTATTAACCTTGTAGAAGTTATTGTATCAACCTAATTAACTGAACTTATTTGCAAACAAAGCCTTTGTGCTATCAACAATAACTAATGGTGTATGACTCTGTTAGATACATTTGAGATAGAGCCACATAAATCTTAAGAAGTTAATAAACAGGGCTGTCACTGTAAATGCAATAATGAGAGACTTCTCTGTGAATACTTAAGAACTAAAATGTGCAGAATGTGATAGTGCTGGGAGTGGTTTCCTTTCTCTCCATCCTCTCATTTCACCATGCTAAACATATATAAAATGCAATGAACCTCTTCACTCATATGAAAGACACAGCCACAGTAGCTTCTAAGATAGCTCTCTAGAGAACCTTGCCACTAAATGAATGGCAGTTATTGCAGCATCGTTAAGACATGCCAGTTAGAGAAACAGCAGCTGAAATGGCTCCGTGGACAGTATCACTATGGGACTTCTACTTGCTCTTAGGCTGATGCTGAGGAATAAGAAGGCCCAGACAGTTAAGGCATTAAGGCATGACTGTCATCTTGAACAGTGAAATACGCCTGTAGTTTGGATCACCTGAGTAAGGACACATTGACCAATTTAGTTACATAACAAGTGATCATTGTTAATATTGTTTAAACTTATTTAGTTAAGACTAAAAAAAAAAAAAAAAAAAAAAAAGAGGGAGGTAAGAAATTATCCAGCTAAAAGAACACTGTGATAGAATTAAATGTCTTTTACCTTAACAACCACCCTAATTCCCAGTCCTTCAAGACAGATACCGTTCTACTTATTTTTAGTTTTTCTTAAAGAAGAATATATTGTTTCATAGTCACTTAGATGCCATTAAGTTTTATTAAATATATTCTTTTTCAGAGGAAAGACAGCGAGTTGAAATGGGCTGATCCTCATTTGTATTTTTCTTTTTGAAGTCAACTCTTGTTTCCCTGAAAATGAGAGAAATACATTGGGGGGAAGGTAAAAGCACAGCAAATCTAGAAAATGCAATTGCCTCTTACAAACTTGTTGTTGGAAAATGGTAGTAAGTAAAAACAGAAAGATGCAAACTTTTTAGCATCCCCAGTGAGTCCATACTGCATTGTCTTATTGGTAAAACTATGTGTTTGTGTCCAAGAAGACAAAAGAAGCAGCTACTTCTTCTGCAGCTATAGCCATGGAATAGGTGACTAATATGCAGTCTTGATCAACTGTGGTAGATTTTGGTTTAGAAGGCAAAACCAAGATAGGCAAGAAGAAAAAAAGTGCTAATTTAGCATGCAACACAGAGAAGGCTAAGAACATAATGGACATGTCTTGTAACAGCTGGTGTTGGAAAAGAGATCAAGCAATAACTCAGGTTTAAGGCAATGAAAACTTGAAAAGCTCACTATGTTTAGCAAAATCTTCAGTGAGTCTCACCCCTTCTGCCCATGCATTTTCCTTCTATCATTATTAAAAGGCTTCAAGTGGAGAAGATATCTCGTTGCCTCATTACTTTCTAGAATTATTTATTACTGCACCAGTTTCATCCTATTGCTTTGCTTCTTACTACCCTTGTCTGCCAGATGCAGTGTTAACATGGTTCCTGGGATTTGTCAATATCTGATTTGATTTGAGTTTGTTTTTCTGTCTTTCATTGTTGTTAACCTTATGACACATTTAATCTATGAAGCTGATCTGAACTGTTGTGCTATGCGTAACACCTATTCTCTTCTCTTCAAACCGGACAGCCTAAAAGCTGTTTACGGAAGTGCTGCATTTTTTTTTTTTTTCTCTCTTTCTTTTTACTATAAGGAAGAAGAAATAGTATAGAGAAATTGATTATATATTTTCAAGTTGCTAACATATGAAAAATATCCTATTTCTCCTATTAGTGTAACACATTGTGGAAATAATGTAATGAGAAAAAATAAACACTGGGTGCCTGTAACATGTTACAATGACTTGCTATTCAGTTGAGTTACACCTCATCTTTGGCTAGCTGTAGTTTCTTTTTTCTTTTCTAGTTCATTGCCCTGCACCATAAATTCTCCAAATAAGCTATTATTGTCTTCTCCTCCCTTTCACTTTTTTTCATACACTGATTATGAAATGACACACTATTTCCCCAATATTATATGGCTTATTAATCTGTTACATGGGTGGCAAGCCAGTCTAGAGATATAAAAGTGCTGTTGCTTTAAGGGGATGGGCAAACTCCTCAAAGACTCACAGAAGAAAAATGGGTACCTTTCTGTTGATTGCAGTGTCCACAGATCACAATTTTTTTCAGACAGGATGTAGAAGAAAATATTTTGAGAGAGATAAGTGAATTGAAATACCCATACTACTGAGCACTTTCAAACAGTGTGACAACACCAGCTTCTCAGAGAGGACTTAACACTTTGGTTAGTCTATTTCCAAACCCCCTTACTATTTCCCATTTCTCTGTGCAGCAAGAAATCCATTTCAGAATTAGTGATTGCCTAGCTGTTTATCCATGCATACATCACTGAACAGAAATGCTGCTATTTTTCATGTTCCCCCAGCTGCAGGCACTGTTGGGCAAACTGGTTCCTTGTGGAAGGTAAACAATTCTGGCCATCCACACTCTAATACATATATTAGTGTTATGCAATCGTAATAGGCACATAAAACAGTATGTGTCCACAGGCTCTTGCAAATGAAGTCATGGAAGTCCAACAAGCCACAGGAAGTACATTTTTTTTCTGGGGAGAAAATACTTCCTCTGAGGAATGTGAGTGCATTTTTATTCCTTTGACTTTATAGCACAACCTGAAAGCCACAACTCTAATGATAAGGAAAGGCATGCATGGCAGAATCTGTGGAATAACTGGGTGGTAACTTTTCTTAGCTGTTTTCATTCCATTAGTTATTCAAGGCTCATTATATTAACATAAACTGTGTCTTCAATCTGGAGAGTGTCATGCTAACAGGTTTACCTAATGGATTTTTTATCATTTAAAAGCTTTGAATGCCAGACTGTTGTGAGAGATTGGGAAGACTCAAGAGCAATGTCTGAGGTTGTAAAAAAAGATATTAAAATAGCATTCAAAATAAATTCATATGAAAAGTGTCTAATGGCCAGATACTATAGCTGCTGGATTTCTCTACATCTTTTAGAAAGAGGAGGATCATCATTCAGGTTTTTTTGGCCCTTCCCCTTACAAGGAAGAAAAGTTACAGAATTTGTTTGGGACCATGTCAACCATGTCGAGAGTTTTACAAAGTAAAGGTCGGGTAAATGAGTTCAGAAATGTATCAGGAACAAATGAGGGAAACTGTCAGGACAGAAACAGCTAAAATGAGATCAGAGAGAGAATGTCAACTGATAGAACAGTTTAATCCATGGAGAGCAGCACAATCCTGTCCAAAGTCACTTTATTTATGCTTTACTCTATTTTCTGATGACAGGTCTAATATAATCAAGAAAAAAAGCACGAGTTAAGCTGCAAGTTAGCTATCTCTAAGGTGGTCTGTGAACTTTTGTTTATAAAAGTGGATTCATTATGTCACCAGAAAAAGCTAACTGCAACAATTTCCATACATAAAGTTTTTTCATCAGGCTGCCAAGAATGCTGTCTATTACTTTTCAGCACAGATTTTCCTGCGTACAGCAAACAAAAATAGGGGTTTTTTTTAAAAAAATGGTTTGCTTGTTTTTAAAATAGTGCTCTTAAAAACCACCTTAAACATCCTCCACTCCACCATCACCATTCATGATAGTAGTCATACAGCCCAACTAGAACCAGCTTTGTACTTGAGAATGGAGAGAGTTTAGCCTATATGCTAAGAATGCTGTCTGTGACATTTTCACAGAAAGCTTTACCTCCCTTATTATGAGATGGCAATGTGGACTGACTGAAGTGCCCAGAACTTTGGTCAGTTGAGGAGAGCTTGTCAGATAATCACCTATTTCCAACACACATGCAGCATCATTAAGTGTACTCTGCATTTCATTAAGTACACTATGGCCCAGAGTATCATATTTTACTATCAGATTTTGAGCTGCATAATTTTTTTTTCTGTAAAATGCTGTGCAAAACAGCAATATCCTACAATTACAGAAAAAAAAAAGTGAAGAAAAATACAGATTATTTGCACAAAAGAGCATGTCTGCAGCCAAAAGCATTTTTTGGTTTCCACTTTTTGTATTTTCTAGAACAGAATTACTTTGAAGTCGTAAGATGTCCATTTCTAGTGTTTTGTGGTTGGGTTTTGGGTTTTTTTTTCCATATTTCCCATTATCTCATCTGACGTCTTCCTTTAAAAAAGGGGGAAAAGGAATATATATAATGGAAGAGTTTTGTAGCAGATCTAACAAAGTAGAGGTTTCTGGGAAAGCATGGTTGATATGAAGTGCTGAAGAAAACGGTAGAGTGCTTTCGACACAGTCTGAATGAAAAACAATCTCACGTGAGAGAGATACTTTAACATGCTGAATATGATTCTCTCCATCTATTGAACTTTTTTCTACAGCAAGAATAAGCTTTTTGATTTTAATCTAAACGTCAAACTGGTACACACTTCTATGTATGTCAAACTATCTGCTTTGACATGATCTAATGTAACTTGCATCCTGTAATGTATAATTCATGTTATAGGGAGTGAAGCGTTGTAATTTTTCAAGGGTAAGTGTGGCTTTGCTATGTTCGCCATTCCAGAAGAGTAGTGGATATTTCAGTCTCTAGTCTCAGTGTTTTTATAAATGTTAAAAGATCACATTAGTAAAAATGCTTCCATAAGAAAAAAAGAATTTGGCTCAAATACAAGTGTATAAGATAAGAAATGATATAAGTTGCATAAACTACTCTCAGGTAAAGATATGCATTCATTTCATAGAAGAAGAAACATCTTTGCTACTTATTTTTTTTTTTCTGCTGCAATTTTTTTCTTTTATTTTCGGTATGACAAAAAAAAAGTCATTGTAATCAACAGATACCTAATCAATACAGTAAATGGAGGAAGAGAGGAGAGTCATTTAAGTAGGAACCTAGTGGTGAGACTCCACTGACTAAATGTTATGATTGGCATTTAGACACCTGGTGCAGATGTGGACACTAACAGGTAGGCACCTGCATGTAGGCATAATCTTAATTTTGTGATGGATTATATGTGTATATTTATGTATCATAGAGATCATTGTGATAGGAAGGTTCAGAAGACTGACAAATCAGGACAGTTTTAAAGTGTAAAAGAAACTTTTCTATTTAACAACACTTTCCTGGCTAATCTTTAGTTCTTACCTATTATTATCATTACTACCTATGAAAAACTTGTTATATTTTACACTTATACTCTGTCAGCTATTAGAATACCATACCACACAGCTGATGTGTTTGCACTGATGCAGTTAGCACGTGTAGTTAGCAGTGATGGCTATGGCTTTTCACCACAGAGGTCATCAGGCTTGAGACCTGTTTAACTAGTGAACTTGGAACACAAGTCAGTTTGTCCTCTTTCTTTTCCAATTTTCCTCTCTTATGGCTTATGTTTTTATGTTTTATCTACACCTCTTTTAAATACCTCCAGGGGTGGTGACTCAACCACTTCCCTAGGCAGCCTGTTCCAGTTTTTGACAGCCCTTTCAGTGAAGAAATTTTTCCTAATATCCAATCTAAACCTCCCCTGGTGCAACTTGAGGCCATTTCCTCTCATCCTATCTCTTGTTATTTGATAGAAGAGACCGACCCCCACCTCACTACAACCTCCTTGCAGGTAGTTGTATAAAGCAATAAGGTCTCCCCTCAGTCTCCTTTTCTCCAGGCTAAACAACCCCAGTTCCCTCAGCCGCTCCTCAGAAGACTTGCTCTCCAGACCCTTCACCAACTTCGTTGCTCTTCTTTGAACACGGTCCAGCACCTCTTGTAGTGAGGGGCCCAAAACTGAACACAGTAACTTCTCTCTGGCTATGCCATAACAGTATTAACAAAATGCTTTTATACTGTTGTTAGTTACATCACTCACATTAAGGTTCAAGGCTTACAAATGCTAATTTATCTATTATATTTATCTAAATTATAATTTATACTAAATATATCCTTATTAGTACATTTTTAAATTTATAGGTACCACAGGCCTCTCTTTTGTTGATATTAAATGAATCCTGAATGAATGTCACTATTAATGCTAAACATCCTTCAGTGGCAATTTTTAATCAACATTAGGGTTTGCTTTTTTTTTTAATGGGATCTGTTTTATGAAAATGTTATGACTTGCATTATAGAGAAAAGCAGCTTAGATCATCACAGTAAAGCTCTTCTAGCATTATCAGTTATTAGCTTATGGAAGCCTGTGAGGATACAAGCCAATATTAATTTCTCAGTCTCAGTCATACATAGAGACTTGTACTGTGATCAGAGGAAAAAAGAAATGTTCAGCAAAATGTTTGGGTGGCAGACACCTAAACACCTCAAAGTATCAGTTGTGAAGTTATCCCATCTTTTGCTGGAACTGGAATTGCGCTGAAGTAACATCTTGGTGGAAAGCAAAGATGTCTTCTGCTTGTTGAAATGATGCTTATCCACTGAAAGGAGAAGACTCTGGTCTTTAAAAGTTTAATGCTGTTGAATCAAGGTAACATTTGGATCCCAGTCTTCAGCTATATTCTGGATAAGTATATTGCATAAATCCAAATTCTACATGTTCCTCTCTAAATTGCTATGCATTGTTGGTATAAATCCTTAAAGAATTACCATTAAATAGAATATCTATTTTAAGAAGAGGTTTCCTGTCCAATTGAAATTCTTTGGAGAAAGCAAAATATTATCTTTAAGCCTTTTTTGCCCTTAAGGATATCACCAAAGTGGTCTGGGAATCTAGCTCTTCTATGCATGCTGCCTGAGGCAGTAAACAGATAAGAGCAGATCAGATTACTCTCTCTATGGTCGAGTGAAGTTGTCGCAAATCAATATTGTACTGAAGTATTATACATGCACTCATATTTTCCTCCAAGAAGTCACAACTGAAATGATTAAATTTTGAGTGTATTTAGGATACCTGATAAAGAAGAGTGTAGAAAGTTGCTACTTGGAGGAGATGTACATCTAAGAACTAAAATGCAGGAAATTAATGGTTTCAGAGTAATCTCTTTTCAGGGGTACTTTTCACTTTAATGTATCAAATGTGCTAAGCATTTTGAAAGGGAAGAGAATGTTAGTTGTTCAGGGAATGTCCTTCAAGGCTCACTAGTGTGTAATACAGAAAAAGTGAAAGGAATTTTGCAAGCCTAATAAAAAGATCTAAATATCTATGCTCAGGAATAAACAGAAGTTCCTTTGATCCCTCAGTAGTGAGAAATCACTAGTGGTGATCAGTGGTCGTCACCAAAGTAGGGAGGAATTTTTTATTCATAGGTCACTGTTTCCACTTGAGCTACAGGGAGCTGATCCACAGCTGAGCTGTAAAAAGTACAAGCAGCTGGAGCCATGTTGGAAAATATACTCGATAGCCTTATTAGTGTTAGTGGAAGGGGAAATATTACAGGCCTGTTAGATCCCTTATAAAAATAGTCTGATATTATGCTATACACCCCCTAGTAAACTGCAGAATTTATATTTTTTTTGTTTTAAAACTATGTCTTTGTTAAAAAGGTTTATAAATTATGTAGGAATCAGAACATTGTCTTCTGCCACCAACCTACAAAAAACACACTAGAGCTAGGCGCAATATATTAGAATAAGCCTGGAGAGAATATCTTGCTGCTCTGTGGCTTAGCTGCCTCCCACCATCACAGCCTTATGGCTGTGAACATGCCCTGGTTTTTTTTTGTTGTGGGTTTTTTGTTGTTCCCACCCCATATAACATGGGTTTTGCACAGAATTAGCTGCAGTGGATGCACTAATATTATGGTTATAGTTGAGTTCCTGGTGCCTTTGCAAGTCATGGGAGTATGATTTCCCCAATTTGAGAATACTATTGTGTTTGTCTTTTTGAGGAAAGTTGTGTTCCAAGACATATATAACAATGGAAAGGTTATGGAAGAGCTAAAAAGTCTCCTTTCTCACAGCTGCCTTGCCCCCCGCAGCAGAAAAAATCAGATTATTGCTTAGTCTGTTCAAGGTGTAAAAGCAACACCTTCACATACATCTACTTGCTTTCATACCGGCATTATGAATTTAGTTCTCTTCCTACAGCTGTTTCCATAATGAAAATAGTTGGCATCAAGTATGCATAAAAGCTGAATAATTAACACATTTTAAAAAGACAATAAATGACTGAGAAACCTAATTGTGATAGTGTGCTCATTTTTTGCTATATGTTGACATTTAGTTATTCAGTTCTTTTGGTTAAATGGTTTTCTTCCACTAACAAAGATTTTTTCTGGGAAGTTTTTCTTGGCTGTTAGAATTATGGCATTTATTGCAAGTCTTTTTAAAATTCTTTTGTAATGAGTCTTTTTTTTTTATGTATCTGAAGAGGGAGAACTTCTAGCTAGTAAATTGCCTGAAGAGAAATATTGAAAATTATTTGAGAAAATGCATCTTAAAATATTAAATTTTCTTTATAAAAACCAAATATTTGCCAACATTTCTGAATCTGGTGGCAAAGGCCATCTTCTCTTCCATAAGATTCCTATTCACTGTAGAACATAGTATGATCTGTTCTTAATGAAATGCATAATACTACAGAATAAACCTTTCTGTGTATCTTTTATGCATGTTTATATATATGTATGTCTATATAAAAATCTATCAAAATGTATTTTAGTATTCTGTCTCTTTGAGTTACACATCTTTAGAATATAAACCCCATTAAGGATGCAGAAAAAAAACCCAAACCCAAATAACTATTTTTACAGCTTTCCTACTATTAAATTAAATTAAATTTAATTTAATTTAATTTAATTAGAATTAAAGACTCATTCCCACTTTGGGTAAATGGAACAGTCCTCTGAGTCATTTAATTTGTGATATATTTCTAGCACTATAAAAAGAGGAAACAAAGTTGTTTTCAATTAATTAATCAACCACTGCTAATACTGGAAACACAACTGGTGAAACTGTGTGGGTAAGGTTAAGGGATAATAACATATATGGTACGAAATGCTATGTAACTTACAATGAGGAACTTTTAGAACATACATATTACTGACTAGTGCTTAACAAAAAAATAAAGGAGTTAACTGATGTCTATACATACATAAAATGGGTGAGTCCTGCCCATTGGCAGTAGAATAAGGCAACAAGAACACAATGTGGAAACCCTGCCAGACCTCCTGGCATTCTGCATACTGGATTGTGTAGGCAATACATTTAGGTGGTTTGACTGTTACAGCCTTTGGTCTAAGTATGTTTTCAATAAACCTGTGTAACTAACCAGTACCCAGTTTGCTTATTTGTTTATTTATTTATTCATTTCATTATAGGCCCTCTTCCAGGCATCCTAGAACAAACAAACAAACAAACAAAGCATCCATATTTTCCTATGTAGAACTTGAACTCCATTAAGAGGTCTGCTCTGTTACAGTATATCCTCTCATAAATCTTGGATAACTCACATGCTTAATAAGACCTGACTCTTTCTCCATCCTGACATGAGAAGTTTTCACAAATTCAACAATTTCGAGGTAAAACTAGTAATAGAAAACAGAATATGCAAAGTAAAATAAACTGAGAAGGCAGAGGGGTATCAGGCTAGAGGGGATCACGAAGGTACAGATTTCCAAGAAAGGGAAGTTTCTAGGGTAAGTTCTACTTGTGTGTAACCTGCATTGGTTTTGAGTCACAGTTCTTATATTTTTTAATTGATTTTCTGTAGGATACATAAATTAAAATACTTTATTAAAGGGGTATGATACAGCTACTTTTAGGGTTGAAAGTATATTACTGTGGTGGGCAGCAGGGAAATTTCCTGAGATAAACCAAGAGCTTATGATAATACTCATATGCAGAGTCTAACTGTTTTGTCACAATATCCACAACTGACTCCATTTTGACTACTCACTGTACAAAATGATAATAATAATGATTTAGACTGACTCTACGCACAAACCACTGCTGATACGTCTTTCTAATCAGTTTCGTTTTCAGGATTGGTGGAGGAGATGAGAAAAAAGAGAAAAATGGAAGAAAAAACCACGGGAGCTAGATTTGTTAGCAGTTCCCTTTTCCCACTGTACCTTTTTTCCCCCTTGCTTCTGTCTCCTTTCTTGGGATTCACCTTAGCTAAATGTGGATGTTTGCATGTCTGAGTCACCGAGGACACTTTATGTACTTGACAGTGAGAAGGCGGCAATTCTGCAGTTCAATTTGTCTGATCTATTTAGAAGCCTGTGTTGGGATAAGATGAATTGGTCTCTGAAAATGCCTATTTTTCTTTATTGGCTATGAAGAGAGCATGAGGTCACTAGATAGGATATACACATTTACATTGACATGTCTAAGCTAAGTGAGACAAATCCCATCCTTATGCGCAGCAGGGTGAATCATGTCAAAGTCATCACTTAGGAGAAATATATGTGTAGAAGATAAATGATTGTGAATATCTTCTACTTGTCTATTCTTCGGTCTCCACTTTTTATCATAATAACTTTGAATACATATTAATTTTCAGTTGCATACTATATCTCCTTTTGTTCATATATAACAATTTTCTTCTTGAGTATATGAAGTACTAAAATTTAGTCTGAGAATGTGTATGAGGCATGCCATGGCATAAAATAAAAGAAGGAATGCAAGGAACCAATAAACATTGCAAAATTAAAAATAAATATCCCTAAAAGGATGGATAAATAAATAAATAAATAAATATGTACCTTTCGTGGGTTAACCCCGGTAGACAGCTAAACACAGCACACATGAACAATCACTTCCCCCGCAGTGGAATAGGGGAGAGAATTGGAAGAGTAAAAGTGAGAAAACTTGTGAGTTGAGACAAAGACAGTTTACTAGGTAGAGAAAAAGCTGTGTGCACAAGCAAAGCAAAGCAAGGAATTCATTCCCCACTTCCCACAGGCAGGCAGGTGTTCATCCATCTCCAGGACAGCAGGGCTCCAGCACACATAATGGTGACTTCAGAAGAGAAATGCCATAACTCTGAACATTCCCCCTTCCTCCTTCTTCCCCCAGCTTTCCAGACGTCCCATGGTCTGGGATACCCCTTGGGTCAGTCGGGGTCAGCTGTCCCAGCTGTGTCCCCTCCCAACTCCTTGTGCAACCCCAGCCTACATGCTAGCAGAACAGTGGGAGAAACAGATTTTGTGTAAGCACTGTTTAGCAATAATAAACATTGGTGTGTTTTCAACACTATTTTGGTCACAAATCCAAACATAGCATGATACAAGCTTTTATGAAAAAAATTAACTATATCCTAGCTAAAACCAGTACAGTACCATGGCTTCTAACTTTTACTGGTTTCAAAAACAAGTTTGAAAAAAGCTAAGAAACTTTTGGGATACACGAATTATTTTTCTGATTAAACATTCTATTTATGTTCTTAATATTTTTGCCACGTATTCTTTCTTGAGTTTATTCTTGTTCATTGTGTGTTCTGCTTGCAAATTTAAAGTTGTATTTGATAGTATTAGCAACAAAGGACTGTTTCTTAAAGATGCTGAGCATGTAAGTTTCCTGAAAATTAATTTATTAACTTCCAGAAATCTTGTTGTCCACTTTTTTTTTTTCCTTCAGAAGCTGAGATGAATAATGCAATACTAATGAGAAACTGAGATACCATTCCATCTTGTAGAATGATCATTTTTAGGCAGTCCCATTAATAACATTGCAAGTACATGTAAATACTCAGGAAAGAAAAACAAAACTCTCATTATAGTCTCCTGTGGCACATATATTTATCTATTTTGTGTAGTTTATAATAAATATTTAATTCCAAATCTCTCTGTTCAGGCCTGGAAAACTGACAAGATTATAGTTTGTTGAGAGGTTCTCTGTGCCAAAAACCCTCCCTTGCTTTTATCAAGTAATCTAAATTTCTCCCACCTATTTTTTTTTTTAACAGCCACCTTTAATTGCTAGCAAATAGGAAACAATTTGACTATCCAAGAATGCAATGATAGTTTGAGTTATCAAGTGAGTTAGGTATGTGAAATGAATAGACCCCTTTAACAGTCTGGCAGGATTTCAGCCTGGCAGCAGCACCATTAGGACATCCTGATTTCCCTCGTAAAGATAAGCTGAATCAATCAGACAATTGCTCCATTTCTTAAGGTAACTGTAATGCAATCATTTCAGAGCACTTCATAATATAACTAACTGATAGAGACATGAAATGAATAGCAGGTGCAAGACATGGTTGTGTTTCTACAGCAGACATGTTCTCCAAATATTACTGAACATTTCGGGCTGTCTGAGATGTTATGTTACCTCATTGCCACAGTACTGGGAAGCTAATGCTGCCTAATACATAAATAACATTCTTGATTTCACATGTGCTTAAGCACCTCAATGAATAGATGCACTGCAATGTACAATTTTTTATCAGTATGTTCAGGGGGAAACACCCTATTTTAAATATCTTTTAAAGACACTGCCACAGGTCAGAGAGATACAATTTTATTTAAATGTGGAAATAATGTTTTCTAATGTTGATCTTGTCACTGAAATTTAAATCTTGGTTAAAATCTGCTATCTGTAAGGAGGAAAGATGCCAGAGCTGGGGGCTTATGGATGTTTCATGATTAATAGGGGGAAAAAAGGAACACCCACAGACTTGCAAAAAATCTAGCAGTCTTTAAGCATAAAAGATACTGACCAGCATGAGCACAGTGAGTGGATGTAAAGTCCACAACTGCTTGTGTAAGTGCTGCCAGAGGAAGAACAAGACTCTGTAAATAGATGCTCCATAGGAAGCGTAGAAAAATGTTATAGTCTGGACCCATTTTACAATGCCTAATTAACCAAAAAAGATGACACTAGCTTTGGGTGCAATAATCAAATACTCATACAGGAAGAGGGAGAGCAAGGTCCTTGGCCGATGCTTTCCCAAACAAATCTTCCTCAAGATGATTGTGCTAGCACAAATGCAGAAGCAGAAGTGCACAGCTTGGAGCAGGATGCGAGGACTTGCAACTGAGTGAGATGAAGGGACCAGGGCTTTTTTCCTTTTGGAAGGATCATCCTTTTTCCTCATACTGTCCTCAGTGTCACTGATCATCCAGGAAAACCACAGTCACACATAAAACAGAGGCGCAGAGGTTTCACACCAGGGTCCACAACACTACATCTAGCACTTCTTTTCTGAGTGTTCAGACAACTACAAAGTTGGTAAAAAACCTGCTAATCTGTAACTCTGGATGATAATTTGAAGAAGATATGACTGTCATAGCATCCAGTGTCTAGAATATACACAGTGTCTAGAAGATCTATAGTATGTCTACATGGAAGTTTTGAAGTGATCACCATATACTATTGAGATACCCAAGCTAGCTTCTGTTATTCACCTAGACACTCATAGCAGTAACAGTCTAGAGCTCAGGACTTCAGTGAACAAATATTAACAGGTCTTCGCTGTCTTTACTGATTGCCTACACACAGCTTGAACAACGTGTATTGCACATTGAATGTTACCTTGAATGTTTTGTATTACATTTTTGATGTTGCACATATTTGTCTGATAGACATTGCCATTTTTTTCCCTCAGTACATTATCTAATTTTTGAACCTGAGTTTAGGGCTAGTTACTGAGTAGCCATCATTGTACTGCTTATAAAGTTCCTTCCTGTAACTAGCCCTCCTTTAATGCTGTAGGTCTCCAAGGAAACAGATCAAACCCTATGTGCCTGCATTTCTTCTAGCATTTGAGATAAGTATCATGATAAAACCTTGGAATGCAGCACTGATCTTTTCAATCATTTAATAAAATGAGTAGAACAGCCTGCTGATGGGATGTTAACTACCTGCTTTCAATTGAAAATGCTATTGACTTCTTATCAGCTTGTCAAGACTTTTTTTCTCCACTGGAACAGGTCTTTTTCCAGCTGACTGTGAGAGACTGGAGGGGGTTAATGCCTCAAACCCCCATCATGTCTGACAGGGACCGGGGCCTGGCTTTTGTGGTTGAGGGGAGGAATGGACCTTTGCTTGCAAGGGCCGGCCACAAGGCAAGTTCTGCACAGCAACACCACATCACACAGGACGCCGGAAGCGCGTCGGAGGACGTGCAGCCCCGTGCCCTGCTGAACTGAGCAGCTCAACTCACCCTACATGGCCAGAGGTCACCCTGAGTTTATCTGGGGAAGGAGCTCACGACCAGCCCCCATAATGGCGCCCACGCAGAAGATCGAGAGTTACATGAAAAAAAGGCGTGAACCGGGCTGTAAAAGGCACAGACATGAGAAGCGCCTTGTGTGCCCTGTGAACCTCTAGGCTGGCTGGACCAACGCTGGACCCAGGACTGGTGAAATCTTTTTCTTCTCTTTTCTCTTCTCTGTTTCTCTTGCCCGCCCCCCCCATAACTCCTACATCTCATCCCTTTAAGACACAAACCTGTTGACCAAGTCTGGGACTAGGAGGGAATCCAGCCACCCCCAGGCTCCTCTCTGAGAAGGAGCCTAGAAAGCAAGGGGGTCTGCTCTGACCCTCCTGACTCAACCAGAGGGCTCCCCTTATCGTCTTGCATGTGGTTACCAGGGTTTAGTGACATAGTTTCATGCCCATTCGTGTTGTAAGAAACCCGGCCAACTGCTGTTAACGCCTTCCAAGCTCAGTTTGCTTCTGCCATAAACAAAACATTTAACCAATCATTTGGTGCCATTTCACCTTAATTTAGCCCAAGGGAATTCCGAATTCACCATGACTGCTCCCTGGTCTGTCCAGCCCAGGTCATGACACTCTTACAGTGTGGTGAGCCAGCAGAGATCAAAAGTTTACTTACGACTGCATTCATTCCTGTGTTTTCCAAGTGAGAATTAATAGTAGAAGAGATTGAATCGTATGGAAAGACATATATCACCAGCATATCATATATTAGATGCCAGTCTGTTTAAGTGGTTATTATTTAATTATGTTAATTAAAATATTGCAGTTTGCTGGTGAAAAAGTAACTGGTCTACATGGTAATTTTATTTGAATGGCTTTCTATTAATACTTAGTCTCGAGGACCAAGATCTATACTGAAGTTAAGCTAATGCAACATTGAAAATATGAATTAAGTAGTTAAGTTGTAATAAGTAAATGAATAGAAATAGTACGATTCTTTATTTAAATAAACTGCTTCACCAACTATTTGTCTTTTTTATCTTAGCTTTCTTCACATTATATATTGTTGCAAATACACTGATAAAGAAATTAAATTTGATTATATAAAAGAGCCGGGTTTGATTAAAAAGTAAAATCGTAAAATACAGGAGTGTGAAGTTTGCAACGTAGCCATAGGAACTTGAGAACTTTAGGAAATGTACTATGTGTAACCATAAGAATTCAAGTATTGTTTAAAATCAGTTAACCACAGAAATTTTGACAAAGATTTCTTGACCTGTAGTGTTTTGTTTTAAGAAACTAAGGAAACCATTATGGATACCAGTTTGCTGCTTGGAAGCCCCTTGCCCATCCCATCTCGATCTAATTAACAAGGATTCCAATCAGTAGAGTTAAGTGAGATTAACCAATTATTGTTTTAACATAAGAATATTAATAAGATGGTGTGACTGAAGGACCAGTCATTAGAAAGGTTAAATATAAGAATGG
>JAVJGG010000013.1:18476415-18499190 GCA_035590195.1 Aviceda cuculoides | reverse complement strand
TCCATCAGCGGGTGGAGCCAGTTCCCCCGGTTCAGCCAGCAGTCTTACTATTGCTATACCCGGTGGAAACTTTAAAAACTTGTGGCCAAGAGTGGGAGGAAGTGGGGCCGCCCATCCTCATTGTGGCCTGTACATAGACAGGACTAAACAGACCGTGAAACTGCATCTTGGGAAAAAGGAGTTCTGCTGTATATTCTAGGAATAAAGTCTGACAAATGATGATGTCTCATCAAGATAAATGTCCCTAAGTGGGAAAGATATGAAGAAAACGGGTAAGGAAAATTATGTGGAAAAATACTTCCATTTAAAGGTATCAAGACAAAAATATTGTGGGTTTTTTTTCTTTTTCTTTTTGTTTGTATGGTTTATAAGTATTATTGGATTGAACTGAGGTCCTCAAAAGGAGTTTCCCAGGTGCGTTGTTGTACTTAACCAGATAAACAAAAGTTATCCCAAAAAGTAAACAGAGTCCAGGCTAGCACATCATGGAAGTAAATGGTCTTCCATTTACTTAGGGTTTTGTGCTTCAACTTAAGAATTTGCAGAAACCTAGTGATACAGTCCATGCTTTCAGCCTGAGGGAAGAATGAGCCCTTCTGTTGAGTCCTTTGACCCTACAGATAGTATAGGAGACTTTTTGAATAGACTAAGTCAAAACAGCAGGAAATTAATCACAAATTACATATGTTAGTAAAATCAGTGAAGAATAAGACTTTTAAAAAGAAGTAGCTGTCTGTGGAATCTTTATGAACTAAAAATGGTCTATTTTTCTCTTAGAGATGCTGGTCCAACTTCTTATGTCTAAGCTAGAGTTACTGTGAGAGGATATGCATTTCTCAATATAGGAGTAGCTGAAGCAGAAGATTTGGAAGACACAGGGAAAAAAAAGTGAGTTCAATTAGTCACAACTGACTCTTCAGGCAAATGTGAAAAAAAATTCACTCTGTGTAGGACAACATATTCTTGCAGTTCACAGGCTAAAAATGGGTCCTGTAAGAAAAGCTGTTTTGAAACTCAGGGTAAAAATTGTCAGAATCTCTACTAAAGGAAGAGGTATTTCATATTATCTGAAGAAGCTTGGGCTAGCTTTGTTGTATCACTGCATGTACAGTCTTCTTTTACATCTTTAGATAGTTCTGTAGAAATAAGGGCATGTTCTTGCATACGTTCTCTACTAAGTTTTCACCTTTTTTTTGCTGCAGGGATGTATGTTTAAGATATATATAAATGAGAAAAACCTGTAATCACATTCTGGGAACTAAGATGATAAGATACAAAATGTCAATATTCCTGGTCAGCTCATAGCCTTGAAAAATAATTTTAAATTATCCTTAAGGCAGATGACATTGTTATTTAGGAAAAAGGAATTCTTATTTTATTTAATTTTTTAAATTGTTTTTGTTTTAATGAAATCTACTATATTTAAAGTTATTCTACTTTCAACAAATTTTTTCAACATCATTTGTCTAAATCAAATTCCTTATCAGAGCTACTACAGATCTTGTAGTAGCTAAGTTTACAGCTTAGCTTTATAAGCAAGAAATAAGTAAATAAAGAATATACTTTTCATATTGTAATACAATTGGCATGTGTACATTTTGTGGCCAATTATGCTATTTCCTGGGACTACATGTTTGGCAAAAAACCCAGAAGTCTGAAGCCAAAAACTGTCAGGGTCTGTAATTGCTTTTCTGTGATATCACTGAAGTTAAAATTCATACTTATTGTTTCTGTCAGTTTCTTAATTGACACAAACAAGCAGGACCATCAGCTGGGTATTTAGACTCTGGCTGAAGAAGATCTGGCCCAAAGTTTGGACAAAAATACACACAAATTTAAAATCTTCTCATTCCCCATTGCAGCTGCAAGTTGTTCTAGTTTAAGAACTTATATACGAATAGTGGTCAGATATTTTATACTTTTAGAAAACCAGTACTATTTTAGAGAATTTAAAGAAAAAAGTCTAACCACATATTACAGTATACTGTATACTCAGACTTTACGGGAACAGATGTTTAAATATTTTATTTTTTTATTTGGTTATGAAGGAATACCAAGATACTACTAGCAGAAACATCTGGTATCCTCTCATGTAATTAATCCTAAATGTTGATAGCTATTTTTAATACATACACACATGCATTTATACAAATATAAGTTTCTCCTAGTTATTATACATGTCTTCATGAGATCATAAATTTATGAAGAAAAAATGCTTCAAAAGTTATTCAAAATATATTTTATTTCACTGCACTCATTAGTTGTGTTTCGCACTCCACAATTCAGAAGAGATATGCCTTTGGAATAATCTGGTTTAGGTAGTTTACACTTCATTTTAAAATAAATATTTCAAATAAACTTTATTTCTTAACTCAAAATATTTTTTGTGTTGTAATTCCCAGATGATCTCTTATCTCAGCTAGGTAGCAAGATTAGCACTGAAAGTATGAAGGGACAACTACTTCAAAATGTCAAAGTTTCTAGTGGTACAGTACAAGGAAGAAATGAGACACTTCTGGAAAAAAAAAAAATTGAATGCCTCAATTAATACTAAACCCAACAATAGGTCTAAGTTTTAAAAACTATAATCCAAGAACCTAAATAGATTATTGTATTATGTCATAATCTGAACAAAATTCATGTGTTGCTATTAAATTAGCATTAAGTGTAAAGGTAAAACAAATTAAAACTTATAAGCCACAAGACTTACACTCATGTGTTTTCTGTAATAGAAATAATTTGAAATATATTTTCTCTTTTTGCAGTAGAAACTCAACAAAAAAATTTCCCAGGATGCAGAAATTCTTGTTACAGCTAGTTCTCTTTAAACATGAGAACAACTGCAAATGTGTAATAGCTTTTCTCTTCTAGTTAATGACTAAGTTACTTGAATTACAGTTAGGAACTTTTTGTTAGTGACATGCACATGTGAAGGTAAATATGTAAGTGAATAGGTTTATGTGAGAATGACACAATTGTCTCCCATGATTGGATGGAACCTATGATTTTGTTACATATAAGATGAATGTGGTCAGAAGATTATGCTGTGGGAAATAAAATGTTTTCAGAGAAGCTGAGTGATAGGAGAATTACAAAGTCTGTAATATGATTTGACAGTAAGAAACAGTGCAATTTTCTGTTTGCCTAAGTTAAAAAAATAAGGTGAAATACTGAATTTTGGTATTTTTTTGGTAATTCTTTTTCACACGATTGACTGCACAGTTACTTCTTAGACCTTTTAATTTTACCAAAATTGTTGTTTAATGTTTGTAAATGTAGATAACCCTTCCTAGCCATTACACTAATATAAATTTTTCATAAAAATGCAAGGAGGATGTATTTACATCTGTCATGGGACGACAGGAAAAGCTGTTCCTTGGAAAGCTGAAAACGGCCATAGTGAACGTTAAGATAAGTTTCTAGAGACTAAAGCATGAGTGGAGTTTCAGAGCAAAGAAGGAGAGCAAGAAATGTATATTCATAACAAGCTCTGCTGCTATTGTTCTCAAGCCAGAGCTTCCTTGCGGCTTCTAGTTTCATTCTTAAATAATTATGAAATTAATAGTAAAAAGAACACTGAGGTATTTGAGTTAACAACATAAAATGCAGTGTAATGATATGAATTCTGTAAAGACAAATCATGTCTCATTAATTTACAATAATTCTCTGAACACATCAAAGTCACAAGTAAAGCCAAGAATAAGGGAATATTCACTGAAAGTGAAAGGTAAAAAATTCCAATCTAATTAAACACTTCTTTTACACAATGCCTAACTAAATTGTGGATCTCCTTATAACTGAAAGTCATTAAAGCCAAAAACTCAAAAAGACTTAAAAATAGGATTTGAACTTTTTAAAATGGTTTCTGGTCATAACATCTGGGATGGATTCTGACACCTCTTACATAGAGGCTTAAGTAAGTCCCTATCTGTTAAAAAGTAGGAAGAAAAATAATGTGGGTATAATGAAATATACAATAGTGCAAAATTCTTAATTTTTTTCTTGCAAATTTATGGAATAGGTACAGAGATTGGACAGCTCTCTCAATTGCTCTAATCCTTGATATTTCATAGTAATTTATAATATCTTTTAATGTAAATATTAATTAAATTTGGAAGAGAATTATAGGCAAGAATGGGTAAGTAATCTGTGAAAGAGGATGTAATCCTGAGGCAAATCACAATTGTAATCAGCATGTAGGGAGGGATGTTAACCATGATGGATGCTTGGACAGCTGAGAGGATCAAATTCATTGACAGCAGACGTCTCCACAATTTGGAAGCACTAGAAAGGAAACAAGGTCTTGAACTTCAAGTACTGAAGTTCTTACCAGCCAAATGTTGTCTTGGTTTGGGTTCAGGTTTGTACAGCTAATGCTAGAGATTTTGACCTCAGCAATGTGTGGAGTGTAACAAAGACCGTTTTCTTGCTTACTTAACCTTGAAGAAAAACAGAGCTCAGAATTATCTATACAATACTAGCAGTTTAGGTCCAGTTTTCTCATTAACCTACTAAATTTGATAAGATTACAATATGGGATAATCTAGACATGCAGCTTCACCCTAATGGAAGGCTTGTGAGCTTTGGATGTAGAAGATGACTATTAAAAATTGTTTTTGAGGTTTGGTCTAGCTTAGATTCTCAGAACTTAATTGGACTATTTCCTATTTACACATTCAACTCTGACTATAAATCATGGATTTTTACCTGTGGATGGAAAACGTACATTACAGTAAAGGATGTGATTTTACCAGGGGAGCTTTGTTCTGTGTTGTTCCCTAGTCTCAAGACCAAAAGATTCAGGCTGGAGGGAGACAGAAGGTACTATGTAAGTATACGTGGTTAATTTGCAATTTAGATGTTTGCAGTTTTTTGGCTTTCTAAGAAAAAAGGAGGTGGATTACAGGAAGTATTTATGTACTCATCAGTGAAAACTGGCTAGTCCTGGCTTTCTGTCTGTTATCAAAGACAGGATCTATCACTTTCAGGGGGCAATGTTGGGTGGTTTACTGCAAGGGAAATGAAGCCCACTGGGTAATGGTAGGGCTGGCAGTGCGGGGACATCACCAACAAGGGCACAGTCCCATGATGACCGAACATGGGGAGCAGAGCAAACGGCTTGGTGGTGGTAATCAGGGTCAGCCAAGAGTCTGGTGTTTGCCAGACAAGTCTGTGGTGATGAGGAAGTCTGAAGGTGAAGCCAGGACATCATGTCAGCAGGCAAGGCCAGGATCAGCAAAGTGCAAAGCCAGGCACAGGCATACATCTGCTGTTGCTCGGGCAAGGACCGAGACAAAGCACCTGAGCTTCTCTACAGCCCCTGAGGCAAAGCAAGGAGGCCCTAAAGAGGCTTCTCACAGCTTTTTCTCACAATTAGTTCTTTTCACAGCAGCTGCATCCAAGGCTATACAGTTGCACTACACCAGAGCTGGCCTTGGATGCCAGCAGCCAAACCCCTGCAGCGAGGCTCCAGAATTTGGGGGTGCACTCATTGAGCTAGCCTTTTTTTCTGTCCTGAACTTAAATTGTTACAATTTCTTTTGTTTTGTATTTTAAGAAGGCAATACTGCATGTACAGTTCCTCTTTTGGAGGTAATGTAAACTTCATGAGCATGTTTGTTCTGTGTTAGTTGGGTGACGGCTAACTCTTTTTCTCTGTTAAGGAGCATAGTTTAAGATATTAGGAATTATTTGCTTGTATATCTGTCTGTATGCATATCTGTCCGTATACAAATTTTAGCACACTTGATTGTAGATATTAACTGGAAAGGGCACACTGAACTTTTTATGTTTTCACAGGAAAAAATATTAATAGTAAAGGAGAAGGGTAGCTACTTAAAGTAATTTAATGTTTTAGACCTTCACTTGGTCAGTTAGAGGCTTATCCAGAAAAAACTTCTGAATTGAGGTCTGATAAAGTGTTTTCATTAAAAACTATAAAATATCTTCATCCTTTCTAATTGTTTCTTCTAGTAACCTTGAACCAAGTAGTCAGTAATCAGTAATGCACCAGTTCATCATAACAAACAGTTGTCAGGTGTGACTGTATCCTAAGCCTAACACCCCTCTTTTTCAGGCCACAGACTTCAGTTACTAAGCTTTGGATCTATGTCCTTTGTCACATCCATCTGTTGCTTTGTGCTCATCTGTCATTGCCCTAAAGATTTTGTGTTAGAGACCAGTTATTAACAATGACTAGATTTATGGTTTGGGGATTTTTTGTCTGCCTGTCATTTTATTGTCATTTGCTGATGCTTTTATGAATAAGAAAATACACTCTGGTGGAAGCTTTTTATATTTAAGCTCTTTTAGAACTGCTGTGTCTTACTATCTAGGGTAATCACTTTTTTGGATGGAATGCCAGGTAGGATACCTGAAGCGTTTGGTGCATCTGTTCCAGTCTGTCATAGGGTTCCGGCCTGTATTAGAGAACTGAACCTACCGAAATTTGTGATTTATCATCTGTTCTAAGTCTGAAGTTGGACAGTCATGGGCCTAAAGAGAGCTTAAAGATGATGTGATCATTGTAACAGTAAATAATTGAACAGTGCTGGTGAGCTATAGGCTGGAGATTGTGTTCATTCAGTTCAGATTTTTAGGTAGGTGGACTTGTAGAGTGAATCCTGCAGATAATTGACTAGTGAAAGGAGTAGAGAGCCTTGCCAAACTGCTGGCAGCAGGCAAGCAGAGTATAAAAAGAGTAATCTTTGCAGAAAATTATGGCTTAAGTACACATTTGATAAGTCATGAGTGTTATTTTGGAGAACTAAAGCTAATATAAACTAGACATATTAGAAACCTTTGGGTCAAGTGTGTTCTCGGGAGCCTAGAATGGCTTCTTGGCTCCCAAGCTTATGAAGCACTTCACACTAATCTATTTTATTGCATTTCCTGTTTGGATTTTTTTCCTAGTTGTTTCCTAAAATTTATTTTCTCATTAACAGTTTGTAATGCACCTTTATGTGTGGCATATTCTTTCTCACATTGTTTTCTGCCAATATTTGTGTTTCTATTGTGTCTGACTATGTTAAGTCAGTGATTTTTAATTGTCAGCTTGATGTTCCAGATGGCAAATGTGTCAAAATGGTTTGTTTGGATTTCAAGGTTTCCATTTTCAGCTCTTTTTTACCTTGCCATGCATTCACAGTTTCCTCCCACTTCAGCTGCCAAAATTGCAGTGCATATCCTGGAAATGCTGCAGCCTGCTACCTCAAAACATGCCTTCCTTGGTCGTCTTGACCCCCATCCAATATCCAAAAAATCTTCGTCATTATGGTTTCCATTAGCTCAGTTAGTGCATAATTTTTTCTGTTAGTATTGGCTGCTTTATATTTTTCCTCTCTCATCTCCCCCACCACCTCAGAGCAGTAATGTAGAAGGAGAAATGAATCTCTACCGTGGAATGTCTCAAAAATAACTGCAGACTTCGGAAATATAACAATTCTAAAACTTCACCGAATAATAGTCATATATTTAGGTTACTGTTCTTAAACAAATGCAGAATGAAACTCTCAGGTATTCAAGTTTCTCTTCAAAAATCCTTTGTTCATGTTACTGACCCTAATCCTTGCTTTATAAAATGGGAAATCGCCCTTTGCTCACTCTGTGGACACTTTACTTATACTTTGTGTAGTTTTCGGACAGTCCTTATGGTCTGAAGCCTTAAGTGTGAAGGACACAGTATTGGTTTTGTCCGTAATCTCCACCCCTGTCTATAAAACACTCCATACAGTGTTCTAGTGTAATTTTTGTGACTGATCTATCATATTTCTTCTAATTTTTTTTTTCTATGTGAATATTGAAATCTTGGGTCTTAAATCATCAAGTAGTGCTGCTTCTTTCTTGAATTCCACTAAACTAGTGTGTTATCTAATTGTTTAGAATTATCTTATTGCTTTAGCTCTCAAGTGATTTTTCACACTTTTTGATTTCATTTACTTTTATACTGTAAAAATCTAAATACTGTATCTAGGGGGGAGGAAAGGAAGAAGTCTTGGGACTAGAAATGCTAGACATGACTCACCAGATGTTTATGCAAATAGTTATTAAAAATCAAAAAGGCTACATAAAAACAAAGGCTTTATTCTTTATGTAATTGATACTGAAGACAAAAGAAATTAACTGCTTCTAGGTTTTTAAGAAATTAAGAAATACTGATTAAACAAGCTAAATGCTGGCATAAAGAGTTGCCAAGCTCATGTATGTTACCTACTCGGATTCACTGGATTGAATCAGTGTGCTGATAGATAGTTCCAGCAGACTGACTGAAGAAGTTTCAAGTGACCCTTTAGCTATGCAATAGAAGCAGGAAACAACTGGTAGAGAAAGTTTGAAATGGTTTGAAATGCAATCAGCATAACTTTAGATATTGATGCTAAATCTTAATTAAGGGCAAGGGAGGATGCTAATAAATTTGAGTGAATAATTGAATGGTTTGAGTTAATTCTGGTAATCTGAGTTTTTGATCCATGCCATGCTGTTTGGATTTAATGGGGCTAAGATCTAGACAGATGCAGAAGAGAAGAGACAAGTGAGAAGACAGAGAAGAAGGAATGAAAGAAGCAGATGAGAGAAGTTACAGTGAGGAAAAAAAATCTTTTTAAAAGATATTAAATCATATTTACATGAATAAATTAAAGATTACAAAGGAATGTCCCTGAGCACTAGAAGTCACTTCAGTATGGTTAAACAGTTAGTACACTCCCTAGCACTGTTTTTGCTTGTGCTGAATAGGACTCTGTAAAACAATTTTCAAGCACAGTTAGCAAATTAGAACAGGCTAGGAACACTTACTTACTTCTCAGCAGGTAGTGGAGATGTGAGTCAATCCATGCCAGTTGGCTTGAGTGTCACAGATCCGTCCTGAGCAGGTCTTAATTTTCTAGTAACAGACATAACTGTACTAGAAAGATGTAGCAGGGAGGATCTAGGAGTTGATATCTTGTGTCCAAAAATAAGTTTTAGTACAGGAAGATTTCTAAAGACAAATGACTTATCTTTAAACAGAAATATTTTATGGTTTTGATATCTGCAAAGCAGGTCAAGAGGAAATAAATCTAGTGAGTGCCTCATAAGATACAGATAATTTGGAAAGATTGCAAAGCTGTGCAAAAAACCCCATTATTCAAGTGGAATAAAATGTCTTCTCCTTGGGTTCTGCTATTGTTAAACAGTTCGAAGTTCAGTTTATGGTGTGGTAATACATACTTAAAACATAATTTACCTTTTATATCATCTTAGAACCTAAAGTGTTAGGACTTGTCAGGTGAAGCTGTTTTCATTGTGAAGAGCTTAACCAAGATTTACAAAATACTGTGCTGATGAGTAGATAAATTAGAAAAGGGAATGAGGTGTTAAAAATCTAGTGCACAATAGAAAATATAGAGTGTCTACTTGGAGAGAAAAGATTTACTCATCATGAGGAAAGTATGAGACCTGCATTCTTAACTACATGAGATTGGACCACTATGGTTGATAGAGAGTTAATCATACTAATGCAGTTGCAAAACGTGACTTCTTTGTGTGCATGTAAACTAATTTGTTTATGGCATGTGAATTTTAATTGGGCATGATAAACTACAGTTGTTTATGGAATTGTGGAGTCTTTTGTTTTCTGTTAATGCTTAATTTAAGCACATCAATAAATGGAGACTTGTGTTTATGATTTTCCACATTAGTTTTTGAATGGAGCATATGTGATCAGCATACCTATACCAAGCAAGACTGACACAGGAAAAAAAATGCTTTTCACATTCACTAGCATTCAAAGGCAGAAAATTACTTTATCCTGTAATACTTTAGACATTAAGGTAGAATGGTTGACATGATGAATAGTATGCATGCAAGCATTGCACGCTGTACTTTGTAACTGTTGTAAACAGTCTATTAATCTCTTTCATTAAATGCAGGGGTATCAGAAATTTAAAACTGGGCTGCCACAGGCTTATCAGCCATCTGGTGTCCAAGGTTATTTCTAGTGCTGTGGTGGGTTGACCCTGGCCAGCAGCTAAGCTCCAACCCAGCTGCTTGTTCCCCCCCCCGAGCAACAGGATGGGGAAGAGAATTGGAAGGCAAAAGCAAGGAAACTTGTGGGTCAGGATAAGGATAATTTTAAAAGTGAAGCAAAGCAGCCTTGCAAGCAAAGCAAAAGGAGTAGTTCATTCAGCTGCACTGAAGCTTGGGCCCTGGCTCTTGGTCCTGGCTTGAGCTCCATTGGAGGTATGCCTGCCTGTTCCTGGCTTTGCACTTTGATGATCCTGACCTTGCCTTGCTGACTTGTCTTCTTGGTTTCACCTTGGACCTGCTCCGCTCTTCCTGCTTGGGTACTGTGGGACTGCTCCTTTTGCTAGTGAGGCTGATGCCTTTTTTTGCCTCGCTGTCACGAGCTTCATCTTGGCTCCCAGCTTGTCTTCCCTACAGGAGCAAACCACTCTTGACACTTTCTGAAAATGAGGACCATGAGCCATGTTTCCAGGAAACATTACAGCAATAAAGGCATATAGAATATCATCTCAAACTTCCTCAAACAAAAATTTTGTTGGTCTTTTCTGATATATAGGTAAGGCTTATTTTCATTTTTTCTGAAAGCAGTAGTATAGTTTCACACTGAATCTGATTCCATTTTTAAGAAGTTGGAAATTCAAGACCCATGATAAGTCTAGCAACTGTGTTCTAAAATCAGCTTTCATCCCAAGACACTTACCAAGTTCCAGTATGACCACTTGATTCTCTTATTTCATTCTGACATCCTCCACTTGCTTTTCCTTTTTCTCTGCACAATAAATAATTTTAGGAGCCTGTATCTTCCCATAAATATGTAGAGCTCTCACCAGGTTTAGGCCTCTTTGATAATAAAACAAGTTGTTACTGTGAAGGAAAACAAAACTAACCTAAATTATGTGCCTTGTAAATAAACAGCTAAGGGCTACTCGAAGAATTTGCCTGTTTCTAATCACAGACAGCTGAGTTTATGCCCTGAAATATGAGAATTCATTGTCCTTATGGTATTTAATATTAAAAAATCTGAAATCAGATGTTCCTCACACTATAAAAAGATTTATAAACTTACATTAAGTACAACTTTATTCATAGACAATGAAAATCTCATAAAGATTAATTCAGATGTGATTCCCTCCCTCCCCGCCCCATCCCATCTTCTGATAAGGTAGTCTTTTGTAGTTTGTCACCACAGAAGAGGAATGACAGGGACCCAGTGGCAAATGTGCAAATCGCAAATTTTCTTAAGCAATATGGTAGCGTGGTCACAGGGAATAGATTAAGCCAGAAAAGGACAACTGCTCGTGTGTTGTAGTTGAACCTCATATATGATAAAAGACATTAAATTTTATTCAACTTCAGTGAAATTCTAATAGTGAATTTGTTTGAAAAAATGGGAGGGTGGACTGGGGGAGAGAGATGCAATCTATAACATCCTGCGCAGCGAAAGATGATTTTTTTTTTGTGCATTTAAATCTGGCTAGGACTTGAGTTCGGACTTCAGATGTGTAGTGTGAAACAGAAGTAATCCAACTTGCAGAACTTGTATAACATGCAGTGGTTTGAGATGAGACAGTTAAACCACAAATATTTATTATTTATTGATACAATTGCAACTGTTGACTGGATAAATGTCAGGAGTGAGGTGTCTCAGACAGCTGAAATAGATTAGGAAAAAGGAAGAGAGCTTTATATGGCTTTTTGAGGGGGAGGAGTAAGCAAATTTTCATTAGTTATCTGTTCTAAGGCTACTTATGATCATGAAAGGAAAATAGAGAAAACTGAGCTGATAAAGCACAGCTAAAAGAAATTGAAAGATTGAGTATTCATCTAGAAATTATATTTTCATAAGAAATACAAACAATCTTTAACTTACAAATTTTTATTATTTTTTTTAATATTTTAACATAAAAGTCTTAATAAAAATCAAGTTCAATAGCGTGTGCAACAGAAAACAGAAACACTAGTCTCATTTTTGTCAGTTAGAAACCTTACTGCAGAGCAGTACCAAAGTTTAAAAATAAGTTTTATTCACTGTCTATAGCCAGAAATTTAAGACTTTTCTACTTCATGTTTTAGATAATGTAACACCTAACACCTAACACCTTAAAACAAATAGATAATGATGTATTGCCACTTTTTATGCAGGCATCTGGAAATATTACCTAACTCCATATATGGCCAGATCACAGCTGAGTATTGCCTCTCATTGTGTTGGTTTGTTTTTTGGTTGGTTGTTTGTTTGCTTGTTTGTTTAATTTAATTTTTACATTATGAAATGTAAAATTCTCATTACTTTGGAATCTACTTGAATGCTGTTTATTACAAAGAAGTGAATGGAAAAATAAACTAACACAGACTTAGATTCTAGTCTTTAAACAAATAATGTCAAATGTCCAGTGCTATACTTGGTATGAAACAAAAATAGAGATCTTTTTCAAACATATGGGCCACCGTATCAGCATTTATATCCCCCAACTAAGCGTGAGAGAATTAAACAGGGGTTTTTTCGTATTGTTGCTTCCATGCTTTTTTGGAGAACGTATGAGTAAAAACCAAAATACTTTGGTACTGTTCAAAACTGTATCTTCTGCCTCTGCAAATTGACATATTTGACTTCCAACAGAGGTATCACAGAGGAGAGTTGTATGTTGACACATTTTATTTTTGCCAGAAAACTGCTGACACTAGTCCAGCTGCCTGGTATGGTCATATACCCTGAAATCTGTGGCAGGCTTACTGAAATGTGAGATGTGGAGTTATTTACATATCCCTAGGCCACTTTCTTCTACCACCACTGGTCTGTCACATATGAAGTTTGAGATGTTTGTTTAAAAAGAATTACTATGGAATTTTTCCCCCCACTTCAGGTGTAGACATTCCAGATACTGGAAAATGTGTGTTTTCATGTTTTAATCCATAAGTACAGTTGCTATATTCTTCAAGTTAGAGGCTAATACTGTAAGCTGAGCTCACAGGCTGTTTGATAAACTTTGCTAAGCACTTCTCTGGAGCAATGACTCTGAGCTGAGCCAATATAATTTATGTCTATGTTATTTTGGTTTTTATGTCCAAAGATATTACCAGAATCCTAATCCTATTTGTTAGAAAACAAGACTCATAGATAATCCTTGGAAGACTCCTGGAAGATTCCTACTAATAAATGCTACATTTGTAGTTAAAAATATTATCCCATGATTGTGCAATGCATACACACCCATTTCCAATTATCATAATTCTTTTTCATTTAGCTGCAGAACTTGATCCTTTTTAGGGATTAGTGACCTCATCCCAATTCTAGTAGAATTGCTTGTGAAAATGTTCATTTTTGGTAGCAAGAAAAGCAAAGCTTATTTGAAATAGTAATGGATTGATGTATTGATGCGTAGAAGTGTGTCAATAGGATACGTCTATGTTAGGTTTGGAATTCCTGAGCAGATTTTTATCCTGTGTATATGTATGTTTGCCTGAGGGCAATGTCTTATGATGCTTTACTGATAGTTGCTGTATCTAAGAAAGTACCTGACATTTCATGGAAGAACTGTTAATTAGAAGCTGGTGCTGCAGGCTGGATTATCTGCTTTCATTGTCTTCTGATTACGAGTTCAACCACTTGAAACTTTTTTTGTTTCTTTGCAAGAGAGTCTTAGGCTACTCACATGGTAGAGAGGCTTTACAAAAGGTTAGAAACTGTCATGTATAAGCCCTATTATCATTACAAGTAGAAGCAATGGTAGTACATAAAAGGGACCCAGAAGAGGTACTTTGACAACTCTGCAACACTTTCAAACCTCTTCTTAAGCCTGCCTTCAATTATTTGAGAGTTTCTCCAGCTAAAGAAAAATCCTTCCTTTATGTTTCTTACTTGTCTACCATATTGTCCCCAAATAACTCCTGATTAGCTTGGGTCCATTCCAGCTTACTTTAGGCATCTAACCAAAGTGGATTATTTGAGAACATATTTAACTGAAGTTCCCTTTACCCTCAGTAGAGACAGGCACCATAAAGGAAACTGAAAGTCACTCCTGAATTAGAGAACTCCATTTACTGACTGAGATAGCAGGGATTAATTTGGGTGCTAGAGTGCCAATGGTTTAGGTGGAGGTCTGGGAGAGTAAAATTATATTTGTCTTAGCAAACAGAAAAGTACAATAAGAGCAGATCTATAGAGTGAAACAGTTGAGTATGCCTGAATTCACTGAGAGGATTTTATTTTGGAGTCTTGCCTGGTCCTCTGCTCAGACACCCGTTAGCTGTTGGAGTACTTCTGGAGACCATCTTCCAGGTTATCTTGTGCTGAAGGGAATCCAATTTGCATATTCAGAGTGAACTTCTACATTACTGACTGCTGTAGTGCAAATATAGCTAGACTGATGCTCCCTTTATTGTGATTTATTACAGTTCTAGGACTGTACTTCACATTGTGTCTGTTGAAATCAAGTTCACAGCAGTTACCTGTCTTAAGCACACGCATAGAGAGCTAACTGGAGAGCAGAGCTAATACATCCATATTGCATTACTCTTTATGATGCTTTTGCATGACTTAAATTTTACTTCCACCAGGAAGAAAACTGCTTTAAACACATCAGAGGTGCACTCTAGGGCACACTGTAAGACACTAAAATGCAAAGCAAACTTCCAGTAAAAAAATCCCCAAACCCTCCCTAAAAAAACCCCAACAAACCCGAAACAAACCCAACCAACCAAAAAAAAAAAAAAAAACAACCCAAAAAACCAAAAAAAACCCAAAACAATAAAAACCCAAACCCAGAAAAACCCCACCAAAACCCTAACATCCTGCACACTAAATTTTTAGTGTAGATGTGTCCAGAGAAGACTGTATGATACAAACCTAAGTGCAGGAAGTAGGGATGATCAAGAGACCCACTTCAAAAGTTCAGCAGTGATTCAGGTTTAAAGAGTAAGATACATAGCTTTAAATGAGCAAGAACATCTGTCAGAAGGATTCCAAGGCAGCGTTTTAGAAACATACAGCAAACACAAGAAGAAAAGTGTCAGAAAAAAGGATGAAACTGAAAGAGGGACTTGAGGTGGAAATTAATTGGACCTTTTGTGCTTGAAGCATGTTACAGCATGAAGCATTAGCAATCTTTGTGTTTAGAGTTGGGACGAAGCTTCTCCAGAACTGCAATATTTTTTTTTCACACGGAGGTGTACTGACAAGCCTATACTACAGGTAAGTATAGTAAAGATATGGCTCAGATAAACAAAACAGAATAACCTCCTTCAAATCATCTGTAGCATACCAAGTCAAGCTTATTGGGTCATAAGTTTATTGTACAAATGCAGGTCCGTATTGTCAGTATATTTTTGCAGCTGGTAAACAGGTTAATACAATTGAGTTTAAAAAAAAAAAACCTGATAGGAAAATATTTTGAGTTGGAGTCGGCAGCTTGTTGTAGCTGCTAGTAATTAGGCTTTGTTGCTTGGGCCACCTTCTTATCTGACTTTGCAAATTTTCATTTGAACACCAACTGTTACAAAGCATATGGACTGCCATAGTAATCCCATATGCTGGATGATAGCTGGCAGTTATCTGTGCAGGATTCAGACAATGATGAGATTACAGAATGTTTTAAACTGTACATCTAGTTTAATAGGCATTCCTGAAATTTTAAAGGGCAACAGTAGTAGATTTGCTGCCTTTAACCCTTCCGGTCCTTCTTAGGCTTTTGACTTAAAAACTGGGTTTTCATACACAATTCAGGCCTTAACAGAGAATTCTTAGTACTATGGACAAATGTGTATTATAATTATTTGAACAGTATTGCAACATTCAGCTTCATTTGTTTGAATAGTGACACTTTATTATTATAAGTCTGACTTTTTGTATTGTAACACAGATGTTTTTGGACAAGCTACAAACCAATTTAAACAGCTTAAATCTAGGCAATTACAGGTCTTTACAGTAATTTTGTGGAAAACTTTTCTAATCAACTAGTTTTATAAATTTACTACATGCTTTTCACGATGCATGCTTTCCATCATATGGTAAGAAAATATAATTTGAATGGAGTATATGTTGACAACAGGAAACTAAGAATAATATATCATTTTGTCTCAAGAAGCTTCTACACTTCTTGAAATTGAGTGTGAGGGCATTTTCTCCTAAAGCTAACAGGTCTCTAATTGTTTCATTTAAATCCAGCATTAATTTTCATTATTTCTTTGGTTAACTGAATGCACTTTAGCCCTGTTATGAGCCTGAAATTTTTTAAATTCTTGTCCATCTAAAAGACTCCTAACACTTTGAGGATTAAAGTTTGGGGTTGTTGTGTTTTGTTTTGTTTTGTTTTTCTTCAAACACTGGCTTCTAAAACTAAAAGTATCTCTTACAATTTAAGAGGGAAGATCACGAGGACTGCATGGAGTGCTAACAACGTCATTTTCTTCAAGCACAGTCATCAGTGCCAGTCTCTTATCTAGCATATACAGAGCAGCAGTAAGATGCCTGGTGAAGCATGTTGACCACAAAGAAAAACTGATTTCTGAGAAAGAAGTGACAGAGGTTCATCATGTCCATGGCCAAAGATCAACTGTACAATTACTTTTGTTAGACATTTCCATGTTAGCTCCAGAAGAAGTGGTTTCTTTTTTAAACACAATGCAGTGCCATGCAGGCTTGTTAGCTTGTGTCTTAGAAAAAAATCCAGCAGCAATAGCCCAAAATCTTAGCTGTAGTTATGTATATTTTGTCCTGAGCTGATTTTCAGTTCAGCACTCAGCTCACAGCACAATAAATTCACATCTGCCTGTACAGATTAAGCATTGTATTTTGTCTGACATGGTGATGCAAGGGACAAACATGAGTATTGACACAGAAAATTTTATTAATAAGATTTTGATGTTATTTTAATAAAATCTTGTTGGTAGCAATAAGAATTTTAGAGGCACTTTTGATCTCTTTTAAGATTTGCAATACTTCACAAATAAGAAGATATTTGCTTATATTTTGAATAAATGAGAGTATTATTTGAGTAATTATTCTAATTAAAGTAAATCCCTGAGTATTCCACTTTTTCCACTCAAGGACAAGCTTAAAAACCAGAACCATAGACATAATCACAAAATACCCATAAACCCAGCACATCTATATTCTGTCTTCCTTTGCTTTCTTCTCTTTTGTTCTCTGTTTTAGGAAATCTATATAAACAAAAGCTGTAAGTACCCTGAAAATTACAGATTGTAAAGCAAGGAACTAATTGTTCAAAACCCAAAGTATGTTTCAAAGAACAGGATATTTCCAGCTTGTCCAAGATACAAGGAAGTGGTGGACCTCTTTAACTCAGAAAACCAAACTGGATAAAATATTGATCTTTTATACCAACACAACTTGTATTTACAAAAAAAGCCCCAACCAAAGCAAACAAAAAGCCCCAACCAAAGCAAACCAATACCAAAACTAGCAAAAATGAATTTGCCAATGAGTTTTTGAAATCATAAAATAAGCTGTTAACTAAGTGGGTTTTGTCTTCATCTTCTTTTGGGAAAACATCCAAACCCTTCCATTCAAATCTGAAAATAAAGGTTATCTGTAAAGAAATCCTTGCTTAAACTCCTTTCAGAAGAATGCTAGAGAGTGGTTAAAAACTTATACTACAAAAAATGTTTCTGATTACTATGGGATTTATGTTTTCTCTTCATTTAATAGGTCTTACTGTTCAAAAATATTGACAACGATAACGCTCTTTTGAGACATGCCTTCTTAAATATTGTATTTAAATGGAAAGTCTGTACTGTACAACTTCATAACTTCAGTGATATGGAACTGCTAACATTGACAGGATTTGCCAATCATCGACTGAAGTAATTTGATCATCTGTGCTGTTATTGATGATAGTGTAAGATAGGATTCGCTACTAGTGCTGGGAAGTGGATATGCTTGGTCTTTCCTGTAGATCAGTCTGGTAGATGTATCAGTTAAAACTCTATAGAAAGAAATACTAAAATCAGATTGTCCATTATATAGTCATATCTAATTATTTTTTACGAGGACTTTTTCTCCTCCCCCACCCCACCCCCCTCACTTCCTCTTGCTGCTTTTTAATTTTTTCTAACACTTTAGATCTGGAAAGGTAATAACACACAGATGAAGTTATGGAAAGATGTCCCTGCACTGGCTTAAGAAATAAAATAGTTATATATTGTCTTAACATGCATTGTTTTTCAATGTTATTTTACAATAACGATGCTCAGTGCCTAATTAACTGAACATATTCTTAATAGAGAATTGCTCTTCCAGAGTGCAAAACTAAAGCAGAAGGCAGTGAAACAAACTAACAACAATTTTGTAAGCCCTTTCCCTTTCCCCACCCCGTTTCTTTTCCCTTTGACTATTCTCTTTGGACCTCATTTCTTGGTAAACTGAAATAGCCATCAACTCCAGAGGTCATTAACATCGTATAAACTAGGAAAGCAGTGAAGAATGTTTTCTGCTCTCCACTGTCCAATAAGAAAGAGCTCAGACAATTCTCAGATCCAGAAGTACACCAATGTAACAGGCAATGAACAGGTTTTTAGAAGTAAAAGGCACTTGGAATCATAAGCTACTGCACAAACACTGCTTCAGCCATACATGACAGTTTTAATTCTAACCCTGATTTTAAAATTCTTAAGACACTAAGAAGCTTGAAATACAAATTCTAAGGAGACACCTCCATTCATATATTCCTCTAATGATACAAAGAGAACATTCCTGGTGTGAGGACAGATATTTACAACTTAACAGTTATGTTTTGGTATTGATCAATCCAACTTCGAACTGAGTTTTGGAAAGTTTAACTCAGAATAAAATTTATCCTCTCATTATAATCACACTAGGCGTTGGGGTTTTTTTTAATATATAGATCTGTCTCTCCCCTATAGAATAATAAAACAGTATAAATAATTGATTAGATTGTATACTAAAAGGATAATATGAATGGAAAACAGCAGGGGATATTAGCAGAGATTGCTGGTATTGTAAAATACAAACATTGACTGAAAAGGATGGCCACATAAGCCAAACTTGTGACTTCCCTGAATTTCACTACTAACCATTGTGAGCCTGCAAACTCTAAAATTATAACCTTACAATTAAGTTCATGGGTTTTTTTCTCTTACAACTTTACAGACATCTCAGAACAAGGACTGTTCTTTAACAGAGATTTACAGGCTGAAATGGACTCGAGAACAATGAGAAAAGTAGGGAAAGTGAGATGCATTCCCAGGGACCAGGGGCAGGAACAGAGTTCCCTCCCTCCATTCAAGCTGTGAAATGGCAGAACCCACAGCACTATGAAGGAACTCTGCCAGCAGTGAAAGGAGGGAGAGCATGCCCCTGGCTTGAGACATCTTGAAGAACGCAGGTAGGAGCAATCAAATCCTCTGTAACACTGCATATTAATCTTCAGTTTCTATGGAGCTGGAAGAAAACAGTGTACTCTCAAGGATCTTGGCTATACGTTAGTAAATTAAATAATGTCAAGTCACAGGCAAGGATACTGGAATTCAAAAAATTGTGTATATTTTAAATGTTAGAATGACCTCCAGCACAGCTTTGGGCCAGGGCAACTCACATTCTTCTAAGCAGAGTGTGGGAGCCAGGCATGAGGCAGGCATCCTTCCACCCCAACAGTTTTCACATAGACACTGTCATGGATGCTAAAGCACTTTAAGAATATAGCCACTGTCAGCCTGGGCCAGCTATGTTTGCAGCTAGAGAACAGGCCCTGGAAACATTAAGTTTAATTACCTAGATGTGTCCAGTGCTTTCCGGTGAGACCAGCTGTGGAGCCGGAGATGAGAGAGTGAAAAAACAAGGTACTGAGAACTTCTCTCTTCCCTCATGTTCATTGCTGCCTCTGCCTCAAGTTTACTCTCTTCTTTGTTGAAAACAAAAGCTCCATGTTACCTTTATACAGATGCTTAGACACCCGTGACAGGAAACTTTAAAATAAAACAGTAGAAATAGAGTAGAACAGATTAGTCTTATATTGCTTAATGTGTAGTGGTTATGATCTTGATTATTTTATTTCTTAAAATAAGTGGTGTCATAATCATGCATGTAGTAGCAGGTATTACTGATGTTATATGTGCTGATAACCATCATAATCAGGGAATAAACTGATTCTAGCCCACCTGTGTATCTTCAGTTAACACAACCTATTTTCTGGACTATTAAAAAAATATTGATTGATGTGGATCAGGATAAGGAATATGTTTCAAGTTTGATAGATTCTGCCATAAACAATTTCTATTAAATGTCACATGAGGAGTTATTGCTTTGTATCTAATGAGTCTGTTTGCATTATGCCTTGCAGGAGTGTATTGGATCACTGAGAAACACTGGATAGGAATTATTGCCATAGATGGCACATTTGTAAGCTCTGCAGTTTGAGCAGGTCTTTAACGCTGCAGGGGGAGGGATAGTTGTTCTTTGGGGGGGTGCTTGATAGGAAAATAAAACAGCAGACTTCAAGATAGCAAAACAGGAACTGTTAAATGTTACACTGTATGATTTTTTGTGTGGTAATATGACTAGATAGATAGCACAAATGAGACTTTTAACTACAAGAATATTGAGTAAACTTTTAACGGAACTTTAGCATGCTCATTTAGTACATGCAACATCCTGAAAGACAGGAAGGTAGCCCGTGTAGCACCATTATTTAAATAAAAGTCTAAAGACAGTCTAAGTTACAGTTTTGTTAGTTTGGCTTCAGTTATGGGAGAAGTAATAGATATTGTTTTAAAGATCCAATGAGTGGACATTTTGAAAACTATATTTTGACAAAACAAAGCTAAGACATTTTCATAACTGAGGGGTTATTTCCACTTGAACTTTATCCATTTGAGTGGCTGATCCCTTCAAGTAATGTAGATTTATTACACACATTTTGTGTCATTGAGTGTTTGCCAATAATTAATATAGTAGCCAAACTTGATCAGTTCAGTGTTCTAGTCTGCATTCTTACCAGAAGTAGCTAAACAAGAAGATTTTAATTTGAAATTGATTGAAATAGATTAAAGTGGTTTATTAATTTATCAAAGACACATAATTAACTGGCAGTCAGTGACCTGTACACTACAGATCAATACCAACATTACAACAAATAAATGGCAGTGCTAGACACTCACAAAGTGCTAAATCATATGACAAGAAAGGTCTAAACGCTCCTCTGCAACTAACCTCCAGAAGTGCCCATCCTGCTCGCTCTCTGAGTTACATGCGCACCTCCCTCAAAGGCCGAGTGGGTTACACACACAGATGTGCACACACACACAGACATGCACACACACATGCACACACACAGATGTGCACACACACGTGCACACACACAGATGTGCACGCGCACACACGGATGTGCACACACAGGTGTGCACGCACACACGTGCACACACACGCAGATGTGCACACACGCAGATGTGGACACACAGATGTACACACACACAGATGTGCGCACACACAGATGTGCACACACACGCAGATGTGCACACGCACACAAATGTGCACACACACGCAGATGTGCACACGCACACAAATGTGCACACACACAGATGCGCACACACACACAGATGTGCACACACACTCAGATGTGCATGCACACACGCAGATGTGCACACACACACAGATGTTCACACACACACGAGCCTGCTCTGCCTGAACTCAGAAGGGCTTGTGGCCCCCACGGGGACTGTGCTCTGTCACCTGCTCTGTATCCCCGCTGGTACGAATCTCCATGCTTCTTTATACTTTTCAAGCTTGGCCTTTCTTAGTTTTAAAAATCCTATTATAATGCCCTGGTTACTCTTTAATCCAGTTGCGGCTCTAGTTAGAAATCCAACAGCACATTACAAAGTGGGCTCAGAGGAAGAAGCTAATTTGACACCTTAGAGTAGATATATAAACCATTGCTGCTCACAACAGCACTGAGCTCAGAATAAGTTCTGCCCAGGACATTGGAAAGTGAAAATAAACCAAACCGAACCATAAAAAGCAACAAACTACAACCTTTTCTGTAAAGATAGTGCTTTACAATAGTTCCTTTTTTTTTACATAGTTACATGAAAAACACTTTTTTTAAAAAAATTATTTTATCATAGGATATCAGTTGTCATATCATAGGATATCAGTTGTCAAAACAAATGGTTTTTTTTCAATAATTTTTGCAACATTTACTAATGCTAAAGTGTACCAATATTTCAAGACAAAAGCTGTCTAATGACAAAATACTTTCAAAATTAAGTGTAAATAAATCTTAAGTATAATTCTTCAGTTTAAATGAACATTCTTTACATACAGAATTTTGTACTGGTTTTGGCTGGGGTAGAGTTAATTTTCTTCGTAGTAGCTCATATGGTGCTATGTTTTCGATTGGTGATCAAAATAGTGTTGATAACAAAGGGATGTTTTAGTTATTGCTGAACAGTGCTTACACAGCCTTCTCTGCTTTTTACACTGGCCTGCCAGTGAGCAGGCTGGGGGGGCACAAGGAATTGGGAGGGGACACAGCTGGGACAGCTGACCCCGACTGACCCCAGGGGTATCCCAGACCATGGGACATCATGATCAGCATATACAGCCGGGGGAGAAGAGGGAAGGGGGGGAAGTTCAAAGTTCAGCATTCGTCTTCCCAAGTCACCATTACACGTGCTGGAGCCCTGCTGTGCTGGAGATGGCTGAACACCTGCCTGCCCATGGGAAGTGCTGAGGGAATTCCTTACCGCTTTTTGTTTACCTATTAAACTGTCTTTGTCTCAACCCATGAGTTTTGTCA
>JAVJGG010000013.1:18456082-18468144 GCA_035590195.1 Aviceda cuculoides | reverse complement strand
TTAAACTGTTCTTATCTCAACCCACGAGTTTTACTTCTTTTTCCTGATTTCCTCCCCCATCCCACTGGGGGGGGGAATGAGTGAGCGGCTGCGTGGTGCTTAGTTGCTGGCTGGGGTTAAACCACGACAGTCATTAACATAGTTTCCACCATCTACTGTGTATGCTTACAGAGAAAAACTGGGCCACTGTAAAGTAAGAATGACTTGACTTAATCAAAATGCAACAATATTCAATTCTCTTTAGCATAGCAGCTACAGTTGTGTGAGAAAAGACTATGACATTATTTGAGGATATTGTTGACTTACTGAAGATGGATGAAAACAAGAACTGTCAGCACTATGATGATTAGGATCAGGCAGAAAGAAGTATTTTGGAGAAGTACAGAGAGCAAGAAAGATTTGGCAACTTTTAACCTTTTTATCTCCAATACATACAGTCTAGCCTTGCTTCCTTTCTCTGTTCTTATTCTATTCCTTACATTGACTTTTTTTCTGTCTCGAACCCTTTCGGTATCTTCTTTTTTTTAAAGTTTTCTTCAACTGCATCTGCTGTCCGACTTGCATCCTTGAAGTTCTTTCCTCTGGTCAAGTGTTGTCACACACCTGATTACTCTGCAATGATGGATTTTAATTACCTTCCCTTCTCTCCCACAAGCCATGGTCCAAAGGTAACTCTTACTGATGTGGAAGGTCTTACTTGGGTAGGGCTGCCTTGCGAAACAGAGACACTTTCCTTTGTTAGATGCTTACTGGTCATGCTGTGAATTCCCTGGGTTCATTTGGCTTTCAGAAATGAACTTTATCTCAACACAATGGAGAAATTTCTGTTACCAAAACTTGGTTGAGTTTCACACTGTGAATTCAGAAAAATAAATTTTGCTTTTATCTGTTGGAAATTAAGTAAAAAATAAACTCTGGAAATTGAAATACAACAAAACTAAATATAATACTTTTCCAGTAAGCTAGGTATGTAAATGTCTCACAGATTTTCTCTCTTGAGAATTCATTTGAGACTTCTGAGGAAAGTTTCTTAGCAAAATAGTATCTTTGTGCTTTTCTGGTATCTTTGATGTGTAAGTCAGTCATTTGGAGAGAAAACAACAGAAGATTGAACTTATAAATGAACAATTAGCAAGCTAAATTTGTGGGGTTTTTACTTCCTATGTAGGATGAGATGGGGACATCCATATTTCAACAGATGAAAGTGGCTGATGAGCAGTTCATTAAATTCTTAGAGCCATCATTTTCGATTAGATTAGTCACATATGTAACCCAGTAAATTGTTTACTGTGTAACAGGCCCAGATAACTCAGAAAAAAATATCTACCAAAAAAGATGCAATTGTGAAGGAACAGGCTTGCAAGGAAAGCTTCCTGATTCTGTTAATTAAAGGTTAGTTCATACCTTGAAACTTTAAGAATTAATATCCATTACAAGAAGGGTGGGTGGGGTTTTTTTGGTCTTGACTTTTAAAACCCTTGAATCAAAATATCACATAGGATCATTTTCTTTCTCCCTGTTATGAATGACTCTGATGTTCCAAGTGGATGATATTTTAGAGGGTTTTCAGTAATTTCTTTTGTAGAATTATAGAATCATTTAGGTTGGAAAAGACCTTCAAGGTCATCAAATTCAACTATTAACCTAGCACTGCCAAGTCTACCATTAAACTGTCCCCCTAAGCAACACAGCCACATGTCTTTCAATACCTCTGAGGATGGTGACTCAACCACTTCCCTGGGCAGTCTGTTCCAATGCTTGAAAACCCTTCCAGTGAAGAAGTTTTCCCAATACCCAATCTACACCTCCTGTGGTGTAACTTGAGGCCATTTCCTCTTGTCCTATCGCTTGTTACTTGGGAGAAGAGACCGACCCCCACCTCGCTACAACCTCCTTTCAGGTAGTTAGGAGCAGAGACTTCAGCTAGAGATAAAGTGTTTGGCATGGAGAAGTTTTACTGCAGAGTTACTGGACCATTAACAAAACTAAAAGTATTCTGCTACAGTATTTTTTATTCTTCTCTTTGTAATAAATACTATGAAATGCCTATGATAGGAACATTTGAACAAAAGGTTTTTCTGTCTTTTTATGTTTATTGTATTCATTGGTATTTTATGAAGATATCAAAATCATTACTGCTTCTTACTAAATAAATTTCTATCTTTCACTTACTGCATATATGATGTTTGTTTCATTTAAAACTTTTACAAAAATATATACTTTAAGAAGTCATATCAGTTCTGAGATCCATAAAACAAACAAAAAAACCCCTTCAAAATAAAATAGAAAAAGCCATTAATAAATTAAAGAACAAAACATATATTCAGAATTATTGGACGAAACTGAGATTATTATGAATAGAAATGTAATTACTGCTTCCTGACAGCCAGAATTTGCCTTATGAGATGAGGAAAGTTAGTTGAAGCTATTTTGTACTGTCCTATTTTTTCTCAAAAGAAGGTTGTGATCTCTGAGCTATGCTGAAGAAAAAAAAAAAAAAAGGTTTATGTTTCTATATATTATGTGAATGGAGGAACAGAGCTGTTTTCAAGAGAGCTCCAGAAGAACCTTACCCTTTCTGGACACCAGTATTTCAATGCACTCCCCACTTTCTTGCCAGGAAATGAAACTCTCTGCTAGAATGGTACCATTCTGAAAAAAACCCCACTCTTTGTGGGATCCCACAGAATGGAGCAATCTGTGTGTCTGTCCTGAGACTGAAACAATAGGCACATTTATAGCTGGGTCGCTTCCATCCACAGGGAGAACTGTATAATGTTATAACATGCCCTGTGAATATCCATGTTTCTATGCTACAAAGATCTTTTTTATATAAACTTGATTTTCCAACAGATGACTTAAATAGTTTGAGCCACTGATATATATCCTGCTCTTTTCACTTTCAAGTTGCCACTTCACTAAATCCAGTTATCCTGTCCCACGGGCAGGTTAACAACACACCTTTATTAGTTTAGCTGGGCTCAAAGAAGAGAAAATGCTGTAAGTATGACATATTCAGAACATGGGTTGACTTCCCCTAGGGCAAACATATGCCTGATTTCCCCAAAGAATCCTGGGGACTGTTTTGAGTGTCAGCAGAATGATCCATTTTGGGGGGGTGTTTTGTTTCTAAGTTGCATATGGATTGCCTTATGGTCATTGGAAGGAACATTAAGATTTTTGAAGCCATTTCCTCACCATAGGGAAAACACCTAGCAGCCTTTTTAGGAAAGTACATCTCTTTGGAGCACTTTCTGTCATGTTAAGAGAAGGATGTATTTTTCCTTCCCCAATTTAGCACTGATTTTTTCAAAACTAGAAGTTCTTGCCATTCAGAATTCTACTTTAGATCCCAATCTTGAACTATCTATGTTACATTCAAAATAATCTACTTCTGTAGAGATTTCAGTTGTATTGTCTTTGAATGCCACAATATAATAATGTTGAATATCTGTATACCTAGCACAAGGAAAGGCAAGCCTTACAAAGGGAAAGGCATCCAAACACCACATCCCACAAGTGCTTTTGTGGTCCTAAATTCATTATCTGCAAAATGCCACTTAATAATTACATTCTCTCTCATGAGCAAATTATACATATATATCCATATCTTACATAATTATAAATGTCTATAACTGATACAGACTAAATGTAATAAAATTCATGGATGAATTTATAGATAAAAGGAAAATGATATGGATGTAAAATGCTACAGATAACTTGAGATTATAATTTTAGAAAAAACTTGAATCACAAACATAAAACATAACTCGATTAAATTTATTGGTTTTAAGATTTCGGCAGCTTGTATAATGTTCTGGATTCTGTTGTTCTTAAGAGTTAGGGAATTTGTGTTTTGGATACCATCAAATTTGTAAAGCATTTCTACCTCTAATATTGTGTAGAATGTACCTTACTAACTTTTCAAATGGTACATTCTTTTCCAAAAAATCAGGCCGTTTCAGTTCTGGTACTAAGGGTCATTATGGCATTTTATTCATTTTACTTGTCTCATTCTGAAAGTCTTCATGCATTTCCATAAGGTATTCCAGAATAAATCTTGAAAAGTGAGTCAAAGTCCCCTTGTTAAGGATCTTCTTCAAAGTCTTTGATGCAAATGCAGACATTGTCGTCCTTTCAATGATTTATGTCAAGGATTTGCTGAAGTTCAGGAATGAGCTGTATGGCTAAAAGATGTAAAGTTTAATGAAGGCATGTGTATTGCAAGTAAAAGCATCAAGTATGAAGGATTAGAGGACAGTGCTTCTTGATAAGTGTGTTTTCATTTGTCAAGGTGAAAGGGAAAGGTTAATGCCTTTGACTTTGCTAATAGGTTTTCTTTATTAAGTCTATGACCTAAGTTAGTTGTATGGGAAAATCTAGGCCAATTTATTTGGGATTTATTAACGTGATGGCTTTATTTTGTTTGATTTTTTTCATCCTATTATACTTCGACTGTGGCCTTCCCCTGATTTAAGAAATGATATCAAAATTCATCACAATCATAAGGACAATCCAGACCTCAAGTTTTGTTGGTGTATGGCCAAAAAAAAAGATTCATTTATTCTGAAGTGGTAAAGTGCATGTCTTTTCATTTACTGCCAGTTTAACATGGTTGTAGGACGCAGGAGAGTATAACTCAACGATTCTTGTATTTTGCTTTGATGATCACAAATTTTTTTAGCATTCTTGAACTTCTTTACAGGCTTGACAAGTGTCTCACAGGGCCTATGGCACAGCTAAGGCATTGCATTTTTTTTGCTAGGAAAGCTTGTACTCCTCTCCAGCTTGGAGGAGTCTCACTCTTGCTCATTATGTGACACAAGGCAGACACTGAGCAGAACTTTATTCCTATTAATCTACCATTTACAGTAATTGCCTAATACCTGACTTGGCCTATCACTTTTACATCTTCCATTATATCCTGTATTGAGAGAGAATCTCCAACAACTCTGTTGAATTCAAACTTATTGCCATATTATATTGGCAATCAAGACCTACTTCCTCTTATTAATTCCTAAAATTTGGCTTAGTCTATCTTAAATCTGAAGGAACCATCTGGTTTTCCAGGCAAGGAAAATCAAATATAGTATAAGAATACTCCATATGTCTACAAGCTACAAGCCATCAAAAAGTAATTGTCTTTTGATCAATATCCATAGTCACTGTTCCTGGATAGTTTAAGTTGTTTGAAGAAACCTTATCTTACCACACTTATATTTTAGAGTTTACAAGTTCAGCTATCGGTATTATACTTTTGGGGGAGAATTTCAAGGGGCTGTTAGGCCCTTTAGCTTCTGTCTAAAAAATAATAGAAGTATGGACCTGTGAAAAGTATTGTTGTTCATATGTACAGTTCACTCATTTTTACATAGTGTTTTGCAGACAAAAAGTAAAATTCTGTTTGCATAAAGAATGAAACAACAAATACAAAACAAAATGAAGGTCACAGCTGAGGAAAAGAGAGAGAGGAAATAATAATGAGGAAGAAGAAGAGAAATATCACTTGTAGGGGAGACAAGAGAAAGCAAGCTTCTATCCAAAGATTATGGAATATTTCTAGTGTACTTACCAACGTATCATTGTCTTGGGATCAGATTACATGTTATTACTTACATTGAACTTCTTATTTTTACCAGATGTCATGATGAAAACATGGGAATATGTCTAGATTGTTTTTTAAAATTAATTTGGCCAAACTAATTAAGAGTATTAGGCCTGTAATTGTTAATCATATCAATCTCTGTTTTGCTGTCATGCTATAAATGTTCATCCATTTGAGTGAGCTATGCCTGAAATTTTACCTTAAATATTTCTAAATCTTAAAAAGTATATTTATAAAGTTGTTCCAGAGCCTCCCTTCAGTTTGTTTTTTTCTCCTCCTTTTCTGTGCATGCTTGTTTTCTTGTAATTTTCATCCCATATGTTTTCCTGACATTGCCTATTTCTAGGGGAACGGGAGACCAAGAAATTGAACTTTTTTCCCTATTTTTATGTTGACCTAGCAGTCAAAAACCTCAAACTTAAATTACAATGTGTTTTATAAAATTCAAACCCACTTATTTTCTGTATCCTTAATAATGTACCAACCCAATCTGTGTACGAAATTTGTCACATGATAGCAAAGATATTTTTTACATCCTGACGACTCACTGAAAATTTTTTAATTGTCTGAAACAGAATTTTTTGTGAGCTTTGAAAAAAGTCATTTGTTGTTACACAGAGCAAAATTAGATATTTGATGTGTCAAAGTTAATGTTATCTGTGGTTGTGAATTCCCAAGAGATAGAGTGCTGAGCAGCTAAACAAAAACAACATTTTGCAAAGCTGATTGGCACCTGTCAGCTATTTCTCAAGGGATATTGTCAGCATAACTTACTAATAGGATACATCATTTCAGGATGATATTTAGTCTTTTTTGAAAGCTGAAATTATTGAATCAACTAACATCTCGTCTCTCATGGAGAGCTAATTAGTGCCCTTATTTAAAAAGTCAAACATTAACTTAAGACACCATTGAAAACTAGAATAGTTTTGATTTAGTCAGTCAATGGAAGTTGACATAAATATCAGGAATCATTTAATTAAATATAAAACTGAAATCAATGAACTCAAGGTTGCCAGAAGCTAAATAAATAATATGAGAAATGCCTTTACTAAAAATTAATCTTTAAAAATAGCAAAACATATTTTGAGGTAGAAATAAGGATCACTGGTTCTCTCTGAGTAGACTTATGATTCTTTGTTTACACTATAAATAGTTAATAGTCTGATGAAATTAGTAGGATTTTTATTGTAGAGAAAAGAGTGCTTAAGATTTAAATCAATCTGTAATGACTAAATACTAAACTGTATACAGGATGAAGTTAAGAACAGAACTCGATCCTATCCTTTTCATAGTAATGTGCAACTGGAAGTATAAATCTGTCAAGCTATGTTTTAAAAAGTAGCTCTGACTATTGGCATGATCTTTATAGGTCATTGTCTCTAGAGCCTATGAAAGGTGTGGTCACTGACCTCTGTGCCAGTCCATCAGCATTATAAATTCACTATTATGAAAGATTCTTTGTGGGGCATATGCTTGTGTGTGCATAGGCATGTGCTTTCAGTAAAGGAGAGAACACCAAGTAAACTGCTGGCACAATTTCAAAAATCAGGTTAAAAATTAGTCCCAAGGAAAATAAAAACAACAAAGCTTCTTGCTACTAAAACATCCAGCTTCACATACAGGATTTTGATTACAGAGTTTGGCTAAAAAAAGGGACTAATAAGCAAAAAGATTCAGATTTTTTTGGAAGAAAATATTGTATTGTACTGATACCTCCCAATGAATCTCATTTTCCTATTAACCTTAAGGAACTGGATGCTCTGGGTACCTAAATATTTTTTACTGCTATTTCTTAATGCTCTGTTGTTAATAATTAATGGAAATGATACCAGTAGAGAACATTTGAATGACCATATTCCAAATCTAAGCATTACCAAGTAATTCTGCTGCTCCTGATAACCTTCCACATATTTCTGTCCTGCTGAAATTACTGTATTGTGCCACAAAGAACCAAGACTCTTTGAGATATCACAGGAGACTTCATAATGTTGTAGTTTATTGAGATTGGGTTAAGGGGACCTCAGATACATATAAGTTTCATTTGAAATTGTTAAGGGATACAAAAGAGAAAAAAATAGTGAGGAACCAGAACTGAACATTTTTCCCACTCAGTATTAAACATTTTTCTGCAGAGTCACATCTTACCTTTCTCTTCTATTTCTAAGAAATTGGAATTGCTTTCTACAGACTACGATGGTTTTGCATTAAAATATGTTGTATCTGGCAGATTAGGGCATATAAGTATGGAATAGATTTTTATTCCTCTGGCTGAGGATCCTTTGATTCTCTATCTAGATTTCCTTAACTGGTAAATAATAGTAGTAACTACTAGTAGTAGGCTGGTAGAAGCATCAGAAGATGCTTCTACAGCATTTTGTGTTTGATACCCACTCAGTGCAAGTTCCTGGTAGAGCAGGATGAAGCAGTAAAGTTCTTAAAGATGATTATGTACCTTACTCACTGCAATGGTTGAAGTTAATGAAGAAACATGTTATGCTTTGATCATATTTGTGTTTCCAGTCCATAGTAAAGCAATTAGTATTTCTTGTTGACAACATAGTACCTTATCAATGGGTGGTTTTGATCTTCAAAAGAGGAATGAAATGTTACTAAATCTCTTCAAAAGTATAGTCACTTTTTTTGGTCACACCCTTAAACAGGAGACTAGAGGTGTTCAGAGAATTCCACAATCACTGAATCTATTCAGTGGTTTATTATCTATTAAAAGATAATCTTTTATATTTTTATTATCTATTAAAGATAATCTTTAATCAGTATTTAAAGACTATTTATATTTAAAATAAAGGTAATTATTGACTTAAGTGCATTGTACTTAAGATGCAGGATGAGGGTCTGGGGATTTGGATTACAATTTAGTGTAAGTAAATCTTAAAATATGTACCATAAATATATATATTTAAGAAGTTTTGCGTTCTGACATTTCTCATGTTAGTGAATTGGACTTCTCTCTAAAATACAGTGTGTGTGACCTCTCATTCAGTAGGGAACTGTTCAAAATGAATACAAATAACAGAATTTAGCCACCAGAAATTCCCATAATCTGTTCCCAAAAGAAATCCCAGGAGTACTCATTGCTTTCCTAAGTAGCAGACAGAATGAAAACAAGCCAAATGTTCTTGCTTCTATTTGTGTTTCCAAAGCTTTCTGTAGTTTTCTGGGTTGAATAAGATGTTCTTTCACAGCTTTTTGATGAGTCCACTCAATGCATGTTTTACAAAGTGACTCACCAAATGAGAATACTTGTCACTACAAGAATAAAAAGATTTGCATTAAATTTCCCTTCTGCTTGCTTCACAGGCTTTTGGAGAAGACCTGCTTGTTGTTTAAGTTCTAAACACATTAGTCATAGGAGATCATTTAGAATATTTTTTTTTACTACAGTGTGTCAAGAATAAAGGACACAGATGAGTAAAAGAAAATAACTTTAAGGCTGACATTATAAAGAAGTAGAATAAATAACACCCAAATATGAAAGCTTCATATTATGTTTTAGTCTCTCCAGTGCCTATGTTTCACACTCAGATATTGTCTATTGTACTAAAATATTTTCACTAGCACCGTGGTGCATACAGGCACTTTTGTTCAATATATGTGACTCAGAAGACATTAGAAGCATATTTTTTTTAATTAATACACTTTATATTTTTCTATATGAAGAGCCTTTCAGTTTTATTTTCCTCTAGATCTGTTTGTGTTGCCCAAATTACCTGAGGGGACAAAGATTAGGAGGAAAAATGTAAAATTCCTCTAAAAACGCAGAGGGATAGACGTCAATTCAAGCTCATTTTTGTCCAAAATGGATTGTCTATCACTAGTCAGTGGCATTAATGAGCTGATGCATACTTCACAAATATACAAATGGATTAATTTATGCAAGTTATTTGGGTTTTATATAAAATATAAGGTTCTATGATGAGGATTGCTAATTGACTTACTGAACGGAAAATTGGTTTAATGAGTTAATAATCATTAGCTAAATTCCACATAATGTCAGGGGAGGGAATGACTCCACATGACCTGTCAGAGAGATACTCTAATTTCCACAGAGGTAGTGGCAATTAATAAATCAAGCAATAAGGTCAAGATTGACTCCTGAAAACATTAAAAAGGAATAATTATTTCAAGGGTGGGGAGGGACACAAATTTGGATTTTACTAGAACTCCAGTACATCCCTGAAGTATAGCTTCAGAGTAGGGACTGCAGTTTAAAAAAAAAAAAAAAAAGAGAAAAAATGTTTTTCTTCTTCAGGTGCTGTTCTGCACACATGCAACATGAGGACATAAGAAGTGAGGGTTTGGCCAAAGTGAGGATTGCCTGTCTATAAAAACTACTAGAGAAGAAGCCGTGGCCCTTTAGGAAATTCTCATTTGGTAGAGTGAGAAGAGTACAAAAAGCATTAGTTTTCAAGAGCTTACTCTACCTGCAAAGAGAAAGATAATAGCTGTAAAAACCTATAGCTAAATACTAGTGTAACTCTTTTGAATAAGAAGTATTAGCTCCACAGTAATTACTGAGCACTTTGAATATGCTGATTATTTTGGAATAATACTGTTTCAAATTTGAAATAAAATGTCTGTATTGGAAACAGGAAAGTTATTCCAGAAAAATTCCAAACATTGTATCATCAATAATTTCCCTGGATAGGAGAAAATTCTTTCAGACCTATCTATAAGCAAAAATTGTTAAGTAAATACCTTGTGTGATGTCTGTTAGCCGGTCTTTGAGGAGCTCTTTCACACCTAAGTTGAGACCGTAAAATTATTGTAGCTAGAACCCAGGCAATCTGAAAACTCATTTGTTATAATACTTTTACATTTGCATATTAGTGTTATGAAAATAGTTTCTGTTTCAACAGATTTCTTCCATTGTCTATACCTGACACAATATGGTACATGAGTAAAAGCTAATGCTTTCTAATACGTTTGGGAATATAGTCATATCATAGTCCAACTCTTTTCATTATACATCCTTGGAACATAGTGAATGTAGTATGTTTTTCAGCACAATATGAGGATTTGTGAGAGGTATGTAAGACAGTGATAATTGAATTATTTCAGCAACAATACATCCACTGTAACCTTTTAGAAGACCTCAAAACTAAATCAGAAGCAGAAAGTAGTTTCTGTTGTATAGGTGTCTGACAGCCTTTTCTCCTACTTTTCTTCAGTCTTTTGTATTGATCATAGTATTTTCACAAGTTAGCATTTGGACAAAAAAAAAAAAAAAAGATTGTAGTCTATCTATGTTTTCTCTAAATACAAATTTGGATCTATTAATTCCCTTCTTTAATTATTTGACTTGGTTGATCTTCAAATAGTTTAAGAATACACTGAATGAAAAATATCCTAGAGAACAGTTTTCCTTGTAAAATTAAAGATACCTGCATTTTTTAACGATTACTTGTGCTCCCTGCTGTGAATGTGGAGGAGCTTTTTAATTTGAAATACTTCCGCTGGATTTGCCACTATAAAGGTTTTTGTATAGTACAATCTATCTGCCTCAGGCAAAGAAGAGAAGAGGAGTCTTTCCAACATCCAGTAATTTCTTCTGTGTCTCCCTGGGAAGTAAATATGTCCAGTTGTTGAGACGTAGACCAGTACAGCTGGTAAACTATTTAAGAGAAAAAGGAGAGAGTTGCAAAGTGCAAATTCTAAGAGGCTATAAACCCTCAAGGAAGAAAGAAAAAAAAAAAAGAAAAAGAAAAAGAATCAGATTAAAAACTCACAACATCAAGACAAGATCTAGCAAAAGTATCTGAACAAGTTCAGTTGGCTATAATATTGCATCTACCTTTAGTAAGATGCACAAGCAGCCAGGCTGGCAGTCACTTTTAAAATAAAATTCCTAGCTGTTAAATGCAAATACATATTTATCATATCTAATCACGGGTCTTCAGTTTCAGCTGAAGGCAATGTTCATTATCCATTTGCTCCAGGTAGGATGATAAATAATTTTTTATTATTATTTCACAGTTCAAAAAGAAATTTTTTAAGAAATGAAAATGGTGACTTTACCATCAGACAAAAAGAATTGCATGTAGCACCTAAGCAAGAAAGCAAAGAGGAAAACCTGTACAGAGCTATATAACCAGAAATGGTTTTCCCTCTCATTGCACCGAAGGACAACATTGAAATATACAGAGAAAGATACTAAACAACAGCTTTTTATAGCTTTTCAATAACTATGAAGACATTTATTTTATTTTTATTTGGTAGATTGACTGGAAGGGAAAATACATGGAATGCATGATCTGAAGGAATGCAAATAGGTGTTTTTGTTATAAAGCTGTCGTATATTTTTTCTTGCTGAATATTTAAGGTACTTGAATGCATCTGGACGAAAGCAACTGTCCTGGTTTCAGCTGGGATAGAGTTAATTTTCTTCCTAGTAGCTGGTACAGTGCTGTGTTTTGAGTTCAGTATGCGAAGAATG
>JAVJGG010000013.1:18442753-18455830 GCA_035590195.1 Aviceda cuculoides | reverse complement strand
CCCTGAAGTGATAATGCAGTTTGACTATTTGATGGTTGTAGGTGCCTTCCAACTGAACGATTATATTGTATTCTTTTTTTTTTTTTTTTTTTTTTTTAATATTAAGAAGAAAAAACCCCAAGGTAAACACAACAAATTTAGCAATAATCTCACATGGAATCCCTGCAATTAACCAGTCTTAAATTATGAAAAGTTATTTGTGTTTGTTGGATGTTTTAGCAAGGAATACACAGCAATCACAGATTTGAGAATTTCTTCACAGCTAGATATGTATCAGGGAGCTGCAGAAACAGGGCTGTTTCATGAGGGAAGGCAACCCAGGAGCCAGGCTGACAGCACAGGCAAGTCAGTGATGGTCCAGACATCAGACTGCAGTCCCACAAGATGGGCAGAATGAGTGGATCCAAGCTGGTGATAGCAAGAGGTGCCATTGACAGTCCAGAAACCATCCGCCTAGGCAAGGTAAGAAGTCAGGTCCAGGTCATCCAAACCATCTCAGTATGAGCAGGCAATACAGCTGAGCACAGGTATAACTACAGTACAGCTCAGACCAGGACTGGAGGTATTGAACTGAGTTGCAATGGGGCTCTTGGGCCATGTGGAGAGAGAGGGAGAGGGTCCCAGGGGAAGGTGGTCAGGGACATGCAGCCTGTCAGTGTACTCAGTGCCCTGACACCACCTCAGTAACTGTTTTGTCAAAAGAACAACACAATGAATTAATTAATTTGTTTAGCAATACTTTGTGGTATTTGACTGCATAATGTACCTTTCTCAGACATTTCTAGTGCAAAAGGAAAGTCCAATGTGCATAATCATAATCACAAGTAAGAGCTGATCTTCATCTTCCTTCCATTCTGCACATTCCTGTCACACTCGTTCCTTGTGTGTTTTAATAGTTTGACAGTAGAGATATTTCTTCAGAAAGGAATGAGCTCAGAATCACCTAGAAATCAAGTGTTGAGTACATGCTTATCCCGCCGTATTAGCTGAGACTTTAAGAACAGAACTAACAAGTATATACCCACTAACCTATAACTAATTCCATAACTTCAAGATATCTCAAAGATATTTGTTTCATTCTGACAAAATGAGGAAAAGGACAGGTGTGATGATCTTCATAAACAGGTCAACTGCAGAAACTCTAAGCAAATACGATGTTTTTTGTTTTGTTTTGTTTTGTTTTGTTTTTAAAGTTTCTTGAGATTTGCCCCTATGTATCTCTGACATTGAGAGAATAATAAATAGGTGGCTCTGCAGCAGTTATAATCTGTTATTTAAAACTAACAGCAAAATCTTTCTTCCAAGATGAGAAAATCAAGCTACTTCCTGGCATTTAGTACAAAGTACCAGAGATTTTTATTTCTTTCTCCATCAGCATCTGCAGAGATTTGGAACTGATAAAACTTTGCAAGGCAGTCAGATTCCTGACATACTGAGTGAGATGTTCTCATCAGCCTACACTGCAATGTATTTTGGGATAAAAAAATAAACTGTTAGTTTTCTTCCTTTATTCTTTCAGTTAGGGGGTTTTAAAAACACTAACACATTGTAATTGAAAACTTGAGTCTTGGCCAGTCCTTTAGCACATTTTTTTTTTCATACAGATACATAAAACTATGAGGCCTAATTCTTGTAGAAAGAAACAGATGATTCTCAAAACTTTAAAAGTTACTGAAAGGAGTCTCCTGGATTATAGGAACCTTTTTTCTGACAAGAAATTTTGTGCAACCATGGAAACTATCAAATTACTGATGACTTTTAATTCCCCTGCTGACATAAACGTGAACTTTTCTTTACATAACACCTCAACTATTGAGAGACGGAACCCGTTCTCTCTCAGGAATCATTTCTTGGAAAACATGCTTTATTTCAATACAGGATTTTCTAAACGTAGTTATCTTTAGTACCCTATGAACAGCAGTGGTGTCTGATGCAAAACCTGCTGTAAGAGGAGAAGTTTCTAGTTTCTTGGCCACACCCACAGAGTGTGCATATAGCTAAATTTTAATGACCACATTCTGTTTTTCTCCACCAAAAACATTCATAAAGATATTTTTTAAGGCTTGTGCTTGGTTACCCAAACATCTGCCATCATGGTCTGAGCTACTACATAGTAGCAACAAATTGCCATGTACTCAGAAACACTGGCTATTTTTGAAGCAAATGTGCAAATCATCTTGAATGTTCAGGGCAAGTAAGACTAATGGTCCCTGGAAGCTTCAGAGTGTGTTTTGGGTTTTTGTTTTGTTTGGTTTGGGGTTTTTTCTGAAGGTACTATCAGTTTTGTTTTCATATGCACAAATATTTAATATGCAATGCAGCTAATGTTTGCTGAATATGTGTTTTGACTTTGTATCCCTTGGCTTCTGTCTAGAAAATCCATAGACAAACCATCAGCTATCTTCAGAATCTGAGGTATTGACCCAGGTACATGATCTGTCCCTTATTCTGGTGCCACACATCCTTCTTTCCCATGGGACACGATACTCATGCCTCCAAACCTTCCAACAAATAGGTACAAACCAGAACCCTCACCTCTTTTTTTTTCAGCAGTCTAAGGTTTACTTCACCATGGAAAGTGTTTGTTCCTTATTCATCCTATTGATACACAATCAGACCGGTATGCAGGTTCCGGATTACTGTAGTAGGGTTCACAATCCTGATGTGACTAGGGTAGAGGCTCCTTCTTAGTACAGCAATTACTTCATGGCCAAGTAACTTGACTGTGAAAACATATTTACCAGAAAGCTATTATGTCAAAACTTTCTCTAAAAACATTTTATGCTTCACTGGCTATGGTTCAGTCTAGACATAATCAAACCAACTTTAAATGAATTCTCTCTGGCATAGGTAGCAGTCTAATTTCATGAGCAGAGCAAGTTGTACAACCCGCTAGAGAAATACAAGTGCCTCTGCTGAAATTCATGCTCCCATCACCAGACTAAACCTACTAACTGAACTAAATAGTTAAATACCATTCCATCAGCTGGAAATGGGGAAGAGCTGGTATCCTTGTCAGTATTCCAGATCAGAAAAATAAAATTAATTGCTCATGCTGTCATACCAAATGTGAATGTTAATTAGGTTCTCTAAACTGCATGAGAATTAGTGTAGTTTAAACTCTTATTGAGGAAGCTTAGAAATTACCTGACGAGACATACAGTTTGTTTAAAAAAAATCAGAAATGGTGGTCCAGTATCACTCTGACTGATCAGTGTAATGAAGTAAATATCATGTGGCTGAGGCTCCAAATCTTTACTGGTTGAAAATACATTGAAAATATCTTGAAAGTATAACACTGCAGTCTAATGCTCTTGCTGCTAAACAGTTGTCTATTCTTGTTTAGTGGAGAATGGGGAGAAGAATTCTGATGCATCTGCTTTCCCAGAAACATTAAAGGTTCAGAAGAAAGGAACTCCTCTATCCATCTCTTGATTACTGAGGGAAAATATAGCTACAAAGACAGCTTCATTCGCATAACTTGAATCACAGAAGTGACAACCTAGGAATCATCGTGGTGATGTATTCTCTCAGCATTAACCACATTGTGAAAAAGAAGTTGAAAAGTAGGAAAAAAGCTTCCATAGTGTAAGTGATCATACTCAAAATCTTTTCTCCAATGTCTTATGTGTTCCTAGTTTCCCTTCAGTACTGGGAGGTGTCTTTGCTGAAGTTCCAGATATGAGCAATACGTGTTCTTTTTTGAAGGAAGACAACAATAGGAGTGAGCTTAGCCTTTAAATAAATCTGATATTTTTATAACACTGTTCAGTGATGAAGCTTCTTGTCATGACTAGAATTTCCTTGTACATAAACTGGAAACCAGCTTGCTGAAATCTATCTCAATAGTTTCCTGCTCAATACTACTAAAACCCAAATGGATATTTTTACAAAAGTAAGACAGAAATCACTGATCTTCTAATTAATCGTAGACATGTCTTCACTATGACATCAGTTATTCTCATTATATTCATACTCTATTTCTAAATTACATTATAATTACATCAAAGAAACTGATACTGTATGAGGGCACTGATATCAGCTGATGTGTGAAGTTTGGTGGTATAGCATCTAAATTATCTAATAGATTCCCAATCCTTATTTTACTAAATGATAAGTTTTTTCTTTTGGACAATGTGTTTTCACATATATGAAAGGTGACCATGATTCCAGCATGACTGGAATGTATGTTATTTTCAATTTCACAGGATAGTGCTGCTTTCATCTCCTTTGTTCTTGGAAGAAAAGAAAAAAAAGAAAAAAAAAAAAGGCAAGCAAAGGAGAGAGTGAGAGAGAGAGATGAGTCTGGAATTGGAAATGGCTGTTTAAAGACAATCCCAACAGGGGAACTGGTTTGGCTTTTCTTCATTCCCTTTAGGAAAAAAATAGGGCTAGTCATAAATTTTGATATGCTGACTTTTATTACAAATCATTTACTTTTATCAAGTTTTCTGGCATTATTAAAAAGTGTATTGAGGAAAAATGTTAATTATAGATACATCTAAACCAGCCTAACAGGTGATCAGAAAACTGTGCACGCTGAATTACACATACCACGACAATCCCTTTCCCCTACTGAAAATGGGGAGTAAACTTTTGACCAAGAAATACTTCCCAAAGGGCCAAAATTAATCCTCTGTCTTATTTCACAGTCCATTACTGAGAAATAATGCTGTTGCCAGCATGTGTGACCTGCCCCACTGTCTTCTACCTCTCCCAGCAGCAACAGCTTAACTCTCTGTAAATGTGCATGGCAGACTTTGTTACTGCTCCTGTGAGTAAAGGGTTTAGAGTAGATCTAATCCAAACCTCTCCTATAATCAGGACCATGCCAGGTGAACAGTTTGGCTTGTTGAACCACATAATTTCTCTTTTCTGAGAGGGAGAAGAGACTGGAAATGAATTATCACTGCTTAAGCTGTTCCAATTTTTCCAAAAGGGTATGCAGTTCATACTCCCAGTTTCTTCTATCAGGTGGATTTCATGCACAATTTTCCATGTCATAATTTTATTTTTTCTGTTGAAAGACATATTATGGCAGAAAATTCCCAACCAGTTCCACCTGCAGTACACTACTTGGTGTACTACTGATTGATTTTTTCTCTGTTCTGCTTGGGATGTCTGGCTAGTTTAAGACTAAAGAATCTTGAGCAGAACATTTGGCTGATAATGCCAGCGCACTATTTACTGGCTGCTGCTGCCACTAATAGTGGAGGCTATTGCTGGATAGAAACAGAGTTCTGCAAAAGAACATGTAGCTGAGGCACGCTCTTCTCCTTTAAAAAGGAAGGCACGGACTGGCGTGAGATTATACTACAACAGATTTGTATTGGGTCTGGCTGAGATGGAGCTGATTCTCCCCACAGCAGCCCTCCTAGTTCTGTGCTCTGCATCAGTAGCTAGAAAGGGGTTGATAACACACCCGTGTTTTGGCTGCTGCCAAGCGGTGCTCCCACAGCATCAAGGCTGTCTTCTCAAACGTTCCCCCCACCCTCACTGGCAGGTTGGGGCTGGGCAAGGTCTTGGAGGGGGCATAGCCAGGACAGCTGAAACAAACTGACCAAAGGGATATTCCATACCGTATGATGTCCGCTCAGCTATAAAAGCTAAGTAAAGGGAGGAGGAAGTGGGGGCATTTGTTAGTTACATTTGTTTTCTGGAGCAACCTCTACACGTACAGAAGCCCTGCTTCCCGGGGAAGTGGCCAGACATCACCTGCTGATGGGAAGTAGAGAATACATCTTTTGTTTTCCTTTGCTTCCACATGGAACCTTTGCCTTTGCTTTATTAAACTGTCCTTATCTCAACCCAAAAGCCTTTTGTTATATTTTCTGTCCCCTGTCCAGTTGAGGAGAGGAGTGATAGAGCGACTTTGGTGGGTGCATGGCATCCAGATGGGGTCAACTCACCACGAGATTTTAGTACTTGCTGTTCAAAACATGTTCCTGTGTCAATGGGCTTGTTTCTTATCACTGTTCACATGCATACACATATAAATACGTGGATATAATTTGGCAGCTCTGTGCATTACTAAAAGGTAAACAGAATCTTCTTTTTTGTTCCTTAAAGCTGATAGTTATTTTGCATCTAATTTTCCTCTGAATTGTTTTATACCTCTACTTTTATTTGACCTGAAGAAACATTGTACAACTAAACTTTTTGAAAAATCTTTTCCTGTTTTGTGTAACTCATGTCAATCCCATTCAAGACACACTGGCTTTGACTGTCAGGAAGATTTTTTAAAAATATTTTTTATTATTCTCTGTACATCCATTTTTGGATAGAAAATTGATCATGATCTTGTATGCCTAAGTATCAAAATTAGATTTCTGTAACCGACATAGTGAAAGTAGTTATCTCCTCCTAGCTATCATTTTAGACATCTCTGAAATCTCAAGAGATGTTCAAGTCTTTCACTGCTCAGCTGACAACATCTATGCAAAGCACTGATTCTCCTAGTGCTGTATTTTTCCACTATTTTGAACACTGAAGCTATTTTGTTTTACTTAAAGTATTCTATTCCCTCCCTCCAACCCCAACCATCAAAATACCAGTCAAATCGAATGGTTCAGTTTATTCTCACCTCTCACCTAAAATACCGTTTCCTCTGGTCACATTAGCTTAAGCAACACATAAGTAGCTTTTAGCACCATCTAGCTAACTCCCAATGCAACATACTTCACCAAAGTTGTGTAATTCTTTTTGGAAACGTTTTGAATCCCTTTCTACAAACTTCACACATTGCTCAGTTTTAGCCCTCTGTAGGAAATTAATCTCATGCATAAAGGCAGAAAGCTTTCTCTGATATGGCTGTAGGCTCATTTTACTTGTGATAAAATGTACTTCGGTAGTAAGCAGAAGGCTGCCTGTGAGGGCAAGCATTAGCAAGAGGTTCGAACAGATTTTGTACTGTGGTATGGGTACTCTGTGGTGGGTGCTGCAATGCAGCCCTTGCAGTGCTGGCTATGCACACTGCCATTACTCTTTTCAGTTGATACCAATGGGACAGTCACTTTAACATGAAACGGATTTGCCGTTTCATTCTGATAGTTATGCAGTATGATAAATGTTTCAAAAAAAAACATAGGAACTTAAAAGATGTGAAAATAAAACTGAAAATATTTTATGATTAATTTTGCATGTTGTTGTTTCTACCTATGATATGTAAGACAAATTACATTAAAATTGTTTGCTCTATGTCCCGTAACAAAAGAGCACAAGTAAGAGCAAAGAACGTCTTCTCTTTTTAAGCAGTGAGTGTACCAGAAAGTGTGTTTTCTTCAAGGATAACTGCAGGATATCTTTTTCCTTTTTTTCCCCCTTTCCTTTCCTCAATTCACTATACAATTGTTATCTTTACAGTGTCTAAAATTTCCTACAAGATTCTAGTTTGACCCTGTATATCAGAGACCTGCAATAGTTGTCTGATCCCAAGATAATAAACCACAGTATGTGCTGAAACTGCCTTGTTCACTGTCCTAATCATGTTTTCATTTTGTGTACCTCTGCCATCAAGCAATATGCAACTGGAGCACTTGAATAGTAGCTTAAAAAGCTAGAGAAAAATTATGATTGTGGCAAAATGAATGCTATTAGCTAGCAGTAACAATTAGATTTAATATTTACAGCTGAGTTGATGTAGGCTTTGTAATTTTCCAGTAATCCAGTTGACTTTGCATTAGTAAAGGAATCTGTTTTTTTCTGTTGCATTACATGAATAAAATACATAAAATAGTAGGAGAAACTAAATGGATAATACTGTACCAATGTAACCAGATATTTTTCTTCTGTTCACCATGATTACACAGCAAAGTACAATTCTGAAAAAAAGACAAAACTTAAAATATAAAGCAGTTCCAAAATTTAACAGATTTTTCCCTACAAAATTATTTATACACTCAAAAAGGTAGGATTTTTTCAGTTACTTAAAATAGCTTTTATTGTATTTAATAGTGACTAAAACATTTCAACTGATTTCTTTTAGAATAAGTAGAAAATCAGAATTACTTTGTAAGTGGTCACTAGTTCAGATGTTATGCTTGATAATTTTGATGAAGATCTGAATTTTCAATAGCATGGATAAACAGTCAGGATTAATGCAGCTAATGTGTGTACTTTTATCCTATTATTGTGATATATACAGTGACTTGGGGTTTATAGTGTTTAGTAACCCTAAAAGGTAGTTGGATGAGTTTTCATATTTTATTTTTTTCTATTTCTTTCTCTATTTCAGTTGGGTTCTGAAACCCATGCTTTTACAATTACTGACCAAGAAATCAGAAATTTGGCCCCATTGGGTTATTTTAGGGAGATGACTTCCCCTAGAACTCATCCAACAGGGTTCATCTGCAAGACATTGAATGCTACTACAGAGTATGTGTTGTATTTGTAATCTAGTTGCTTTGGGTTGGTCACCCTAATATGGAGAAAAAGCAATCTGCTGTTTTATTTTTTGTTCTGTACCCACTTTTCCCATTACAGGGATCATTTGCTCCCATTGGGAGCAATGCATTTCATAATTCAATTCATTAAGATGCATTAACTAATTGTCTCCATTCTCTTGCAGTTAATTAAACTAAATTAAGTCAATTATACTTTTCTATCTCTGTCTTTTCTTTTGCCTAATCTAAATTAGAGAAAGTGAAACTTAGCTGGAAAATAAAAAAGAGAAAGCATTCCCTAGAAGCAAAAGTTGAAGCCCTAATATCATAGTGAGAAGATAGTTAAAAGTCTAAATGATACAGAAGACTTTTAACCTCATTTACCTATTATAAAGATTGATTAGCTGGTGTTCGTTGTGGGCAGTTTTTCGTTTGCTTGGTTGTTGGGTTTTTTTCTTCACAACATGGCAACATCATTCCAAGAAATGGACATTGACGTACAATCACCGAGGCCATCAGCTCCAGTGCAGGCAGAGCAGGGGATCGGGGCATGCAGTGGGGGTTTCCTGAGCTGGGGAAACCCCAGGAGAGAGCAGACGCCTGCCAGGAGCCAGCAGCGACAGAGCGAGCGGCTGACGAGGTGTGGGCAGGGCCAGGAGTAACGGCGGCCGCCCCCCACTCCCACCAAGGGCAGCCCACGGGAGCGCCAGCAACCAGGATCACCATGACCAGAGTGGACAAACAGGGCACAGCACGGCAGCCAAGGCCCGGTGAGGCAGTTCGCGTGGGAGGGCATGCAGGGAGGCCGCCTCTTCGAAGGAGGGCATTCCAGCAGATGAGTAGAGAGGCTGGAAGTCCACGTAACCCAGCAACTGGGCACCGTTCTGTGACCACCTGTGCAGGCCAAGGACGCTCATCATGCCCTGCAGACTTGAAGAGGAAAGACCCATCACATCAGAAGAAGTGCTGGAGCTAAGTAAGGCAGCCCTATCTGTTCCCTGTATAACAACCAGCACAGCTAAGAAAAGGTGACTACTGTAGGTGACTCTCTTCTGAGAGGCACAGAGGCACCCATCTGCCAACCTGACACACTCTCTAGAGAGGTGTGCTGCTTACCAGGGGCTTGTATCAGGCATGTCACCGAGAGACTACCAAGCCTCATACAGTGCACTGAATATTATCCTCTGCTCTTGTTTCATGTGGGCATAGGTGACACAGCAGTGAGGAAGAAGTTCTTCCCTGTGAGGATGGTGAGGCCCCGACACAGGTTGCCCAGAGAGGCTGTGGCTGCCCCGTCCCTGGCAGTGTTCAAGGCCAGGTTGGATGGGGCTTGGAGCAACCTGTTCTGGTGGAAGGTGTCCCTGCCCATGGCAGGGGGGTGGAACTAGATGGTCTCTACAGGTCCCTTCCAACACAAACTATGCTATGATTCTATGATTTTTTTCCTAATTTGCAGGATATCTTGTACTGAAAAGTGATTAAAGCTTCTGTAACCAATAAACTAATAAGCTGTCTTCTGGTCTTTTAAATTCGTGATAGTAGACTTTATTCTCGAGAGAAACTTGTTTGAAACGTACATGGCAAATTTCAAAGACGAACAGGTAACTCTTTAGAACTTAGGTCTTAAATGTTATAATACTACTAATAAAAAGTCTAACAAATTAAGAAAAAGTCTGTTGTATTCTGTTCTCGGATGTATCTGTGTATAAATCAACAGAAAGAAAAAAGCAATTCAGTAGCAGGGAATTTGCAATACACAGTATTACACCAGAATCATCTTACTATAGATTGTTATTGGCAATAAAAAGGGAATAAGACTCAATAAAAGGGAAAATGTGATAAAAAAATAAAATCTTATGAGTATTTTTTTGTGTGCTGTCTTATGCAGTAGCATTAGAATTTTCATTTTTAGACAACTAGAATGACTAAGGAAAACTTCATTTTCTCATGGGACAACATTTTTTTGTCACTACCTTTTTCTGGTTTTATATGAAATTTTCTTGCCATTTTATTAGATATGATATCTAGGCTATTATTTAGAAAGTGCTTCTGCTTTGTCAAGTAATATATTTAAGCAAACAAATGAGCCATCTCTCATTTTGTATTCCAGTTGCTATAAATGCATGCATACATCCACACACATATATACATATGTGTATAAACACAGGTGATCTACTTTCAATGGCATTTCAAGGCATTGTTCTGAGAAGATTGTTTTCTTTACCCTTGACTTATGTTAAGTATTCCACTCAGGTTAGGGAAGATGGTTGCCTGATTGCCTGCCCTATTTTTCTTTGCCAGAGCAGATAGAGTATGCTTATCTATTAAAAGCACTCCAGAGCTACATTAAGCTTGGATACCTGTGGAGCTTGTCAGCACAGGTTCTCACACAGGTCACTGGTTGCTGGGGCAGCCTCAAGAACAGAATAACAAGCACTATTTGCTATGGGAAACACACACATCTGTGTATTTTTCTTATCAGCATACTTAAAAAAAATGCTTTGGATAATGAAATAGAAAAGCTCTCTAGATAAATTTGGTGCTTTTTTAAACTTTTCTAATTTTTTTTGTCTTTGGTACAATTATTTTTATTCTTGAATCACAGACAGATTTAAAACCTTTGTAGTGGTTGGGATATTTATGTACCACCTCCAGTTCTTCTTGGAGAGACATCTCAGTTCAGAAAGGAAAGCCCATGGACACAGATAAGTAATTGACCACCTGAAAAAAAGAGGGAGTAGAAATAAGAGCCATCAGAGATGATTTGGCATCAAATCATACTATGACTACAGGGTTTTAGGGGTTGTATTCAGTTGTGTGAGGATAGCTGCCTACTGACTTAGGACATCTGAGGAGGCTGTTTAGATATCTACTACCGATCTGAGCTAAGAGCTATAAGAGACCTATGGTTTTCTAGAGATGGAAGCTAGGTGGGAGAACTCTCAATACCTAAAAAAGTATAACACCTTTATTCAGGAAACTAAACTGCCCCCACTAGGTTTTGCTTTTCATTATTGTATTGCTATTTAATAGCATAACCCTGGGCTCAATTCAGGTGCCCACGTAGAGGTGATGGTTAACGGTGAGATTCCCAGTCACAGCCTGCCAGGCCCTAGATGGTCCTCTGCTGGTGGTAGGCTCTCCTACAGATCCTGTGTCACAGCTGATAAACTTATGCAGCTATCTCATCTTCTCTAGAGCATCTCTGATAATACCAGATGCTTATGTACAGACAGCTGCATCAAGCTTCTGCATACACCTACCAATAAAATGTCCTCCATAAAGAAAGTAAACATTGTGAAGATGCAGGTAGATTTTTTCAATTTTTTTATAAGAAACTACTCTACCATTCTGAACCACTCTTCCGTAATAGTAGGTACAGGATATTGCACTCAATTCCCACGATTCTGGAACTTCCAGATTCCTTCTTAACTGAATACTTTTATTACCTTTTTGTACAGAAATTCTACCAGGACAACCAGAACTGCTGTATTATGGTGTAAAGATCACTGTATACATGTTTCTATTTTCAGGATATACTTGAAATACCATAATGTTTTTGTTTCATATATGACTGCTGTTTTAAACCCTTGACCTTTTAAAGCAAAAACTAACTATAAATTTACTCCTTAATGTATTTTCTGGCACTTTCCTTTTAACATAGAACTCTTACTTCCACACTGTTCAAGTTTCAGAGTGTACCAGAATTTAGCTGTAGATAAATATTTATCCATATAGCTATAAACCATAGCATATGTGCTATTAGTCTATGCTGCATAACCCTGGTCTCAGACAATTGCCTAAAACAGATTCAGTAACTTGCCAGTGTACATCATGCAGTGCCTGGTTATTGTCTGAATGACAGTCCCTCATTCTGTGTGTCTGTTTCTTGATTCATTAAAAATATTTTAGGAAGCTTGTCACAAACTACAACTCCATTAAGCAGACAATGGAAAAATTATGATAAAATAGAATCAAATGAATCTTCATTATCATAATTTTGAGCTTTTTTTTTTTTTTATTTTAAAGACCTAGCCAGTTTGACTCCTTTCTCTCCCTTACAACCTGAGCTTCTTTGAAGCACTAGCACTACTGCTAAATTTTGTGTGTAAGCATATACATTGTATGGCTGTCCCATCTTGTTTTAGGCACTAAATTAGAGATAGACAGCTTTTAACCACAGATCTATCTTCAGGTAAGATTCCTTAGTAAGTGAATATATTGCCTTCTGCAGGTGCGTGTCTCTGTAAGATGAATAGGTGACTAAGATCATCTAGCCTTCAAAGTGCTGGTTTCAAGTTGGTACTGCACTTTGAAATCTAGGTAGAGAGGGTGATTATGTCTGGCCCACTAAATAAAAAAGGGGCCAGGCATCAGTCCTGAGGCTTGGAGTCCAGTGCAACAGCCTTGACCCATCCATACAACTATCTTCTACCTACACTGCTTAGACCTGTTTTCTTCTATAACAAATTTTTTTTCCAAGAGCTAAGACAGAGTGGTCCAAAATAGAAAGGGAGCTAAGAGTTAAGCAGCAAGTACAATCAATCATCCGGTGCTCAAGTTTACTTCCAGAGTCTCTTTTACTTAGGACTATAGGTGTGTGCATCCATGAGGAAGCTCAAGGCACCACAGATTTGTGTCAATCCTTTAAGTGGGGGGGGGGGGGGGGGGGGTGAAAAAAAACCAAATTTGTTTG
>JAVJGG010000013.1:18406023-18435520 GCA_035590195.1 Aviceda cuculoides | reverse complement strand
GTTCTATTGAATCATCTTGGCTCCGGCACATGGGGCCACGCGCTCGCCTTCGCCGCCGGGCAGGGGCTCGTGCCGGCCGTGGGACAGCGAGGGGCGGGGGGGGGTAGGGGGGGTTAGGAGGAAAGCAAGGAAGGGAATCTGGATGCTGCTAGGACACGTTCCTATTTGGGAAGTGCTCCTGGGAGCAGAGGCCAAAAAATGTTCACAGCCAAAATCTAAGAACTGCTGAAGCTTTTGTCCTGGGTGGTTTTTTGGGGCAGGGGAGGTTGATTGGTTTTTCAGTTGTTCCAGCCTTTTTGTATATCCTTTTATCTAATTTGTTTTTACTGATACTTATGCAAACTTAGGGACTGGATTCATACTTTACTTTTTTTACTAGCACCATGTAAATAAAGTTATCAGTTCAGAAAAGATAACGTGGAAATCAGTAATAAAAACACAGGCAATGTTGATGCCATTCTAGATCTTAACAATGATGTTCATGAGTTTCCATTCATTCATAATATCTCTGCTAGATCTGTCATTGTTGTATTACACAGATCTGAAGTTTATCAAAGAAGCAAACTACCAAGGACAGGATCTGGGGAATTTTCAATATAAAATAAATAAACCTGAGCTGTTGGCAGACATCCATAGAACAGGACAAGACAATCAGTACAAATAGCTGCAGTTTAGTTTTTGTATCTTAAATTCATAGCCCAATTTTATTCCAGCCTACTCCTTCTATGTGCAAGCTGTGGATGTCCAAAACAAGTATCGAGCACTTGAACAGTACTTTAAAGCATGATGTCTCCATTCTTATATAGCTGCAAATTTATGAACAAGTAAATGGAATTTTTCTAAATTTGAGCATGTAAATTTGCCTTTAGGCAATGATTATAAGAAATTTGATCTCATAGAGTTAGTTTGTCCACAATGTCACATGTTTAAATGCAGAAGTTTATCATAGAAATGCCTTCTCAATCATATGTACAGATTTACCACCATGATTCTACAGTAACTTGAAATTATTGAACTATATTTGAACTGTGATAGAGATATGGTGTTGTATAACATTTGAATTAGACATAGGAATATTTAGGAAAGCCTTCGTGGAAAGAGAGATATAATAATAATAATAATTTTTAAACGTTCTATAATGGAACTAAATCCCTAAAGTACCTCTAAAATTGGGCACTGACATAGAATATCAGAAGAAAAGTTTGGAGTGGTGAAGCTAAAACACGAGTCCACAATTTCCACTTTCTGTTCTTTAAGATTTTGTGGCTATTACTCAACCTGTTCTGTGGCTAGGTGAAAAGTAAATGGTGTTACAGTATAAACATTGTGTATACACTTCTGTATGGTGTACAGGTATGTGTATGTATGTTATAGCACCTGAATTATAGATTTTGTTCTTCCTCCAACAGGTATATTCCCGAGTTTACCTTTTCCACTGCTGTGTAAAGGCACTCCTCTTCAGCCTTTGCTATGGTCCAGTCATGACCGCCTAGAACTCAAAATGTGTTATTTCATCCTACTTCCCAGGTCATTTGCTGAGATGACCAGTGGTGCTTAAACTTGCTCAGGCTTCTGTATCAGTGAACAGATGGTGTAAATCTGCCCTGAGACGCAGAATCTACACCGACCCTCTTTCTCGGTCAGCTTAGCGCATATTAGTTTGTATTGAAGGAGAACATATAGCTAAGGACACACTGTGCTAGGCACTGTACAAGCATAACAAATTGAGAGTTTTTGTCCAGGGAATTTAAGTTTGAAATAAGAGACAGCAGGTGGATAAGACAGATGGAGAGGAAACACAAAAATAGCATTAAGACAGCTGTAGCCAGTGCAATAAGCAGTGGTCACACCAGCTGGCTAATCACTGACAAGTGGTTTCTATCATTGCCACAAAGACAAGCTTGAAGGAAGGATTTAAAGTTGAAGTGAGGATTTTTTAGAGTTGTTTCCACACAGAAATGGGAATGTGAGAAAATGATGTTGCTTGTGTGAAAAACACAACAAACAGGCGATCAAAAGCCGGGATTCCAGCCAGCAAGGCAGTGGGAATCTGCATCCTCAGTGTATATATACAACTGCAGATGAGGTGGGATTCAACCTTGAAGGGTTTTAAAGGTGATAAGAAGTTGCATAAAATGAGAGCTCCATTAAGGAGAGTTTGTGTTAGCTATGTTTGAGGCAATGAACAACACAATGATTTGTACAAATCCACTTAGAAATATTTTAGGTCGGTTTAAAGGAGAAAAGTTTAAATATGATTAAGAAAGAGGAGGCAAAATTGCCTTCCTCAAAGGGATTCCTAAACATCTCTACAGCACCGGTTTCAGTAGTGGGGGTCGGGAGGCTGAGTGGAACTTAGGAATGGATGTTTTTGAGGATGGGCGTGTCTGCCTTTTTACCTCAAAAATCAAAGTCAAAAGGCTTTTTCCTGTTACAGCACATGGACTGCTGCAGACTTACGATGTGTGCCATATATAGGGTGGTGGAGGCTCCTGATGTCTGATGTGCCTTGCCCAGGCATCAGAGACAGACAGCTTTGCCACCAGGGAAACTTCACTGTTTCTTTCTATCAGCATTCCAAAAGTGTCTATAGCTAAGAACTTAGTTGGAGCAGGTTTGCTATTTAAGAACGTAGCTTTTGAGTTTTGGTATGTTATGCTTGTCTCGGAAGCTTGTATTTCTACCTCTCTGTATCTCTCTCCTCTTCACAGATGGTTTCAACAGCTTGAGCTCGCCTCTTTGCAGATGATGCCAGATGCTCCCTCTCTACCAGACAGGTTTGGTTCTCTCTCACCCACGTACACATAAACAGGTGATACCAGATGCCCCCTCAACTCCAGCCTCAGCCAAGTGAGTGCAAATACACACACCCAAGCAATACAGTAGATCTGCATGTACTAAACAAATGAAGCCAAGTATGTTTTCATGAGTTAGGACTTGCTGAAAGAACTTTGTCTTTCAGTGGCTCCTCTGATGTCTAATCAATATTTACTCTTCTTTTGCTTTACACCTATTACTTCCTCTTTCTAAATCAACTGTAAATAGATTACAATTTAATATTTGAGACTTAAAGGGCTAATATAAGGTACTTTAGTTTATACACAGGTCGCATTTACAATAAGATCGTTTATAAGGTAAACATTTATCCCATTTATTTCTGGATCTGTTAAATGTGTCTATTCAACAGTTACTGGAAAACTAATAAACCCACCTTTTGTTTTGATGAAACAAATCATGTATATACAACATTTCCTGTGGAAAAATATATTTATTGCCCCCAAGAGCTGTAAAAAATGTTATGTTCTATTGCAGGAATACTCTAAAGTTAAAAATGTATTTCTAACTGACATTTAGTGCCCACTAAACAGTACCTATATTGTATCTAGTATTATTGTAAAAAATGTATAACTGTAAGCGAAGGGTGTTAGGGAAAGATGATTTTCCTCTGCTGCCAATTTGTTTATTTTATATCCTTTCAACACTTTGCAGATGTTGGTCAAACCCCTGATGCCTGTTGTTCTCAAACTGGTAGACAGAAACAAGTGATACTTTGAAACATATTAAACAATAATATTGGTTGTTATCTTGTTCTGCAGGTAGTCCTACTTCTCCTCAGGTTCGTCTATGTAACAAAATCCAAGGAGCTAGATCTAGTGACTAGAAGAAGCCTGTTAGGCTCTGCACAGCTGTAAGGGTCCAAGCACGGATATCAGATTGCAGGACTGAGGGATTTAGGTTCTGATATTACAAGCTTCAAAGGACCCAGATCTACAAGTACGATGCTCGCTACAGAACTGGTTTTGCTGCTTAAATGACTCAGCTGGCACACCCAGAATACACAGAATTCCATAGGAGTGTAGACGAATACCTTGAAAAATTTGAGATTCTGCACTATTTAAAAGGCAAACCCAGAAAATAAGTATATTGAGACGTTAAGCCTGTATTAGTATCCTAGAAAATATAATCGGTCAAATAAAAACAGGTGAGAGACTTCTATAGTCTCTAATTTTCATACTGTGGGATGCTGGTTTTCCTTTAAAATATTTTGCATTTTATCCTCTCTTAAAATATATATTGTGTGGCCTATAAAGTGTTATTTCAAGGGAAAATTATTTACTTGAGGAACACTGAATGTTTTCTCAAATGCTACGAATAAATTAGCTAATGTTCTGTGAAGCTTCTTGCAGATAATCCTATAATTCAATACAGAAAGATGTGAACAAGTTGTTTTCTATTGTCTGGCTTTGTTGAGAAAATATATTTTTTAATCTTTCCAGCATTCTGGACATGCTTTAGCATTATTGGAGGGTTAGTCTTAGAAGAGCATTAGGCATTTCTGATAGTCACTCTGAGTAAGCTGTGACTTCACCACCAGTGTGGTGGGTTGACCCTGGCTGGATGCCAGGTGCCCACCAAAGGCGCTCTATAACTCCCCTCCTCAGCTGGACAGGGGAGAGAAAATATAATGAAAGGCTTGTGGGTCAAGATAAGGACAGGGAGAGATCATTCATCAATTATCTTCACAGGCAAAACAGACTTGACTTGGGCAAATTAGTTTAATTTATTACCAATCAAATCAGAGTAGGGTAATGAGAAATAAATGCAAATCTTATAAACACCTTCCCCCCATCCCTCCTTTCTTGCCAGGCTCAACTTTACTCCCAATTTCTCTGCCTCCTCCTCCTAGTGGCTCAGGGGGACGGGGAATGGGTGTTACGGTCAGTTCATCACACCTTGTCTCTGCTGCTCCTTCCTCCTTAGGGGCAGGACTCCTCACTCTTCCCCTGCTCCAGCGTGGGGTCTCTCCCATGCGAGACAGTCCTCCACGAACTTCTCCAACATGAGTCCTTCCCACGGGCTGCAGTCCTTCAGGCCCAGACTGCTCCAGCGTGGGTCCCCCACGGGGTCACAAGTTCTGCCAGAAAACCTGCTCCAGCCTGGGCTCCTCTTTCCATGGGGCCACAGGTCCTGCCAGGAGCCTGCTCCAGCGTGGGCTTCCCACCTTCGGGCATCCCCCTGCTCTGGCGTGGGGTCCTCTCTCCCCGGGCTGCACGTGGAGATCTGCTCCCCCGTGGACCTCCCTGGGCTGCAGGGGGACAGCCTGCCTCACCATGGTCTTCACCACAGACTGCAGGGGAATCTCTGCTTGAGGGCCTGGAGCATCTCTTGCCCCTCCTTCTGCACTGACCTGGGGGTCTGCAGGGCTGGTGCTCTTAAATGTTCTCACTCCTTCTCCAGCTGTTGTTTCGGTGTCCCCTGCAACTTTTTTCCTTCTTAACTCGGCTCTCCCAGAGGCACTACCCCCGTCGCTGATGGGCTCAGCCTTGGCCAGCGGCGGGTCTGTCTTGGAGCCAGCTGGCATTGGCTCTGTCGGACGCGGGAAGCTTCCAGCAGCTTCTCACAAAAACCACCCCTGTAGCTCCCCCACTACCAAAATCTTGCCACACAAACCCAATACAACAATACAATGTGCCTAGGAGGAAGCGCCTTCGGAATACAAAAAGTAGTACTGAAGCAGAGGAAAGAAAGTGAGAGAGACAGAAAAAATATTACAGTGCCAAAGAACAGATATAAAGTTAGGGTGGTTCAAATCAAAATAGTAAATTCTTAATATGACTGCCCAAACGGCTGGTGGTTTTCAATATGTTTCCTTCTTGCTGTATGATGACAGTGATTCTGATCTATTTTTCTTCATTATACCTGTACATATGGAGTGGAAGTGAGATTCCCAGTGCAGGAAAGTGGCATTCTTGGATGCCTTTGCTTTGACTGAATACATATGGGTATATTTTAGTCACAGTTTTGCCAGACCATGAAAAGAGCCATCTGGAATACATCTAATTGGGACTCTTGAACCTAGATAAAGAGAAATCTAAAAGTTACACACTGTTTGAATCATTTTTTCCTCTGTCAGAGGAAAGTATTGGCTCAGAAATTGTCCTAGGGCTTTCTTGAAAGCCCTGGAGGGTCCAATCATACACCTGGTTAGGCATATCATCAGAGACTTTATACTATACGTGTATGTAATATACAGCTGTTTTAAACACATACAGAATGCCTAGCTGTAGGTTTGCTGGGCTTTTGCACACTACCTGAAGATATGCAATAGGTTCAACATCTCTAATGTCAGACTTTAAACACACAGTTTATGAGATGTGTTTCAAAGCAGGGCTTTCTGATCTAGTTATTTTGGTCTATACTGTAAGGTTGTAGTCATGTCAGAAACACTGCAAGTGATTGCCTTAGCACTGGGATATTCTAAACAGAATATCTTCCTGACAGAGATTATAGACTTAACTCAGTCTTTTCAACAAAATGGCATTTTCAATAGGAAACACTAACTCCTCTCTAAATCTTTCACATTAGATTCCAGGACCAAAGGATTCAGGTTACAGTTTAAATATATGAATTCTTCTTTAATCTATTCTACACACATCAATTTTAAAACTATTACACACCATTATCTCTTCTTGGATGAGTCAAAGCTGTCAGTGTTTTTATTCCCCTGAGACTTTGAAAATAGCAATTTCAGTGCCTGTTAAAATGAAAGTGTCCAGGAAAAAAAAAAAAAAAAAAAAAGGTAAGCATCAACTTAATGGCAAAAATACAGACCCTTGATCACTGGGGATGTTTTAGAGCAGGCTGGATGGTTGACTTTCTTTCTTGTTCCAAAAAAGCTTAGATCTTAATTTAATAAATTCATCTCTCCTGCAAGTGAACCAGCTTCTGAAAATGCTGAGACTGTTATTGTGGAACTCAGTAAATTTTTGTAGCTGTTAATGAAGCTTTTATTTGTAAATCATCAACCTGAGGGTATTCTAGCTCAATAAAGATTGCAACTTGTTTTTTTTTTGTTTGGTCGTTTTGGTTTTGTTCTTTTTTTTAAGTCTGCTGGCTTTTCAGTGACTGGAGTATGAGACATGGTAGAAATTAATCATAACTAGTCTTTATACTCACCAGATATGATATATTTTGGATTAAAAAAAAAATATGAGACATGAGTCTTCTTGGAAATAATGGGTGTATAAAGCTTGCTCTTAGTTACTCATTATGTATGATAAATATCTTTAACCAGTAGTGAATCCAAGCAATCTTAATAGCACAGATATTGGTCATTGAATAAAAACTGTAGGCAAACATACAAAGAAGACTCATAATCACCCTTCTGGAATGACTGTATAAAACTTGGCAGTGATGATGTGTGGAAGAAAGAGGAGAGGATGGGAAGTAATGTTAATCTTCTATGAAAAAAAATCAAATGGAGAAAGGCTGCAAATGTGGGCTGCTGTTCACAGAAAGGATATAGATAAACTCAAGTTAATAACTAGCGATGTGGGGAAAGGAAGATTACCACAGGGGAAAATAAAAAGAAAAAAAAAAAAAAAGGAGGGGAAAAGATTGTGTATCTAAATCACCCAGGGGTGAAGATTCAGGTAAATATTAATTTATTTCTGGTCTGAAACATTTGAACAGAGACAGCTTTGCTGTCTTTACAGAAGTGCAGTATATAGAAGTACAGAAAAAGTGATGTTTCTCCATGACCACTATACTGTTGGCTATCACATTTTGTTTGTTAGAGATTCAGCCTGTTTTTGGAGTAGTTTGCCTCAAGCTTTAGTCCCTTGTAGAGCTGTACCAAAATGTCAGAACCTGTCTAAAGAGGGAAATCAATGAAGTACTTAGAACAATGACAATGTCTAGCATCTGTTTCTAATGAGTATGACAGTGCAACTTCCTTTAGCTTATGCTCTTCTTGGTCAACATGTGGCTAAAATGTTCCCAATTATACTATTGGTTTCTCAAAAATTGAGAGAGTGACTCTAAGATTTGTGTCAAAAGGTAACACTGCAAAAGAAATCTTAGTCCTCTGTACAACTTTTTCAAGCTTTATTTTCTTAGGAACTCTAGCTGAAAACTTGATGACATGTCAAGTCTTCACAGGTTTGCCCTTAATGAGGAAAACTTCAATTATATTTGAAGGCATTCTACTTCTTGTGGGTTTTTTTTGTTTTTTTTTTTTTTTTTTTTTTTTTTTTTTTTTTTTTTTTTTTTTTTTTGTTTCTTGAAACTCTCAGTCTCCAGCTGGTAAAATCATATTTCAGAGACCTGGGAGATAGTATCGATTTTTTTTTTGCCAAAAAAAGATCACTACCTTTAGGCAAGGTGTGAATACTAGATTACTGCATTTTTTGCTTCAACTTCTAATTCTTTTGTGTCCTAAATCTAGGTGACTTATTTTTTTGCTAACCTGTGTTCAGTACAAATACTGAAAAATTATAGAGCCTACCTTCCTTCCAGTGTCACAGTTATGCATCATGAATAGCAATAATGAAGTCAAGAGGCTTATTCAGGTTTTTATTGATGCAAAGGACAAGATGGCTTGTCTGTGGTCCAATTCATTTATTGTGTAGAATTAAACATCTGTTTTATGTTTTTTTCTCAAACTTAAAATTTCCTTAAGATAATAATTAGGTAAATAAAAATTAGTCTTTTATTTAAAATAATGCAGCTTTATTTTTATCTCCTTGCTATGTCACATGCATAACCTTTAGCTCCAAAACTTCACACAGCTTTTTAGAAGTTTTTTCCTTTTAATTTCAAATTTTAAAATACCTACATTTTATTGTGTCATACATAGGAAAATATTATGTAGATATTAAATAAGGTTAAGAATTTAGAAACAATTGCAACAACTTTTCTTTCTGCATTGACCATATTTGTTCTTAATGGAGGACCTTTAACTGACTTTTCAGATTATTTTAAATGATCATCCAACATCTGAGGAAATGTACAGAAACACTGACATCTTGCAGTGTTGCGGTGACTGACTGCAAATTTCAAGTGTTAAAAAGATCTGAATTCAAGTCAAATCAGTTTTCAATGTTAGAAATTTATGGATTGGTAGATATGATCTGGGAATTAGATACTGAAAAATATGAAAATGGTTATTATAAGAAATTTTAAAAGGAGAGATAAAAGACTTTTTTTTTTTTCAGAGAAGGCATTGGAGGGATTTCATTTTTTGATATGTACCTTGTTAAAATGTAGACACAGGAGGAATATTAACTGTCAGAAGGTTTGGGGGTTGTTTGTTTGTTTTTTTCCCCCCATTTATTTCTAAATTGAATTGTTAGTGCTTACAGAAGAGCCAAGAATCTAGCAGGAAATAAGGTAAATTTCCAAGATGATCAATGTACAATTTTAAGACATTAGATGATAATTTCGCTGAACACAAAAGATGGTGTACATAACCTTCCTTACAAAGCACTTATGATTTTTTTTTATTTATTTAGATTTTGTTCTCTAACCCAGATCACGATTCCTTTATTCAGAGTGTTATAAGAATCTGCCACGTGTAACATACAGAGTGCAGAAGAAAAGAAGCATAACTGCCCAGTTTTATAGGTCTGAAATTTTGGGACTGAGTAAATAAGGTCCAGATATCCAAAGCTATTTACTAAACTAAATGGAAAGCATTAATCTCACATAAATATGGCTATCTAAGGAGTAAGTGTCTAAACCTAATGGTTTAGGCTCTAAACAATTTGAGCCTGTTTTAGGCTCTGTTAAATTCGCACAGGACTCCATAAAATGATGTGTGAGAGCTGGGGCCAGAGCTAAGGATTCCAAGGCCCTCATATCGCACCTTGGTTGCAAGGCTAACCGCAGTTATGTACTGTGACTAACGAGGGACCCTCTGGTGCACAACGATGTTGATTAGATGGTGCACTTAAACACAGGTGTGTTCTATTTCTAATACATGAGAAATTTTCTGCTTTCTCACACCATAAGGACACTGTTAGAAAATTGGAATGTGTTCACAAAGTCAAAGGGAAGAAAGCAAGCATAAATTATCTCCCCTCTACAAAACACCCAAAAACTTGTCTCTCACAAGAGCTACTTCATGTTTAAGTGAAGAAATGCAAAGGAAGTCACAAGACAGAACTAAATCTGCAAAGACAATTCTGCTGTTCACAGAAATTGTGAAAATTTAGTTGCAAAACATAGAATATTTAAATCCCACCAGTGAAAGAGACTAAAGGATTCAAACCAGATGTAATCCCAAACATTTTTTCTATTTGTGTTAACTGGTGTCGTATTTCATTACTGGTCAGGTATCTTAGTAACATTGTATTCACAGTATTACATGTGCCGAGAAACATTTATTCACTTGCATCTGTGATTATCATCTATATTGTTAATACACCAGACAAACTGGCTAAGGGGAAAGGACCATGGTTATCCTCCAGGTAAAGAATATTTTAAATAGTCCATCAATTTTTGTGTCTGGAATTACAGATGCAGGGGAAGGCAAAGCAATTAGAAAAATATGCACAGAGTTATTGCAGTTTTAGAAGCCGATAGGTGTTGAGAAAATTTTTATGGACTTTACAGGGAGAGTATGGCAATTTACATATGTTATAATTCTTTCTTCCCTTTCTGCAGAGAACCTATAAAAATATTACCTTATACATTCCAGAAAGGTGTTGAAAGAATGAAACAAAGGGACTGTAATTTTCCACAGCCTGATATTCAGCTCTAAATGTAGCAAGGCATTGTCCAGTACAAGTGCTGTAGATACACAGGAAAAACCTCACCTGGAGAGCATTTCCACCACAAAGTAGACTCAAACCTGCCAAATGAGAGTGTTTAAATGACAACACATCCTACTTTTGATGTTAACTTTGATTTAAAATCTCATTAAGAATTTTTGAAATAGTTGTCTTTATTAAAAAAAAAAAGAAAAAGAAAACCCTCCAACCCTTGCCTGATGAATTAGAATACTGATTTGCTGTTTGTAAAAATATATTATAATCATATGAAAGGCTCTTCTAATCATTCTTATGTAGATTAATGCAAAAGTCTCTAATTTACAGTAACCTTTCTTTCAATGTTACATTATACAAGTTGTTTTCAGATTAATATTTATAACCTTTAACAAGCTTTACATCTAAACAAATTTTTAATTTTTAAAGTTCAAAATCTCTCGTCCTACTATTATGTCCTCTCATCAAACTGTTAGGATACAGAAGACAAATCTCATTCCTAAAGTAGAGTAGACCAGACATGGAATTCAGGTACAGTTTAGTTCCCTATCATTTCAATAACTAGCTTACCCTATCAATTAGGCTAATGGAATCGAAGTAGTTGTAAATTTATTGTCATTATGATGTATGTAAGCCTTTTTAAGTTAAGAGGCATTACCTGTAGAAAGGAAATGAAGAAAAAAGTTTTTCACTGCTCTAGAAAACTAGAAAAACTTCTTCAAGGTCCCAGCCAACTTCTGTTTCTTCTTCCAGTGGCATAGAAACATGCTGCACAAGGTAAGATTTTCTAGAATTTTCTTTCTTAGGAAACATGCTGCACAAGGTAAGATTTTCTAGAATTTTCTTTCTTAGAGGTATCACAGAAATATTCCCGTGCTCTGGTAGAAACTGCTGCATATTTTGCTCTTTTGAATGTTAGCTCATTTAGTCAGATGTCTACATATATTCTAATACTTACCTTTCTTTTTCATGTTATAAGAAAAAAAGAGTGTGTAAAACAGAAGAAGGTACAAAGAGAAATAGGAATCCATAAAGAGGAAAAGTTTTTATGATGAAGACTGAAGAGACTTCTAACTGAAGAGGCTCTAAGACATATGAGATATCTAGTCTTTGGTTTTTAGGGTTGGCAAATTAGACATTCCAAAAAGTGAAAATAAAAATCTCATTAGGAGAAAAAGGAACCAAAAGTTTGGATAGCACAGGAAGAGATGCAAGATTCTCAGAGTATTGTTTAACTTGACTGAAAATTTATTAGGTAGGATATCTGTAACAGGCTACCCTCCTATAATGTTTGGTTGAAGTAGATCTAAGATAATGAGTTTTGGGTAAGTATGGAGCCAAGAAGACCTGTTTTCTCTTGTGTCTTCCAAAACTCCTGTCAGGCAAAATACTTGACTTCAGTTACAACTGTGGAAATTTTCAATTCTGTAGAACAAACATTTGCTGATATAAAGTCTTCTATGATAAAACCAACCAACCAACCAACCAACCAAACAAACAAACGTAATAAGTAGATATAAATGAACATATGCAAAGACATTTTCCCCATGAGGACAGTCAAACAATGGGACTGGTTGCCCGGAGAGGTTGTGCAGTCCCCTTAATTGGTGATTACTCAACTAGATAAAGCCCTGAGCTACCAGGTGTGATCCAATAGTTGCCTCTGCTTTCTGCATGGGCGTGGACTAGAGACCTCCTGAGGTCACTTCCAACTTGAATTATCCTATGATTCTTTGATTCTTTAAATTCAGCTGCAACCTCAGGTACATCTGCATGTTTTTGGTACCAGAAAGTACAGCTATGCCCGATTCTTGCAGACTCAACCCCATATGCCAATATCTGGCCACTTTGTGCTTCAAGTATATTAAAGCATAACAACATAGAGTACTTCCTGACTATTGCTTCAAAATTCTCTCTCTTACTCCTGAATGTAGAGCCACTGACACAAAATAGCTAGGGAGGGCCTCATGATTTTGATATTTCTCAGTTTCTTTCAGTCTTTGGAAACAGAAACACAAGATAAAAGCATCCAAATCATTGTATAACTTAACTCTGAAATAAAGTATTTCTTTCACAGAACATGTTCTTATCACCATTACCTCAGTAATTGCTTAAAAATTAAATTCTTCATTTCATAATAAGACTTCATTGGGCTGACTATGACTGAAGTGTTTGTACTCTAAATCCCCACCTGGATACATCTCCGAAGATATGAAATTAAAGACTTCCAGGTGCTAGTACAAGTAAAGCTGTCTTCTTAAATGTCCCAGACTTTTTGGACAGTTCCCAAATCTTGTCATCTTACTACTAGTAGAGGATACCTGCCTCTTTACCTAACTAAAATTCCAGTCAATAGGGCCCATTGAAGAAAGCAGTTGACTTTGAACTGGCAGTTCCCCTAACCTAGTGATTAAAGTGAAGACAAACCTTATATTGCCTCCTCAAGCTGAGACCCTCAGCCAAAATGGTGTTGCCTTTGGGAAAACATATTTAAGAAAGGGCAAAACACTGCCCAGCAGTGTGAAGCGAGGGGGGAAAAGTGAGAAGCAACTCTATGAACACCAAGTTCAGAGAAGAGGGAGAAGGAGAAGGTTGTCCAGGCACCGGAGTAGAGATTCCCCTGCAGCATGTGGAAGTTTTGGAAGAGGCCATGATGGTGCAGGTATTTCCCTGCAGCCCATGGAGAGGACTATGCCAGAGAAGATATCCATACTGTAGCCCATGGAGGGCCTCATGCTGAATCAGGTAGGTATAAAGGAAACTAAACTAAAGGAAACTGCAGCCTGTGGAGGAACCACACTGGAGCAACCTCCTGGCAAGAGCTGTGGCCTGTGGAGAGGAGCCCAAGCAGGAGCAGGTTTATTCTGAAGGACTGCAGCCTATGGAGGACCCACTCCAGAGCAAGGGAAAAGTGTGAGGAGGAGGGAGTGGTGAAGAGGAACTGTTATGGACTGATCATAACCCCCCAGTCCCCATCCCCCTGCATCACTCAGGCCAAGGGGGCAGGAAGGGGAGGAGGCTGAAGATCCAGGAGTGAGGGAGTCAGGCTGATTCTGGGAAAAAAGGATGGATGTCGGAGGAAGGTATTTTAGTTTTTGTCTTTTTTTCATACTATCCAAATCTATCTCAGGCAGGAATTAATTAAATTCATGTTCCCCAAGTTGAATGCATTTTGTCCATGATGGTAATTGGTAAGTGATCTCTCTGTCTTTATGTTTACTCATGAGTTTTTTCATCTTATTTTCTCCCCCTGTCTGGCTGAGGAAGGAGAGTGAGAGAGCACCTGGGTGGGCATCTAGCATCTGGCCAAAGTCAACCAACCACAGCTCCATCACTTAATTATGAAAACACTTTTTTAGTTTCAATGGTCAAACACTGGAACAAGTTTCCCAGAGAAGCTGTGGAATACCCATCCTTGGAGACATTCAAATCCACTCTGGACATGATCCTGGACAACCAGCTCTAGCTGACCCTTCTTGAGCAGGAGCATTGGACTAGAAGGTCTCAAGAGATCCCTTCTGACCTAAACAATTCTGTAATTTTGTAAATAGTTAAATATCATAGCTAGGAATAACTGAAAATTCTTCAGCAATTCTTTCTTTGGCGATGTATTGGTTTTGGCTGAGATAGAGTTAATTTTCTTCATAGTAGCTTCTATGGTGCTATGTTTTGGTTTTATGGTCTAGATTTTGAAAGACAATAAGGGAGTAGGACACTCAGATCATATTCATCAAAGAGTTTGGGGAATATAGTTGTACAAGATATTTTTAGAAAATTCCAGCTCATATATTTGTGACTGAATTGAAAGTCTCATTAAAGTACCAGTGAGAAGACTGTTTATCTTCCTGCCTGCTCTTTGAGAAAATAGTTCTAATAAAGATGTTAAAAATACTTTTCACAAATTGCTTCCATCTTTGCTGAAGGGAAAACCTGATAGGCAGAAGAGGAAAACCTGTCTCCACAAAGATATTATAAATAAGTTCATTGCATTGTAAAACATGAAAAGAGAATAAAGCGTGTACATCTCCACATTTTGAACAACTTATCACATTAAAAAAGGTCAACAGGTGTCATTGTCCAGACACTTTACTGAGACACAAATAAAGCAAAGAGAAACAGGGTTTTGGGGAGGTTTGGCTGTTGGTTTTGGTTGGGGTTTTTCGGGTTTTTGGTTTGGGTTTTTTAGGTGTTTTTTTTTTTTTAATTAGAGCTTCATAAACATATATACAACATTCAACTGCTGTAATAAAAGCAGCTGACAGATAATTGCAAAGGCAAAGTCCTAGGAATAATTCATCATATTTATGTCTCCTTTGTTTACTAAATTCCCAGAAAATCATCTGTGAAGGTGAAACCTCACTGATTGCAGGTTTTAATTTTTTGGTGATTGTTCAAATAATTAAAACCAGCTGTAAATGTAAATGAAGCATTAGGTTAACATTAATATAAATTTCTCAGTCATATGTCAAGCTAATTGAAATTCAGCTAATTATGAGCTATAGCAACATTGGTGCCAATTATTGTAAGGAATTAGCACATTGGGTTACTCCTACAAAAGAGGTAATTTTTCATGACTTCTGTTGAGTATAAGCAAAGCAATGTATTAAGTCAGTTTTTAACATCTTCATTAATGATCTGGAAAAAACAGAAGCAGCATATTAATTAAACTTATGTACATGCTTAAGCCAACAGCCTATTGTTAACGTTTAGAAGGGAAGTAAGGAAATAAAAGGTGACACAAACTTAAAAGAGACTGTTTTATAAAAAATTATTTCTAATGTTAATAATCTTTTAAAATAATATGGAGAATTAGTCAAAATTCAACAGTTACTGTTGAATTGTTGAAAAGCAACCAGGCTGGGACATAAAAAAGATTTGGCTCCGTAAGATAATTCAGGGAAGAAGGGACTTCAGGACATCTCTACTCCAACTCCCTGCTCAAATTAGGGTCAGCTCTGAGATCAAACCAGGCTGCTCAGGGCTGTTTCCAGTCAAACCTTGCTAACCACCAAGGACACAGACTGTACAGCCTCTCTGGGAAACCTGTTGCTATGTTTGTTCTCATGATGAAAAGATTTTTCCTTAATTCAAGTCTGAAACCCTATTTTTTCAACTTGTTCACATAGTCTCTTGTTGTCCCGCTCCACACCTCTCAACTCTTGTCAAATCAGCTTTGGTAGTCTTCATCAATTGTAAAATGAGGAAAAGGGAAAGGAACATTTTTCTTGTATTAATTAATATATAGAGATTCAAAGTAAAAGTTTGTAAGAAGTGCTAAACTGAGTTTGCTGAGTGAAGCAAGAACAGAAAGGTAAGGAGGATAAGCCAAAATATCTTAAGGTTTCCAACTAAAATGCTTTTGCAACTTAGGTCCCAAAATAGGTGATTTATGTGGGTGTAGATGGAAAACTTTGAAAAAGTTAAGGAGGAAAAATATGGACTTTGGCAAGAAAGGGTCAGACAGGACCTCCTTTGCCCAGATGTGTGCAATAACATCTCTTCTACTTCTGACAGGTCTTAGGGCTCTCTCTATGAAGCCCTGCTCCTCCTAGGGAAGGGCCCTCTTACAGCAGGACTAAGAAGAATGAGACATTTTAAGATCCCTCCTACATGTACACACCCTCTTGCCCCATGCACTTTCTTATGCGAGGACCTACAAAGAGGACTTGGGCTTGCTATTTTGCTTGTATGGGATCTGGAAGGGCAGCTTCAAACACATCTGTGCCCTGCCTGCACAGATGTACCAAAAGCATGCAGCATGTACAAGGACATCTGGGGTTCATTTTCAAATCAAGTAAATATGTGCTAGTAAAGGAGAAACTAAGCCTGGGCCAAGCAGGGAGAAGCTCTCTGAAGACTTAATATGCAACCCTCTGAAAGCACACATCAAATTATGTGTTATACTGGGAGCTAGTTTAAATGCTGATGTTTATGTTGCCCAATATAGAATTAAAATATCTTTTTTTCTTGAAAATGGAATGGAAAAATAATATGTGATAAAGTAGTAAAGGAAGCATACGTAAAAGGAGATAGAATAAAGAAAAATTGTTGGCACAATAAATAATTTCTTCTCTTTAGAATTATGCCCTTGCCAAATAAACAATGATCTCTTTATTCAGTACTATCAGTCATTTGTTCTAATATGGAATGACTTTTCTGTAAACATGTTTATATTTAGGAGGGCTTTGCTGGCACATGATTACTGGAATAACTGATTTTTCAGCTCAATGAACAACAGTATGTGTACAGAGAGAAGATTTGCAGATAGACATCTTTTAGAACACTTGGGAGAAAGAAAATTTGTTTCACTTTAAATAAAACCAAAGTTCTGCATTTAAAAGTGAATTCAAATCCATCTGTCATCCGTAACAAGAAAAAGAATGGTCTTTCCTCATTCCCTTCACTTCCTTGAAACCCTAGACAGCTCAGTTGAAATTCATTTGGCTTTTGTCTTCTCTTTTTAGCAGATTTATTCGAAACTAGTTTAAAAGTTTATCAGTCATTCAGTGTCATCAATGCACAGGTAGTTTGTAAGGCCTGTAAAGCGTGAACCAAAAGACCATTCACTGAGACTGTTCTAGTTCAAACCATTCACTGAGACTGTTCTAGTTCAAACCATTCACTGTTCCTGGGTCTGTGAGACCCCTGAGAGAGCCTTGAATATCCCTGTCTTATCCTCACAAGTTCTCACCCTCAACAATTTTTTTTTTTTATTAGTTTACCTATAATTACTTTAAATATATCATACAATTGTTAACTTTAACCAAAGGTCCTAATTAGCAACCGTCCACAAGCACCATTAGGACAGTTAGCTGATGTTTGTGTTCAGGTCCTTGCTCTAACGAAAAGCTATTCTAAGGGCGACAGCTCCAAAGAAAGGGGCCAAGAAGGAACTGCACTTGACCACTCCATAGGACATCATTCAATCTCTGGCAACCAGAAGACTCGCATCATGCTGAAGGAGAACCTGAGGGATGGAAAGCACACACACTTAAGAAAGTTTTAGGTATTGGAGAGGAGGACAAGGCCTCTCTCTATACCCATGAAGAGGGCTGAGACTATGAGGGTTTTGTCCTTCCCGCATTCCCATTTTGAAATGAGAAGACATAGGGAGAGGATGGCTCACAAAAGCCTGGTTCACCACGTTCATGGGCTGCAGAGGAATCTGTCCCAGATAACACTCACCTGCCAGAAGTCAGATGACCTTCTAGCCAGATGGAACTTCTTGTAATATCAGGCAATGGTTTAATAAATATCTCCCTCCCCAAATTAAGACAAGCTAACAAAAGCTGACAAAAGAGAGGGAAATTATGAAAGTTTAAAAAGAAAGGAGAGAAAGGATTTTACAGTCAGATGGGAAGAAGAGGAGAAGAACTGATACTAAAAGCCAGAGAGAAATCATTAGCCTCCTTACATGATTGGTGACCATGATTTGGGAGGAAAGGGGACTGCTACCATGTCATTGAAATGGAAGGATAGCAAAGTAGGCAGCATCACCTACTGTCTTTGTTTCTATCTCTTCTTCTAGAATGAATCTAAAAGCCTCTTGTAGTCACAGGAGGTGTATAATGGCTCTGAGAGACATTGTCTTGTGACAGGACGTAGACCTTGCTCAAGAGTCAAAGGTCCTCAGCCCCTGCTCTTGCCAGCAACAGTAGTGGGTGAACTTCTGCATCTAGCTCTAAGAATTTGTTTCATTTGCAGGGCATTACTACTTCAGGAGACAACAGAGACTTTGGAGGAGATCACTTCTACCTTTTGTGGTGTCAGAGCAGAGAGCAATGAATCTCATTTGCTGCAAGCAGGCACTACCCCATACTATGCAGGGAGGTATGACGTTTATTATAACCCTCTGGCATGCTTGTGAACCCTAGGTTGTGCACCACAAGTTTGTCACAGTCTTCATGCTCCTTATGCTGCTCATGTAGCTGACCAAGCACTTGGTTTGCTCATTAAAGGTAGACTGCTCAGCAGCCACTCCTACCTGCTTTTGCAGGGAAGCAGAAAAGAGAATACTCTGAACTGTCTTTCATCATTGGCATAGACTCAGCTGAAAGTTTTGGGTTCATGCGTGAAAGAGTAGGTCCAGTGAAAGAAATCACTTGTACTTAGTCAACAGTGCACCCTAACTCCCTCCAAAACAGGACAGCAGACCAGTCAACCAAGATCATCTATGTACAAATATTACACATTTTGTTCCCCTTTAGCATAATTTTTTCACTAATTCAGTCCAAGTTAAATAATCTTCAAAGTAACTTCAGATTGCTTTTTTTTCCAGTAAGTACTGTATTCACATTTTTTTCTAAAAATACTTCTAATTTGTATTAAAAATAAATAAATAAATCCTAGAACTATATGGTTGAACTGTTCTAGTAAGTGAGTGTGTCAAGTATGAGTGTAGCTCATGCTCTTGTAGTTACTAGAATTCATTCTTTCTCTGTATGTGAAACAAACAATGCTGGTACAATGTTACTAACAGAAGTAATCTACTTTCAGTGGTTCTGCTGGAGCATGCATGTACCTGGATAGATTGCAATACGCCAGTAGAAGTTTTGTGGAACTTCAGTGCAAGTCAGTGGATATGGTGCAAATTTTAGCCTAAAAGGATGTGAAAGTTTGGCACACAAGTCAAATGAACAATTAATTAAGCAAATTACTTACTCTTGTCTGATTTACTCATGGCTTCAGAATAACACAGGGAATTGAAATTTAACCACTGTAAGGTGAGCACTGATAAAATGGAAGGAAGGGATTACAAGCTTAAGGAAAGATATTCACTTTAAGGGATACTGAATATGCAAATAGTCAGGCATAAAGATTACAGAGGGCAGAGACAAGTATCTAGCCTATATTAATATTTTTAAAGACAGGGTCTGTAAAGTATTTATGAGAAGAAGTACTGCTATAAAGCTGGCCATAAGTAAGTTCAACACAGCATAAATATTTTTCTGAGGCTTAAGCCAATCAAGGCTGCTTTGGCAAAAGGTTGGATTGGATATGACTTCTTCAGCTTTCTGTCTGAAATGTTTGATGTGTATGCTAATCAGTTTTGCCTAAATAAGGGTGTCATGACAGTGCCCATAGATATCATATATTGACTGATCCATTCAAGCTACTTTGTTTTCTGAAATTTTACTGGGAAAATTAAATAACCATCGAAAGAATAGCATCGCTTCCATCAATGCCTATGTGCTTCTTAGGAGTATTAGAACTGGGTTATTCCAATGTCATTTCAATTCTTCTTCCTTTGTAAGAGAACTATCCCAAACAATTTGCTTAGAAAGTGAAATCTTCTTATTGCATTAAATTGTCTTTCCACATTATGTTGCTGTCAAAAAATGATGATATATATAAGCCATCAAACATGGCAAATTTGTTTTCATTAGGAAGCTTTTCAATTGTGTCTGTGTGTTGTTTCCTAATCTTCTTATATGTAACCTCTAGGAATTGCAGGGAGATGAGAGGTGCACAGATTGCCTGCCTGCTTTTTATTTCTTCTCCTGAGATTTCACTACTGCTTCCAGCAAGTTTAACATAATCTTTGCGCAAACAAATCTTCTCTCTTGTTTTACTAAGCCTTATCTATCAAGCCCATTTCAAGAGTGCGGATATGAACAATATAATGATATGCGTTTTGAGATGTTATAAGCTATATGCAGGACAAGAATACTAACATGTCTTATCGAGCATATACAAAACCAGTGCCATAATGATATTTCATAACCCAGTTACAAGACGGTTCCCTGATTTTCCCAAACTCATGCAAGGAATCTATTACAAACAAGAAAGACTCCAAATATGAAGAAATTATTTTTAATTCAGTATTAGAAAATGGTATAAGAAACAAATAAACAAGCAGAAAGTTAAAATTACTTAAAGCTAAGAAAATGCATATCAGCAATGTTTTAACATTTTCAGTGTTATTGCTTTAAAACTACATTAATGCTTATTTGTGATCTGAATGACCCTTTAATTTATGCAGCAATTGGAATAATAGTTGTATTTTATGAATATAAAACAGGGCCAAATCATTTAAGAAAAAATCTAAACTGAAAACATGAAAAATAATAAACATAGCTTTTCTTTTAAATGTCTTTTGTGAAAAAAATTGGGGCAAAAATATTTATTATGTGAATATTCAGTTTCTTAATCTATCCAGTTCAGAAATCTTACTGAGTTTGAATTCATATCAAACCAGATATTTTTCGCCTCTCATTTATGCTATTTTTATATTATTTTTATTAGCAGATAATCTTAAAAAAACCATGCCTCTGGAGGTGTTAAAGCAAATTTACCCATTACTTTATAGCAGAGATCCTCAAGGGGACTTCAAAGATTTTCAGAACCAGCACACTGTATTTCAGAAGCCTTAGAAAATGGTTTATGTTCATATTTAAGTCTTTTTTTTTTTTTTTTTTTTTTTTCCCAAAAGGACCTTGGATATATTCTAGCTACCATGTACTCGACTCTTGACAGCTCCCTGGTTTAAAAGTATACTACAAAGAAGCACATGTATATTCATAAAGAATAAACTGTATTTGGGCTAGGGAAAACATTTTTTATTGCATTTATATTTCTTTGTAAGTTTGGGGGATTTTACTGTTCATGAAAATGAGAGATTTATGGTACATGCTGGTTCAAGGCACAGCGCTGACAGGTGCTGTGCATTAACATCTCTATACATCTCTGCAAAGGGCACTCCACTCCTGAGTTACAACACCTCTGCTGCTCTAATACTTGCCTACATTTTCCTTGTGCTGAGGCTGTCAGATTTGTGTTGTGTGGTGGGTTTTGAACTAGCCAGCCTTCCACTGAGGACTACAATCAGATCACCAAACTAAATTCACATTTTCTCTAACCTGGATGTAAAAGTAATGCAAACCAAATGTATTACTCCTCTTTTTGGCTACATCAGTGACCCTAGCACCTACATTCATTTTCAAAGCGAAGATGCAACTACTGCACTTTCATACCTTCCTCAGCGTCAGTCAAACTGCCCCTGAATGAAGCATCTAAAGTTGCTGTAGAAGGATGTCGGGCTTAGGAGCTTTTCTACTTTCTGTACTAAAATGGGTGCGTACGTGGGAAATCTGGGATTCCATGGACACCTCATTCTCTATTTCGTTATACCAAAAGAAGCTTTATTGTTTAACTACAGTGAGATATCCTTGCTTAAGGGTAATATAAGCTCTGTGAAAAATGTTTGAGAGTAAAGCTAACTGGACTTGAAGGTATGAGGCAAGAGGAACTGAGAGAGTTTGGCACTTCCAAGCCCATGAAAGCCTTTGACATTGAAACTTAGCTATAGTCATTGTTTCTTAATATTTCCATGTGACAAAGTCCAGTTTCACACCAGGTTAATAGACAATCAGTTTCTATGTCCTGTTTTCCCACTTCAGTTTATGCAACACATTTTTGGAAAATTTAACTCTTCTCTTCTTTTGTAGTTATTCACTTCAGAATCTGATTTCTGATCCTACTTGATACCTGAACCACACAACCTAAAAAGACAGCCAATATTTGAATACTCCAAATGATAAGTTTCAGTTAATCAGAGCAGAACAACTTTTTCAGAATTTATAAACCATTCATACACAGATTAGAAAATTCCCTCTACTCAAAAGTTCCTACAATGTAGCCACTTAATGTAGCTAATTTCAGTTGACACACACTAAGAAGACACTTAGATAGGTAGAAAAAAAAGTGAATATTTTTTTCCAGATCTGCAGCCTTCTGATTTCTAGAGGAAAAAACTAGAAAAGAGGTATGTATCCATGTAATAGACTTAGCATAATGGAATTCCAGCCTCTCCTTCCAATTTAAAATACACAGGTTAAAACTTTGTATATGATTTGATGGTCTCACAGTGTTGCCTCATTTTCTTTTTTATTTGTCTGCTCACCAAGACACTATTTAATAACCTGTTTTGAGAATGGAGTTACATTTCCTGATTCTTCTTACTTTAGAAGACGCTAAAATAGCCGATTGCAGACAGAGCTCTGGCTCCTTCACTCAAACTCTCTTCAAGTTATGCAGTAGTTTATTTCTAACAATGACTATAAAGCTTTCTCTGACACCTTAAATTGCATCCAGTTTCATTCTCCCCCAAAACCTTAAATTTTCACTTGCTTCATCAGAAAGTGGATCAGTTTTATTCATTTTACCCTGCATTCTCATAACTCTTTCATTCCTCTTAAGATTCAGCTTTACTGGGCAGGAAGGGAGAAATCCGGCTGATCTCCCAGAAATGGTTCATGTCATTTGTAAAAGGCATTGAATGTGCATTTAAATAAGGTACACATTTATGGAATAAAAATTTAGCAGCAGTACACACAGCTGGTCTGCTAAATTCCAAATATAAAACAATTTAGATTCTATGAATTACTTTCATTTGGGACTCTAATTTTTTTTTTCTATTTTTTTTTATGTGATCCATGGGAATGAAGAACATTAGCCCATCATACTTATTTTTTTTATTGTGTTCAAATAAAGAGAGATTGTGAACACAAGATGCAGATGATCTTTAATTAAGATACCAAAAATATTTTTTTTCTCTTGACTTTTAGAATATTTACATACACTTCTTATTTTACACATGCAAATGTATATCCATATCCATATCCATATCCATATCCATATATTCCTGGGTTTAGAAGTCAGAAAGTTTAATAGAAAATAATGACATGATGTCATGCATGAAATTGACATGTAGGGATTTTCATTTTATTAATTCTATATAAATATAAAGGCATATGATATAAGCGAACATTTAATTTACCCACATGGTCAGCATTCCTACTGCTAGGCTACATGTTGAATTCTGAATTTACAATTCATGCCAGATTAATGCAGGGAATATTTCTTCACTTACGTTTGTTGGATAGCCAACAGACTAAGTTCATCTAGTTTAAAACTAAAAAATTCTTCTCTTTAGGGCTCTGTTCAGACAGTTTCCTGTCACCAACTTGAGATTTGACATTTTGCTGGCACTTCGAGCTGCACACCAAGGCTGTCTGTGTAAGGGTTCCTGGCACTTCACTGTATAGATCAGTTCCTGTGCAATCTAACAGCATGGTGCAAACTTTTATGAAGTATTTCTGGCAGAGAAAACGATTGATTTACAGCAATAACTGCATCTTTCCCACTTCTTCTCTCCTGCAGGGTCTGAATGTCAAAGGTAATAAGAAGAGTGTAATGGATATTAAGATTAGCTTAATAGAGATGAACTGGAGTCTCCTTAGTGCCTTTTATTTTCATCTGTACAGTAATGACTGAGTAATTTTTAATGCAAATTACCTTTAGAAATCATAATATATCCTTTAGAAACATAACTTAAATAAAACTGTATTGTTAAAACTAAATACATTACTGTTTATTGGTAAATAGTAGAAGTTAAAATATATAAGAAATTTAAATACGAAGCTTTAATGAAAAGCATTTGTTCAATTACATGAATTTGAAAAACACATAACATGGCCTTCTGCTTTTAAGAAAATAGGTGAACAATACATTCTTGGGTGTTGCTGTATTTGAGACGTATTTAGTCAATTAAGCTCTAGAAAACAGATTTCATTGATTCTAAGACAACTCTTGACACTATCTAAATTATGAAAAGCTTTGCAGGATATCATACACTTCAAACCATTTGCACTGTTTAAAAATCCTATTAAGTATTGCACTTATATATATATATTGAAAGGTTGAATCTTGAAAATAAGATTTTTTTTGTTGTAGCATAACCTGTAATGTCAATACCTCAAGTGCTGCAAACTATTTGAAAGTATACACAGAGATAACAAATTAATTTTTTATGATACAATAGAAAATTGTCTTGTAAAATTTTTCTCGGTATTAATATAAGAAACACAAAATTTAATTTCATGTATTATGCCTTTTTCTTTAAATTGCTGTCAGACAGATGCAACTTGTCTCATATAGTTTCTGCCATGAACAAATTTTCTCCTACTCTTGGGACTGAGGCTAGCTTGTTCTACATATAAGAGGAACTGGCAAGTTTGCAAATGTTCCAATTACAGAAGACAGATGTCATGCTAGGTTCAAGTGTTTTAACTCAGAAAGGGGTAGATTGCAAGAGTGGGAGCCATAGCATGATGAAGACTATGCTTTTGGCATTGCTATTTGAAAGGACAGACCTTTACTGGAACAGAAAAGTTAAGTCCTTGACACAAACTGGTAAATTAGTTATTTTGAAAGTATTTAAATAGAAATGTCTTGAATAACTGTTTTTCAGTAAATACTCTGACTACTTAATTTTTCAATTCACTGGGAAAATAGAAAAAATGCCATAAAAACCTATGGTAAATGTATTTTTTCCTATAGATTATAGAAATTAATAAAAATTCTTGTTTTTCCTTTTTCTTCTGTACAAGACCATTTTATATTTTATTAGGGATGTAGTTTAGTTTCTGTAATGTGCCTGAAGGAAGTACTATGTATACTTAAAGCACACTGCAAGTAGCAAGCATACTAGCATTAATTTACCCATCCAAAATTCAGATACTACTTATCTTAGCCTCTTCCCCACACATTATCTAGGATAGAAAATTTATTTTAATGACCCAAGCTGCAAGCTAACTGACTATCCAACCTGATATGTAAGATTATATTAAACAGTTCTTCACTGGCATATGATCATCTACACTGATAAACTGCTAAAACAGAATTCAATTTACTGGCATGGACATAAGCAGACTGTTCAAGCAAACCAAGATGCTGTACAATGCTATTTTTGCATCATTCTGCTTCTAAAATTCTTTGTGTTTGAGAAATTCCAGTCACCTTAGGAACACCTAATGAGTAATCCTATTCTCGTCCAAACATAGAGGCAATCTTGCCTGTCTCAGCTTTTACACAGAAATGAGCTTAGAACCTCTGAGTGAAGCTAGATGTACCTGTGATGTGCCTGCGACAGCCTGAAATTCAGGTGGAAATTACTACACACCTCAGTATGTGAAAAGGAAGAAAAAGGTCACTTTGGAGCCAAGTGTCCAGGCATTCTGGATGGCTAGGAAGTAAAGAATCATTACGGTGTTGGGTTTTTTTTTTTTTTTTTAATTTTGAAACATTTTTCAATAGCACAAATGGAAATCTTACTTGTAGCACTGAGAAGAAAAGACCATTTGTTTTACCCATTTTAAAAAGAAGTTATATTACAAGTTTCCATTTACAGTTTAATTTTATCTAATGCATCATCTTGCAGAAAACTTCTACTGGTTAGGTTTCAGGAACAAATTATACCGTATTGAATAATTGTCATGCACTTTTAAATTTTATGGAAATGTCCTAGAATCAGAAAAATCAGGAAATCAGAAAACAAAGGATATACACAGCTTTAATCAATTTAAAGGTTATGCTTTGGTTATAGAAATAGAAATAAATGCATCATTAAGCAAATGACCTTGAACTTGGTCCATGATGGATACTGTGCTTAATTAAACTGTATATTGAGGTAATTTATTTTATTGTATATGGAAACATTTAGATGAAAAATGGGTAATGGATTTTGCTAGTCCAGTTTTTGAAAGCACGGTAGTGAAGAGAACTCAGTTAGACAGATGAGATTATTGTGCAGTTTTGCATGTATATACATTTCAGTGTAAATGCTCAGGTTTTGGTTTGGGGGTTTTTTTTGGGTTTTTTGGGGTTTTTTTCAGTGCCTTGAATGGTATTACTCAGATAAGCATATATATTTTTACAGAATAACTTCAAAGTAAACTTTTTGAATCTTATGAAATTTTTAAATTAGTAAGTCAATAATTAAAGAAAAACATGAACAATTAATTAATAATCTTTATATATTAAATCACATTTCTTTCCATTTCCTTCTCTCAGTCTCCATTTTCTCTCTGAATATGTTACAATCTCACCTACTGTTTTGGCTTGTTTTCTCACTTTTTTACTTCTCCTTTTAGTTAGTATTTCTTTTCAGAATCTTTAATTTTTAAGAAATATATGTTTCATTTATTTTAAGTTACAATGGAAAAATCTAAAAATTGGAGGGATTCAGAAAAAGTGAGAAGAAAAGAATCCTAAATATTATACCTTTTCTTGCTTAGGGTGACAGATGCATTGATGCAGATAAAGAAAACAAAAGAACTCAAAAGGAAAAGTAATAGAAAGGTAAAAGGAAAAGAAGAAGAAAGTAAAATAAACATGAACTTCATTTACCATGCATCAAATGCATCATGAGCTGCAAATGCATTGAATATGCATTTGATCTCACTTCAAAATTATATCTGTTCATTTTCACATGCTCTTTTCATAATTAAAATACAAAATGAAAAGTGTTTCTGATCTCTGAACATGGTATCTTGTCTATCTAGATAAATGAATAGCTAAACATGCATTTGTATAAAAGTAACCTCCATTCTTAAGTACAGCTTGCCTAACCAGAGGTTAATTATGATAAATTATTGATCTTGAACCTGGTCCAAGACATCTAACATAATTAATTAATCTTTATGGCCTTGTAACATGTTTTATTGTATACTGTAAGCAAGAATGTTAGGAACTAGAACTATAACTCAAGCAATAGAAAAAGGCAAATAAACTTCAACCCAGTTACTGGACGGAGATAATTATCAAGGAGGTCTGAAGACATAAAGGAAAATGCAGTACTGGGAGAAGTAAAAAAATAGATGCTTTCAAATTATGTTAGGAATACAAGAAAACTTAGAAATAACATAGTCTTATAATAGAGATAGGGTAACATATTTCACACTGATTAGGAATATGCCGATAGTACAGCTAGAAATTTTCAATAAATAATTTATGTATTTGGAAAGAAATAGGAATATATCACATAAAAATGATAAAGTGCTTTATTTTCCATTAGTAAAGGAATGTAATATTCCAATTTGGATTTATAGGGGATAAACAATTTTAAATCATCAGGTCTTGATAACTTGCATGTGGGACTTATAAAAGAGCTGAAGGAGAAGATATGTGGCTTGCTGAAATCTATTTTTAATGAATGTTGATATACTACAGAAATTTTCTTAAACAGACGTAGAGCTAATGTACAAAATAACCAGTTCGGGAAGGGAAAACAGGATGATTCACATAGTGATAGCTATTATATGTTTCCTTTACCTGTGGGGAAATATTAATATCTGATTTGTTAAAAAATAACTAAAGAATGGCATACAATAGATCGATGTCAATGTAATTTTAAAAGACTGGTGTAGAATAAATTATTATTAATGTAATTTATGCACCAGAAAACCTGATGCAAGTCTTCTCTAAGAATATACAGTAAGAATCTAAAAATTTCTTGGGAAAAATAAAGTTGGCAGTGTGAAATGTTCACTGAATTATAGGAACTTTAAAATGCTGTATGGTCTAGTGAGACTGGTGCCATTCATAGTTTCATAAGTGATGAGAAAGTTAATGTAACTTCACTGTTCATGATTTCTGGATAACACTGAGAAGTTAAAGGAAGGACTCAGCAGTCATATGGAAGAAATTGAGTCAACCTAAGCAAACAGCATTTTAATGAAGGTAAAAAAATATTTACTCACCTAGGTAAAAGAAATTAGGGTCATATAGATGAAATGGAGATGATGTATTTTAAAGAGGGAAAAAGAGAAGTGGATGACTAATAACATTGTCACCAGTGCAATATTATTGTAAAACAAAGAGCCAGTATTGTCATTGGCCAAAATATAAACAACAAAGTAGTAAGTAGGCTGAGAAAGTAACATTCCTCATGCTAAAAATTACCATGGAAACTGTTATCAGTTCCTGAAATGTCAGAAATATACCTTGCAATCCTGAGGAAAAATAACATTTTAAATGACAACAGAACTTCATACCTTTGCGTTTTTGAGGAATTAATTTTTTTAGGTTCAATCTGTTTTACAAAGAGTGAAAGGAATATTATCAGTACATCAGCTGTAGTTAAACAAACCTGTAGAAGTATTTTCTTAAAATATTATGCATATGATAAGCTGAAGTTTCCTAATGTCATTTAGCAGATACATGAAAAATACTAGTGCTATGTTCTCTTCTTTATATAAGAACAAATTAAATAGTATGTAACTACAAATATATATATTGCTGAAAACAGAAGAGAATTCTTAAAGGATTAGTGACATGGGTATTGACTGTTCTTTAGTTGTACTGAAAATATGAGTTGACTTACATCAAGATAAAAATAATACTAACATGAAAAAGAGATTAATTTCAAGGTACTGGTCTGTATCATCTTACGTTTGTTCAATGACATCTTAAGGCAGCTTTTAAGATGAAGTTAAATGACAATGCATGGCAAGACAAGCAGCTAAATGTTCTCACACTTCTGGTCCCCTGCTAGTCATCAGCCGTTGAAGATATTGATTACAAAGGAGAATGATGCATATCGCTAGCAAATCTGACAGCAGCATTCTCACGCATCATTCAGTATTGAATAGCATAGAGTTACTTGTCAAAGCAGAAAATGTCTCATCTAAGTTTCTGTCCACAAGGTCTTGCCAATTATTATCTTTTTCATGAATTTTAATACTACAAAGAATAGTGAGTATCTTAAAGTTCTGTCAGAAATACTATTATGGAAAACAAATCACGTTTAAGGATAGATTGATCTAGAAGAAAAGTGTTTTGCATGTGTCATGTGAAAATTGCCTTAGTGTTTCATTTTTTTCAGTCTCTTCTTCATGTGTTGTATGTAAAAGGACATTCTTTCTTTCTGAAATATGCCAAATGTTTCTGACCACAAAGAATCATAGAATCACAGAACCATTTAGGTTGGAAAAGACCTTCAAGATCATCAAGTCCAACCGTCATCCATGCCCACTAAACCAAGTTACGGAGTACCTCATCTATGCGCTTTTTGAATACCTCCAGGGATGGTGGCTCAACCACTTCCCTGGGCAGCCTATTCCAATGTCTTACAACCCTCTCAGTAAAGAAATTCTTCCTAATATCTAACC
>JAVJGG010000013.1:18358174-18394453 GCA_035590195.1 Aviceda cuculoides | reverse complement strand
GGACTGCCCCTCGGGTCGGGGCATCGCCCGGGGTAACTGCTGGAGGGAGAGAGCCCTCGGCTTTTAGGTGAGCGATATGCGCGTTTTGAGCCATCACTTCAAATCTTGGGGACTCTTGAGTCGGCCATGTAGTATTAATCCTCTTTACATCATTGAGCCTGTGGTGTTATAAAATGTTACCAGACTTCTAACTAACTGTTGCTGAAGAATAAATGTGAGTCTTAACACCTGTTGGATTTGGTTAGTCGTGCATCCATAACACCAAGCCACACACTTCACTTATGTCTTTCTCATTATTTACAAGGCTGCAAATTAGATTTCAGACAAAATAGCTCTACAGACTTGGGTGTATTTCAATCTTCAGGGTGAGGAAAATTTCTAAGGTAAATCAGATTACCTGAGTAAGACTCCACAATGCAGCTGTAATTTGTGGATCATATTTTTTGTATCATGATTTGAGACAAGAAACAAATCTTGCTGCAGGACAACTATTCATCTAAAAGACAATGCTTCAAAAGACAACCTAATTTAGATTTTAAGCATCTTATAATATTTTCCACTGTTTGGTCATTAATACATTGTTGTAATGTTTTCAGGCATACTATCCACAGGTTATCTGTTAAATATAATTTGACTCAGTATTACTGGTGGTTGTACTACAGTTACTACTGGTGGTTGTACTACCGTTACTACTGGTGGTAATAGGAAAAATTTACCTGAGATCTTGATTTTACTGTTTCTTCTCAGTTCTGTATTACTGATTCTATATATTTTCTTCCTCTATTTCACCATCCTTAAGCTTCAGTTTTGATTTTTTTCAGGTTATTTGATGGTATAATTTACCTGGGAGTACAGGTGGTCTAAGGTAATTCAGATAGATGTGACTGAATACTGTGCTCACTGCATACAAATAGGGTAAACAGGGGTTATGGCTTTGGCTGCTTTTCCTTCTACAATTCTTCTACTACATCAGCATACAAATTACAGTTTACCTGCAGGCGAGTGATTTGGCACTGTTTTATGGCATATGTCTATCTATAAAGATGTGTAATGTATACCAAACAGTATGGTAAAGTGGTCTGCCAAATCCAGCCCATTTGCACTACATAATACTGTCCTCTTTCCGTTGTGGTTCTCCCACGGGCTTTGTGCCGAGGGACATCAGTGTGGCACTGGAGCCACACTGGTGGGGTGGCTTCTGTGGAGGACTCCCATCCTGCTCTCCAACATTATTTTCTTGTACACATAAACACTTATCTGTAGGGACCGGACTGTAAGAATGACTGCCAGTGAATGTTTCCTCTTAGATGTTAGAACTAGCTCTTTTCCTTCTCTTTCTTTTCTCTCAAAATTAATTTCCTTTTTTTTTTTTACTGTAGTATTTTTCTAGGTCTAGTTTTATTTTTTTCTCATTGTAACTTTTCTTACTGGTCAATTCTCTAGCCTGTTTTTCTACTAACATGGCTGTTCCCTGAAAGTAACACTCCCTTTGACCTCTGCATTAGTGTCATGGGGATTAAATAAAATCACTGAACTGTTTAGCTTTGTAAATTCTGGTTTAAGTAAGTGCTCTGGAGTGTGACCATTTTATTAACTAAACTCCTGAGCGTATTATTATATTTACTTCTTTCATGCACTGTTACTCACCACTGATGAAAGAGTAACTTTGTATACATTTAATATAAAATAAAAGCACATTGCCATGAGAATTTATCATCTAAGTGCAACAGACAGTACGGGAAAATGCAAGAGATTTCTCTGGTTTTGGCCAGTGATTTCACTGCAATTAACATTTCACCATGGGAACCCAAACTTGTCTACAAGATACCTTCTGCTGACATTATCTGTTTTAAAGTTCTGGTAGTTCTGTTCTTACTTCCATTCTTAGAAGTGTGAATATTAATGATAGCAGAAGGACAGAGGAAGGCTTCAAATATTAAGCAAAACAGAACCAGTGTTTTGAACCACAAAATTATTGATGTTTTAAGGGGTCCTTAAAGAAGGCCTAGACAAAGGCAACACACAGACTAATGTCCTAAAATTATCTATAATAAGAAAATTTCTGTCTCTATATTCTAATCAGAGAAGAACCAAATCACTAAAAGTGAAGTAGGTTTAATTTTTTTAAGGAAAATTTCTGTCTATTTATGGTCATGAGACAGCATCTTAAATGAAAGCTACATTCTACCTCCAATGAAAACTGGAACAGAATTAGACTTGATTTTAATAGCCATAAGTCCATACATTTCATTAAAAGTTATATGCTTATTATTAACTTAACATTCATACCCACCTCCATTCTTCCTTGTCTTCATATTTTGTAATGAAATTGTCTCTCCCCAGTGCTTATTTTCTCCCCAGCTCCCTCTTTGTTCACTGGGTGGTAAAGGCACCAGTCATCCCACTCTGCAGACTAAGCACCACAAGCTCCTTTCAACTCTCACAAGATCATATCATCATTCCCTTAATTGTCCTTGTAGCACTCTTCTGCAAACAGCTCTGTCAGAACGTGCGCATGCTTTCTAAAATTATAGCAGCAAGATTTGTCACAGTTTTATATCATTTTGATAGCACTAGGGCATATACACACCACCAAAAGACTCCTCAGCTATCCAAACTGAAAAGGAAAGTGGAAGTAGGAAGTAGGATGGCAATGCAGTTTCAACTGGGTAGAGAAGGATACCATTACAATATACAAGTGCCTAGTATCATTTGAGGGATATCTCTTTTTTGTCATACTGTAGAATCTTTGCTAACTCTTCATATCCTTTTTGTGATGTTTGTTCATTCAGCTTGAGATGTAGCACTCCGACCAAGTTCGTTATGATTGCTTCAGGTACAGAGAGGTATAATATCTTTGAGTTTGTAGAAAAAGAAGTCCAGAAAGCCTCAACATTTGCATCCCCACCTCCTCAGTCTATTGAACTGATAAATGAACTCTCTTCCTTGACCAATGCTTTTTGGTTTTCGAGCTTAAAGCTTTAGAGACTCCATTTGAACACAATCAGCCAATGACTAGTCAGTCCAAAATTTTTCTCTGTGACTAGCTCTTCCATAAAGTCTACAACCACCTCATCTAAAATTGTCAGTACTTCCTAAAATAAGTTAAAAAACCCTTTTATGTTAATTCCTTGACAATTGTGTCTATCTTATTCAGTAATATCCGGAATACACTTATTACTATCACTTGGTTTCTAATCGATAGCTAAGAATGCCAAGACGTTCATTAAAACATAGTTTCAGTAGTATTTACCTCTCTAACACTTTTTTGTTGTTGTTAACAGATACAAATTTGACCATATCTAAACTATCCCTTTGACTTTATGGTGAAATCTTCAGCATTATACAGGTTTATATTATCTTATTTTCCTAAACTTGTTTTGACCCAAATGAATTTTACTCTAGTCCTTTTCTCATATCAGAAATAGTGTTAATAACACTAGCATACATGGCTAATCCATGCCTTTTCTTTCATTACTATTTTTTTCAACAGATCACACCCTTGCTATACAGTCATGATTCTGTTATTTCAGAAAATTCTCCATTTTCTTGCCTTGGCTACTTGCTTTAGTGTGCAACTTCGTAGTTATTCCTAAATCATCTCACCCATTTTGTCATTACACTAGACAAAGTTTGTTAATTAAATTCATCCTGTATCTAACTTTATTCACAAATCAGTGTTGCTGTTATCACCATCTAGTTGCTCTGCTCTCTTTTCTGTCTTTTTTTTTTAATAAGAAAAAAGATTTCTTCTTCTCCTCAAACTTTTTACAATGGGACACAAAGCTTTTGTTCTGTAAATACCATACAATTTCTATATGGCAGAAAAAGAAAGCAAAATACAGACCTGAAATACTAGAATTACATAATTCAAAACACATGGAAGCATAAAAATAGATTCTCTTACTCCAGCAGAGCTAAGTATCTTGTTCTCAAAAAAAAAAGCCCATATAGACTGCTCTGCTTACATTTTTCTGGTCACTATGTGTCTGCTTTCAGGTGCCTTTTACTTAATTATGTGCTTGAATAGGTCACAGGACAACTTAAATAATACTAAATGTCCCATTATTATTAAAATAAAATAATTTGCATGAAGAAAGTACTGAAAGTCAGGCTTCCTTAACCTTCTTATTCTAAGTATTAGACTTACTTAAATACTTTAAAATTTGCTATTCAAAGTGTCTGAATATATGTAAGCTGACCAGGACTGTGCTCTGAATGTAAAACAGAAGCCATCTGAGATTATTACACAGTCATGTACTTTCCTATGACATTTCAAAAGGAATTTGATTATCATACATGTAGCTCCTGTATTCAAGATTTCTCTTGGATCTTTATTTTTAAGTTTTGTTGGTGCTTTTTAATTTGCTTTTGCTTCACGCATTCTTCTTTTTATTCCATTCAGATTACCACAGAAACATTTCTTGTCCCTCTGTTAAAGATGTGAAATATTTTGGCTCATATTTACAGCAAAGTCTGACAGTAATTAAAATACAGCACTTGCAAAGCTTATTGCTTATTGCACAGATTTATAGTATTCTATTAAGAGATTCTATACATAGTAAAGGTACAGTTCTCATAGCAAAATTTTATTTTAGTTGGTTTTATCTTGATAAAATACAATGACTGGCTGAAATGCTCCAAGAGAAGTGTCTGGTTTAGACTCCCACTTCACTCAGAGCATTTGTTGCCCCTTTGGTGAGTTTTTCTTCTTAATGTCAGCTTCAGTGAATTACATGCTTCCAAGAATGAGAAATCAGACCAATGTATTGCTTGGTTCTCATTGAAAATAACCAATTATTTGTTTCTTTGTGAAATCTTATGTCACCTCACTGCTTTGGATCAGAGTCTTATTCAGTGAGTTACCCTGCGACTGATATTTGCTGTTTCAGTGAAAGTCTGTAAGAACCTGGGTAAGTTATACACCTTTGTAAAATCTGGACTTACTTTCTGAACTGAAATCTGAACTTTGCAAAATCTGAACTAAATCTGTTAAGCAGAGACCTGCCTGGTCCCTAAAGTACCTGACAATTCATTTGCCAAAAAAAGTTATCTCCCCTCTAGCTTAGATTATTTTGTCTTCAATTTTTGTTTCCACTGTTCTTCTGGATACAAAATATGATAAAAGGAATGAGAAATGATCTCATTTGTTGTTTGGTCTTAGAAATACAGAGCAAACCTATCAAAAAAAAAAAAAAGAGAAGAATTTGGAATACATAATTTGGAAGGAAAAAAAAAATTAGGATAATAGTAGAAGTACATAGGATTGGCTTAAAAGGGAGACAAGCACTAAAATTCAGCCGTTCAGGCCATGACTGCGAAGCAAATACAGCAGTCATTGTAAAGCAAATGTCTGAAGGGGTTAAAGACCTTATGCTGGGCTAAAGCCCCAAATCATAGCAGAATTAGGCTAGAGATAATGTGGTTGGGACTATGGATGGAACAGCAAGCTAAGTATTGTTTTGGAGACTGATCAATACATAATCCTAAAGAACCTGGAATACAGTAGAGAGTCTGGACTGCTAATTTTTTACCACTTTCATGGATATCCATGAAACTAATTGATAAACCTGTTTCAAGTATGATATAAGCAGAAGATAACTGTTCAGTATCATACTAATTATTTGGCATATTTAATATGGCATAGGAAAAGTACATGCAGCTTCTAATTTATGATTCCAGAGCCAGGGACAGAGGGGTTTGAAGTATATAAATAAAAGACAGCAGATACTGCACTGGATCTGGGATAGAAAAATGAGAAACTTAAAGCCTTGAACCTGAGGTACTCTGCATAAAACTTCTGCTATAAGGAGCAATGTCAAGTGCTTTCTTCACAGTGCAAGGATGAAATACTTTTAAAATAATACCAACACAGTGGGTAATGTTCTGCTTTCCACTCTGACTTAAGGTTCAGTGGTGCATTATTGCCAAGAATCAATGGAACAGAAGAAATGTCATCATTTCCTTATATTAGTGACTTTTATTCATCTTTTGCTGCACCAGCTACCTGTCAGGTATCTTCACTGAATGAATAGAATAATTAATATTTTCAGAGCCAGGGGTTAATTCAGCAGTTCCATTATAAAACATCAAAAGAAGCATTAAAAAAAAAAAAAAAGGCAATTTCAAGCTAATACATTATTTCAGAGGTTACTACTGAAGGCATACTTTTAACTTTTTTTTTTTTTCCTTTTTTTTTAGAGAGCTATATTTTAAATCTATGTAAAATTATATTTCAATTAAGTAATCTTGCAACAATAGATTTTGGATTTTGGTTTAAAGTACTGGAGTATTTAGATCAGTGACTTCTCCCACACTTAGTCTGCAAAAACTTTTCAGGTAGCTCACAAAGAGGTAGTTCATCACACAACGTCCTTTCCAACTCACAGAAGAACGAGATGTGAAAAGGAATTTAGTGAAGAGTGAACAGGATGATCAACTGGCTTTCAGAAGAGACTTATTGCATTAAAAGTGGCTAAGATAAATCACATCCCATGAAGCACATCTGTTTCATGTGAAGGAATTGCCACTTTTCATATAACAAAAGGAACCAAACACCAAGGACAAAGAAAATAACAGGGACTCCAGGCTGATGCCAGCTCCTCCTCAAGTGAATAGGAAGGACAAAAGGAGCAGAGCAGAAGTAACACAATCCATCAGAGGCCTGTAGCTTGAAACCTGTGACATCATTCTTGCACAAATCACAGGGAAGAAAAGTGGGGAACAGAGGGGAAGAGCTGCTAGGTGTAACATTCTGGGAAGTGGATCCAATATCTGTCCTCTATTCTTTAGATGACCTAGTCCAGAAAGTCTGGTTACTCTCAAAGAAAGCTCTTAACTGTGACACCTACGATTTCTCAGACTCTAGAAGAGTCACCTTACAAGTTGGCTTCCATATCAAGTCTGACAGTTCCTGTGGGCCAAAGTGTCCCACAAACCCGTCTGTCTCTTCATAACCACTCTGAAGAAGACTTTCTGCAAGGAGGCAGATAACTCCTCTGTAAATTGCAAGAAACTGTTATTCTCACTTCCTGAGGTAATGGTGACTCCGCTAATCAAAACAAGGGCAAAACCCCCTATTTATGAATGTCTATTTCTGCTACCATCCTGCCAAATTAATATAGGAGTTTTCATTAAAAGAAATATTCACTCCACTGAAATTGAGGGTTTCACTTCCTGAAACCATTACCATTCTCTCTCTTTTGACGAATTAAAAGAGGTATCTCATTTTCTTCAATAAGTTCCCTATTGTGAGATATATACTGTACTGAGAAGTGGGCAACAGGAAGGCATCTCATTAGTGAATTTTGATGGACTAGGAGAAAGTGGAAAAAGGTACACAGCATACTGCTTGAATGGCAGGAGAAGTGCTGTGTGCAACCTCTCCATGTTGCCAGTTAACTGGATGGCAACTCTAATCAAGATTATAATAAAAAAGGATGAATACTCACAGATCTCATAGGTCTCACAAGGTCTTCTTATTTCTTCAGTACGCATCAGATGCAAATTCTGTTTTTTGACAGAGAAAACAGATGGAAAAGTATCTTACTACGTTTCTTGGTATCACAAAGAGAAAATATAAGTACCCAAAACCTTCCTGCATGATGCATTTAACTTTTGATTCCAGTGTGATCTCAGAAGTTAATTTTAGGATGATAATGTTATTCTGAACCAGATAGCCATGGCTTCAGGGGACTCTTGAAGAAGAAGTGCTACTACTCAATAAATTACTCAAAGGAAGAATTCTGCAATTTGTTTACAAGAAAGCAGAGCCATGCCATTGGCCTTCCAGCGTTAGGATGACAATTAGATAAATTGATTGACCGGTGTGAAAAATGTTCTTATTTCACACTGACATACTAAATCAGTCAGCAGTGTAATTCAGTCAGGAATATGGACTCTGACTGTACAACATGAATAAATCACGTGTGTCTGAGTGTCAGGGAGCAGCCAAAGTGCCCTGTGAGGGGAACAAGCCAGGAGCTGAGAGGGACCCCAGCGCAGAGCGTGCCCTCATGGGCAGACGCAGTCCCATAGGCATTAAGAACAGCAGGCAGAACTAAGGGCTGCCAAAGGGGTACATCGACAGCACCAGCCAAGGCAAAGGAACAAACCAGGTCCAAAGGCCATTTTGCAGGAGGAGGAAGGTGCCAGCAGAAGTAAAAGGGAACAGGACTTCTGTCCAGATGGACTTGAGGTCTATGCAGAAACAAGGACTACAGACCAGCACAACCACAACCCAAGCCAGGACTAAAGGCCCCCAATGGAACTTAAATGGAGCCCCTGGGCCCATGAAAGGAAGGGGGAAGCCCCACGTGAGGCTGCTCAGGGCCATTAAGGTACTCAGGACCCTGACACTCAGACCCTTTGGTTTACTATCAGCTCAAAATTGAAAGGTGGAGGCTACGTATTACCACTGTTATTTGTTGGGAATTATATCTCAATGTTTAAGTCATTTTGAGAAGCTATGAGAAATATTTCAACTTCCCAATACTTTCGAAATTGCGTGTCTTTCATGAAAGGTTGCTCAGGAAATACGGGAACCAAAATTTATGTTGAGCAAATGAGACTAAATTTGTGAAGCACATCTAGTCAATTAATACCCAAGTCAAGATGATGATACAGTTTACCTACCAATGCTGTATTATGATTAAAAATTTAGAGATACTATGTATGAAAAAAACCACTAAGAAGTTACAAGAAAAGTGTGTATCTGTGTATATAATCCAAGAGATCAAAGTTCACATATTTCAAGTCAACCATGAGATCTTTATATTCATGTTTCAATTTGCCTGCTGAAGTGTGTTATTGCTTTCTTGAGTGGGAGAAAAACAATTGCTATTTGTATAGCACCTTCTTTATAGCAGCAATTTGGGTAAAATACCTGTAAGTGCAATGATAAAATGAACCTATCAGACTCATTAGAGCAGTCAAATCCTTCTACTTCAAGCTGGCAACACTCTGCATTTTAGGGATTTGTTAGCGATACCTACAAGTAATTATAGGAAAAACCCGAGTATTCTTACCCTAGGCAATATGTTGATCAGATGACATACTGAGACTTCTTTCTAGGGAATCATTTGTACAGTCCATGTTACTTTTCTCTTAGTCGTTGTTCAAGCAGATTTCAGGCACTATGGAAGGATATTTTTTCTTGTGCACTGAAAGGGAGTAAGTGAATGTTTCTGTTCTACTCCTATACTATTTTTTATGACATTCTTCACTCTCTAAGATAAAAATGGTTCCAGTGTTATACGAAAACATATTCATATGAATATTTTTCCTCATCTTTCATTGAACTTTCAAGACATTTGTTGTCTTTCAAACTCCACAGAATTTATAAAAAATAATAGTTAGATATCTTAGAAAATACTATCAATAATGATAATTTCACAATCCAAATCTCTGAAGGAAAAGATTAAATGTCAGTATTAACTCAACTGAGCTTCATCTTCAGTTTTAGTTCATGCATTCATAAATGAATTTTTAAAAAATAAATTTATAGAAGTTATCTACTCATTTATTTTGGTTTTAACTAGTTAAACAAAATAGAGGATAGCATTCTCAAAATGGTATTAAAAATAAAACAATAGATTAAAATATCAAAGATATAAACAACAACAACAACAACAACCACCCCCCCAAAAAAAACCCCAACAATCCATGGCTTGGACATGAAAGGATTTTGAAATATCTGATGAAAGATGATATACTGAATGTGGTGCTTGATTCATCAGAGACCCAATCTGCTAGTGAAAAGGTTATAATCAGACAAGGTGGTCTAAAGAGTACATGCACGAGACTTAAAAGATGCTGAAGAAATCACTTCACCTCTTGTGTTTCAATTACTTTCTCTGCAAAATAGGGATTATGAAGATAATTATCTCATTTGTAAGCAGTTTGAGATCTGCAAGTAAAGAGCAATATACAAATGCAAGGTGTTACTCTCAACATCAATGACAATTAGATCTCAAGAAATGTAAATTAGGAGAAGCTCTACTGATTTTAATGGAATTATACTAGTTTGTAGTTATCTGCTGTTTAGAAGACTGACTAAGAAGCTGTGGTAATTGAAATGCACAAAGAAATAGGATCATTATTAAATAAAAGAGAGAAACGTTTCACAGATTGCCTGGAACACTTATGCTAGAGTGTCTTTTAATAACACCTCTGTCTTTCTCCCTGTGAAATCTGCTAGAGCTAGAAGCACAGGGGAAAAAATAGAAATAATGTCATCTGGTATGTATATACTTTAGTTTCTAGTAAAATTAAGAGAACATAATAATTACAGGAGGAATTCTCAATGGAAGGAAATAGTAATCAAAATGACCATGAAGACTGAAATGTTTTTCTAGATCTTCCTTTAGCTCAGTCGTGAGCTTCATTGATTTGTATATGTAAGGTAAACTGGTATATTTGCCACAATATTACTATGCTGTATTATGCTCTTTCTTTTTTTTTTTTTTAATAAGTATGACTGAATAATTAAAACCTTATAAAACTTAAATCCTATCAGCATTATTCTAGAAATAGTGGTGCAAATTTACTTTCTGGAATTTCAAATTATTGCATAACTTTTTTTTCTGAGGATACATTGAATTTAGTTCAATTAGAAAAGGTCACATGTAGTTGTCTGACTTATATCATGAGCTTTTTCCACCACAGAAACAAGATATTACTGCTATTCCTGTAAAGTCTTTCTTTAGATCCGAGATCATCATAGACAGATGGTCAGGAAGCTGTCTAGTATATGGCTCACTTGCAAGAGCAATTTTTGTGCTTAGGGGTACAAAGTTTCATTGTTGCTTCTGGGTTTTCCAGCAGATTTTGAGTAAATAACTTTCCTGATAAACTCACTTGGACAAAAACTGGTCTCAGATCAAAGCCATGGTTCAGCTGATATTAAGGTCTGTACTTTTTAACAAAGGAGCCTTTAACATGACATCAAGGAGAAAAGAGTATTTTTGTAACAATTTGTGTTTAACCTTCAAAAGAAATCTTGCTTGGTGTTGCTGGTGTTCACTAGTGATAGTGATCTTGTGATGTCATGTCTTTAAGCAGATTGCTTGCAAATTTCCAACTACAGAAAGTACAGAAGTCCTACAGTCAGCAATGCAGCTGAACAATTTTGAATTATCTGGGATAGGTGACAGTACTGACCTCAGTTCAGTGGTTAGTTCAGATCATGCTCAGACACACGCACAGAGAACTATGATCCTACAGGTAAAGATTCTTTTTACAAGAGCTACATGAAAAATTGGGAACATGTTCATAATTTTCATTAAAAATACTTTAATTGAAAACAATTTAGGACACAATTTTTCACTACTGCAATCAATAGCCATTCTACCACCGAATTCTGTAAATAGGAATTGAGATCTATCTAATTAAAATGGATTGTTGTCTATGACATACAATGTGCCGCAGGGCTTCAATACAAGACTTTTAGGCTGAGGTTTTGTAGAATAAATTAAATAACACTTTCCCCTTTTGATATTTAAGCATTTCGCTTGAGATGAGCATGAAGTCTATTGAGACGTAGAATATTTTTTTCTTTGTCGTTGAGTAGGGAAAATAATGTTTTCCTTTTCTCAAGTTTTTTTTTAAAACAAAACAAAGCAAAACAAAACAATCCAAAATACTTTTAGAAGCTAATAGTCTAACTATGTAGGGCTTAAATGAGCCAGTGTAATCATAGCTTTACTGATGATTAAGTCAAACTGCTTTGAAGAAGACCCCTGTGTGCAGCTTTTCTCTTTGGTAATATAATGAAAACTAACCCTTCAAATTCTCTTTAGATGTAAGTACTAGCAATGAGACAATACCAAATACTAGCAGAGTGTTCTAAAAATTGTTAGTAAGAATTACACACATTCATTAAGAGACTATTCCCCTCGTACCTCTTCATATTTATGTTTCACCAGACAGACAAAACCATCCTTTTTTTTGTTTCCCCTGAAGAAATTTTGCAAGATTCTTCAATGTCTGGCCTAACAGTCCACACAGCTCTATGAGCAGAGGCCATGACTCTCATAAACATGCTAAGGAGGGACACGTTAAAGACAGCCCCTAAGCTGTAACTGCCCAGGGTGATTACAGAGCCGTTTCAGGTCAGACTGCTCTGGTTTCCAGGGTTATCAGCTCTCTCATAGCGGCTGGTATATAACCTTGATTCACAGTAGAGCTACTTTCTATTTCTATTCTGCAATATTTAAATTTGTTGCAGATTCGGTCACTAAACCCAGTTCATTTAGACAAAGTGTGGGTCTATTGTGGTCTCTATTCACTCTCTATTTTGTTTTTTTTACACCAGTGTGTACCAGTACTGGATGTTTCAGAGGAAGACATGCAGAACCCCAACAGTGGGCAACATCTTAAACTTTCTGTTATTCATCAGAACAATACTTGTTGCTTTGTTATTTCACAGAAGGTTTATGCCAGATTCCCAGCTTACTAGATTCAGATGCTTTTTCATTCCTTGGGAACCAGTGATGGATTCATCTTAATAAACTTCAAGCTTCTAGTCTTAGGCTCTTTGCCTAAGCTAGCTTTCAGTTTAATATCTAGCATGTGGATGTAAATCCTTCTGTGAACCTTTTAAAAAAAAACCAAAACAGATTTTGAGAATGCTGCAGTGACAGCAATCAAAATATCACTTGTGTAGGGATTTTCAGACTATGCCAATGAGCACAGTGTCAAGGGAAGGAATGGATGGGAAGAGGAAGGAGAACGTTTTCAGGAGGAAAGGCTGCAGGTAGTAAGGTTAAATGAATTATTGTGTTTGAGCTTTTTAGAGGCTGTTATTGGTAAAGTAACTTTCTAAGGGAAAATATTTTAAAGTGTGAAAGAATGCCTGAGAAATATCTGTTTAAAATATATATACATTATCAAGGTTATTCTAACAACCTGTTAAAAGAGAACTTTCTAAAATCCTCCACATTCTAATAATTTATTCTGAATTTCAACCAAAAAGTAAAAAGACAACTTAGAGACATTTGAAGTCTCATTTTTTTTGTTAGCTTAACCTGGGTAATTGCTATAAATCTAAGCATAATAAACAGGGTCACTATATATACATTTCATGACTATGTGCTACTCAGACAAGAATAATTTCCAGTAGGAAGAGAAGTCCTTAGTGACAAGCTGGGAAGTCAGGCCAGCCAAGGAAGGTGAGTCCCAGCAGGGCAGGAGGGCAGGCCTGGCACACTGCAGCACTGCTCGGACAGGGACCAGAGGATGGAGCTCAACCAGCAGCTCTCCAGTCAAAGAGGGAGGCTCCTGACAAGGCTCCTTGCAGCTCTTTCTCACAAATTCCTTGTCTCCACAGCAGTCTGGTCCATGGTTACAAAACTGTGATACAGCAGAGGGGACTTTGAACACAGGGAGCTAAAATGCTGGGAAGGGGGAAGTGGTTGCATAGCTATAGGTGCACTCAGGGCCCCATCAGTAGTTTCAGTAGCAAGACTTGTATAGCAGACTCCTACCAACCTTGAAAATGTCGGTGGTAATATTCAAACTATATCCCATTCTGATGATTATTCTCTTATAATTTAAAAATTATTTCACTGTATGTAATCATGACTTACAGCTGATTAGAACACAAAACAAGTTTAAATGAGAGAAAATCATGGTATCACAGGAAAAATCAGGTTTTCAGTGCCATTCTTGAGCCATACAAAAGGGCATATGCAAGTCTTCTACTCTGGCATTCATGTCATCATTGCTAGGGTATATTTATTCTTGAAAGGCTCCTACCTTCGAGCAAACATACGTTTTTGATGCTGCCATTTACAGGAAACTTAATGCTTTGAACAGGAAGACCTTTTCTTTGTTGTTTTGTTTGGGAAAATGAAATAGATCCAGAGAATTAGTTTATCCCTGGGGGATGTTTGAAAGGTGGTCATGGAGCCTATAAAAGAACAGTGTGCTTTTTTCCCCTAAAGATCTTTTTTTTCAGATTATATACAAACCTGACAAAACTGATCCATTAATATGTGCAAGATTTCAGGTACATATTCTTGAGAAACTATCAAACAATTTTAAAATCAGCTGGAGATGTAGGAATATATTATATCAATTTCTGTAAAGGTGAAATAGAAGAATGAAATATTAAAGGATTCATCACAGTGTAAACAATTTTTTTTCTCTTAATAGAACAAAATCATTATTTGGTCAATGGATTTAAAATCCAAATCTCTGCAGTTTTAAAAAGGTTCTTCTAAAATAATATTAGGCTCCTTTTCTCATAATGTTAAGGACCAATGATTTTCATAATTTCTATGCATTTCTCCAAATATCTAGGCTGCAATATTTATTGTCATCTACTGTGTTTATAAAATAGTATTTATCAGATTTTCATTTTGAAAAAGTCCTTTTCACATGCCAAAGAAATATCAGGCATAGTAATTCAAGTCGTGGTCAATTCAAATAAATTGCACATTCCTAACAGACTTCTACAAGTGCTGAATTAAAACAGATTCACAAGTTTTCTATCCCTTAATTTGCATTTCTTGTTTCAGGCAACAAAGTGCTGTAAAGACAGTTCTGCAACAATCTGGAAAATTCTGAAGTTATGTAGTATTACACAATAGCACAATCCTTGGGATAAATCATAAAGTACTTTTGGCCCTTTGATGGAATTATTCTTTACTTTAACAACAATTTTTTAAAAAGTTCCTGCTTCTGACAGTAATTCAGAATACCAGTGGCATTACATCTCCCCTTAACTACTGACCAAATAGCTCAAGGAACTGGAGTAGGCAGGAAGAGAATATCAGAGTAGTTGAGGTTGGAAGGGACCTCTGATGATTATCCCGTCCAACTCCCCCTGCTCAAAGCAGGGTCACCTGTGTCTGGTTGCTCAGGGCCACATCCTGTTCCAGTCTTTGACCACCCTTTATGTTAAAATCAAATTTCAGGTGTTTCAGTTTGTGCCCTTTGCCTCTTGTCCTCTCACTGGGCACCACTGAGAAGAGTCTGCTCCTTCTGCTTCACTCCCCACCATCAGGTATTTATACGTATTGATCAGATGTCCCTGTGCCTTCTCTTCTTCAGGCTGAACAACCCCAGCTCTCTCAGCCTTTTATTGTATGCCAGATGCTCCAGCCCCTTCATCATCTTTGTGGCTCTTTACTGGACTTACTCCAGTGTGTGTCCATCTATCTTGTACTGGGGAGGTCAGAACAGGACCCGGCACCCCAGATGTGTCTCACCAGGGCTGAGCAGAGGGGAAGGATCAGCTCCTTTGACCTGCTGACAATGCTTTGCCTAATGCAGCCACAGGTGCTGCTGGCTTACTTTGTCAGAAGGGCACATTGCTGGCTCATGTTCAACTTCTCGTCCACCAGAACAATGAAGCAAATCTGCTTCAGTGGGTCCCTAGCATGTACTGGTACATGGGTTCATTCATCTCAGGGAAAAAAACTTTGCATTTTGTGCTGTAAAATTTGATGAGGTTCCTTTTGGTCCATTTCTGCAGCTTGTTGAGGTCCTTCTGAATGGCAGCTCAACCATATGGTTTATCAAACACTCCTCTCAGTTTTATATAATCTGCAGACTTACTAAGGGTGCCCTTCTGTCACATTGTCCAGGTCATTCCTGATTGTCTTAAGCAGTACTGAACCCAAAATCAGCTTCTTGGTGCACCACTACTGACTGGCCTCCAGCTGGATTTCCTACCACTTATCACAGCATTTTAGCCAGTTTTCAGTCCACTTTGTTGCCCACTTTTGTAGTCTGTATTTAATCAGTTTGTCTCTGAAGATGTTAAGAGACAGTACTGAAAACCTTACTGAAGTCAAGACAAACAGCACCCCCTGCTCTTCCCTTATCCCCAAAAAAGACATTTCTTTACAGAAGGACATCAGATTGGTCAGGTTTGAGTTCCCCTTCACAAATCCATGCTGATTATTCCCTATTACCTTCTTGTCCTTAATATGTTTTCAGGTTTAAATGGTTTCCAGTATTATTTGCTCCATCACCTTCCCAGAGACTGAAGTAAGGCTGATGAGACTGTAGTTCCCTGGATCCTCCTTCTTGCCCTTCTTGAAGATAAGAGTGATTTTTAGTTTCCTCCAGTCTTCAGGAACCTCCCCTGATTGCCATTTATTGACAGTGCCCTTGCAATGACATAGGCCACCTCCCTCAGCACTTGTGGGCAACGACCAGACGCAGCAGAAAGGCTATTGTCCTGGCACTGGGTAGAGACACATCTTTTCTGATTTTGCTGCACATTTTAAAACACTAGCTCCCAGTTAAGGTTGATCTAAACAGTATTTAAGCTATACTACATTCCTTTTAACAAGACCTGACATGATTCTAAGAAATGTTTGAACAGAGTGGTCAGTGCTGTGTCTTTTAATGGGAATAAAAACATTACTACATTTGCCAGTGCTGTCATTCTTACAGCATTAAATGCATTTATCATAAAATATTTTCTGTAGTAAACTTGTCAAACTTCTTTTAGGCTACTTACTACATATCCAAAAAAAATGCCAGAGTTACCTCAGGTTTTGGGGGTGTGGGGTTTTTTTTCAGATAGGCATCAAATTTTGCTCTACTTTCCATAACAGAATTAAGGACAACTCCCTACAACTTCTAATATGTGTGTTATTCAAGACTTCCACCTTTCTATCCCATTTGCATTAACTGTAGGAAAGCTCACTCACCATCAGCAGAAATCTTTCTGCCTGTCATTCAATGTTGAGAAGACTTTTTTTTTGTAGTCCAGGTACATGGTGATAAAGCCCATGAGCACATTTGTAAATGGACAGAATAATGTATTTTAAGACCACTTGGAGAATTATGCTCTTTTAACCCATGGCAGAAAGGAACTTCAGTGAAATGCACGGTTGGCTCGGTAGCATAGATATCTCCAACAAATAGAGAGTGGACTAACTAAAATGGTAAGTATGGAATTTTGTTAAAGAAGAACCAGTGCTGAAAATAACTTTGTTAAAGTTTCTGGGTTTTAACTTGATCAGATGCTCCAATTGTTTCCAAAGTGAATGCTCACTGTATTTTTTTTCCAACTTTTATATCTTTTCTTTCTTGTTCCATCTTTTTGCAGTCCTGGAATTTTATAGGTTTTACTGCAACAGAATTCAAAATGCAAGGGTTTTTTACCTGATAAAAAATAACATATATTTACATTGTGAGATATTTTGTATCACACCACAGATCAGTACCTTCCTAAAACGATTGTGAAGAGTCTAGAATAATTTGCTCTGGAATAGAATAGTCTAAGTAACAGCTACCAAAAAAACACCCAACCAAACAAAAAAAAACCCAAAACCTTAAGCAAGTCATAAAAACCAGTCTTTTGGGGTTGCCAGAAGTATAATTCCACATATACTGTGATGAATTAGACTGGAAGATGCTCAGGAAATTAAATTTGATAACCGTTTTCACAGCATTAAACTATGCTGCTTAAAACTGCACACTATTTACATTTAATCATTTATCATTTAAACTTTAATCATTTGCATGGTTGGAATGTGTTCAATATTAAGGATCACTATTGCAGCTCTGCTGAGCTAAAGTATGCTGAAATACTTATACTTGGATGATACAAATCAATGAAGTGCCGGTATCCAGTTTGGAAAAAGTAGGTAGTTATACAAACTATCAACAAATATTTGAGTTTTGTTACAATAATCACAATACTGTTTTTGTAATTGGTTTATGTTTAAAGCTGGATTTTTCCTGGTATCTGAGAAATTTGCTAAAGCTCCTCTAGGTATTTAGTGAAAGACTTGGTCTTCAGAAAACATGAATTTCCTTTGCTTGTATACTTGTAATTTAAAAAGAGAATACAATTTAACAGCAAACATGTTATTTATTTATTTATTTATTTAGTAAGTAGAATGGAATAGATGGAATGAGTAACACAAGTTTCTTACTACTCTTGAAAAGCTTTTTGTCTTGTATAGTGCTAGGAAGATTACCAGAATCTATATTTTGAAAGAAACATAAAGGCTTTTTTGTTTGATAGCAATTTCTTACTTGGTCTTGTAATTGTCAGGAATATAAAAAGGATAGAAAATAAAAGAAAAAATAAACAAGCAATCAAACAAAACCCTGCAGAAGACAGCTGTTGCCAACACTCAGGAAACCTAATATTCTTGAACTCCAGATTCCCAGAATTTTTAATTGGGTTTTAGATCAGGCAATATAAATTTTCTCCACCTTAAGTGAACCTTTTTATACATCATGAACACACAACTACTTCGACATAATCGATTCTCCCTGAATATATGATACCCTAGAGTCATGCAGTTTTTCATCCTGACAGCACACACAAGGAAAACAAAAAATATATAGGTAGCAATAACATCACCATTTCTAATGGTGCTTTATTGCTAGGAAGATCTGAATTCAACATCTGCCTTCCAAATCTACTTACTTTCATGATTTATGTTCTGCATCACTTTCAACCAACTTAGCACAGACCTGCTATGTTCAGGATAAGGCTACCTGATGAGGAAGAATAAGGCAAACACCATTTTTACTGTACGTGGGTTTAGTTACAATAAGACACAAATGTTGGATTCAATGAGGATATCGCTTCCACAAAGTTTTTTGCCTATCATAAATCATTGTGAAGTGCTAACCAAAACACTTAGTTGCAAACCTTGAAATCAATGTGATTAAAAAGTGAAACTTTATAATCAGCTTGTTTTCCTTTTAGTTAAGAATCAATCACATGTCATCTTGATGTAAAAGCTGTAAAATGCATACTTCTCTGAAAACAGAATGGAGATTTTGGATAACCATATGACAGGATTATCAGACCTCTTCAATGCATGAGGTATGTACGCAATCCATGAGGTATGTATGCAATGCCTGAAACATGTATGCACATCTTTAAGAAGAGAGAAAGAAAGAAAGAAAGAAAGAAAGAAAGAAAGAAAGAAGGAAAGGAAGAAAGAAAACCCCTACTTGACAGTAAGCTGTGCCTGAAAGTCAAGCTTAATTTTTCAGTGTAGGTAGAGCTGTTAGGATTCACAACAAATTACATTTTCTTACAGAATGAAAAAAAGGAGTACTATGAATTATAATCAGTAGATACTCTCTAAATCCTAGCTGCATTTATTGGGAGATATTCAGGTGTTTGGTACAGTGGCAGTGTCGAGTAAATGACCTGAAAGACAGAAAAAAATACCCTTTCATGTAATCAGGATTCAGCTCTTAAATTTGATGGTGGGAGTCAGGAAACCTGACCACTCTACCTGGCATGCATACAATTCTTCCACACTTTCTAGGGCCAGATGCCCTAGTTAAAAAACCTGCATGCACTGCTACTGCTGCTTCATGAAATTGTCTTATTAGTTTCACTGGTCATCTTAGCTATGGTCGAACTAGAAAAAAAACATTGGAAACTTAGGAAAGTAATTGCAGAGGCTGAAGGGTAGGTGGAGGTAAATTTGGGAAGGCTTTAAAAAATGTCAGCGATCACATTTGGATGAACCCAAAACCTAATGAACCCAAACCCCACTCTTCACCCAGCTGGATTTCATAGTGGTGTGCAGGTTCTTTGAATGCCTTTGGCAGGGCATAACAACAGCTTTGAGTAAATGAGCTCTAGGATTTATAATTTACTAGAGCAACAGTTTTGTACCAGATACCCTAAGAAACCCCAAGGAATCCCCAGCATTCCATAAATCACAGTTACATTTCCTCATGTTCTGGATTCAGCTGATCCCAAAAGGATTTATGGAAACACAGAAGCACAAGGGCTGTAGGCTGTTCCAATTGGTTTTGAAAGAACAGCCCTTGAAAGTTATTTTTTGGCTAAGGCAAAGTGACCCCTCATCAAAGCACAAGTAATAGTCACTGTGTCAACACTGACACATAAAATTACTAGGCAGAATAAACAGTTGCTGTACATAGTGGTAAAACATTGAAATGGAAGCAGAAATATTTGGAAGGCAGTGTGTGCTTTCATTGTTTCAAACCATTCTAGCTCATTCAGCATGACACCACATATTCTCAGATTATCAACTGCAACCTTATTCAAACATATTGCAAACACTGTAGCTCTTTATTATGTGTAGAAGAAACAAAGCTTTCACCAGTAATTGATATGTAATGTAATATAATATAATATAATATAATATAATATAATATAATTACAACCTCACTGCAGGACAGTTGTACTAGATGGTTTTTAAAGGTCCCTTCCAACCCAAACCATTCTATGATTCTATGATAATAAATATATCAAAATATAATGCTCTCTCATCCCCAGATACTTAAGGTATCTTTCCACATACCTGGTTGATATATAGAAACACAACCACAGCCCACTGGAAAAAGTAAAAAACTTGTAGTGTATGTGTCTTTGTTCTCTGTAGATGTTTTTTGATGCAGTAAAATGAGCTGCATTTCAACAGGCCATGACTTCCTGAATTTTTAGTCCACAATCTCTAAATCAGATCTTGGCCCAGTCTAAAAGGAAATGAAAGTGTAGTACATGCACTGGTGATACTCATATGTCACAGATCTAGGTCCTTACTGTATTAAATTATTTTTTTAAAAAATTGATTCTGATATTCCACACATTTGAAAAGTTGTCTTTACTTCTGTGGAATATGTCTGGAATATGTCTTTCCTTCCCCCCCCCCCTCCCCCTTTTTTTTAATAGAAGCAAGTTTGTAGACTGGGATGTTGAATACAGATGCTCTCTGTTGAATAACCCTCAATTATTAGGGCTGTATTACTGCTTTGTTAGATTTCCAGTTCCAACTTAAATTGAAAAGACATCTGAGAAGTTTCTTACATATAGCTACAGACAATCTCCCCAAAACAACAGTGCAAACTGTCATATACAAATCAGCTTTGCTTTCATGGAATTTGATTTTTCTTTCCTTAATGAAAAGGCTGAAAGAAAGATTTATAGTGCTTGATCCTCATTTACAAGGCTTCGTACACATTTTACTGACAACATATACAATGCTTAAACCTTTCTAAAACTCAGGCTAAAGACCTGAACAAAATGCAGGTATTTAAATAAGAATCAGATTTAGCATGTTTTAACTTTTGCAAACTCTAAAAAAAATTATCTCTTTTTTTTTTCCCCAAGAAATGGTATTATTTGGCTCTGTTTCTATCCATTTTATTTAACTTTGAGGTAGGTTTTATGTCTTTTTCTAGGTGTAGTCCTCTGCAAATAAGATGCCCAGTAAGTAGAGCTAGAAAGATTTTGCATGAAAACATTAAAAATGTAAAAGTGGTTTGGCTTAGTGGAGTGGAGAATTGTATAGGTTCAAGTGGCTTTCAACTTTTTAGAGCTGTAGCTTAGTTCTATATTTTTAATAGTGACAGCATGTTCATTTCATTGAATTATGACATCGTTTTGAAAAAGTGATAAGAAGAGTCATGGAACATTTGAGTAAGCACTGCTGATTTGTGGTTGCAGCTCTCGATGCCTGCAGTGTAACTGCCAAGCAGAATTACTGTATCTGCTGTTTATTACACTCCAAATGATTGACCTATGTGAATCCTCCTTACCTTGAGCCCAACAAACTGCTGACTTAGTTCTAACTTCAAGTAAGTAAAACAGTGACTTTGGAGCCAGCTCAACACTGTTAGTCAAACTTGCATCAAATACATTCCCTACTTCCATTAGGACTGTCACTTGAAAGTAACTGACTGGAACATAAAATAATTGTCTTTTCTTGCTTTCTCCGCAGATTGTCCAATCACTTTTTTTTCCCACAATAGAACAATGATGGGGTAAATTTGCACAAACTGACTCCAAAGCTATTTAAGAGCACTGAAGAAAATACATTTTTGTCTGAGGAACATTAATAAATAACATTTGAGATTTCATTTAAAATCATTTTAAATGGATTTTGAAGTGACTGATAGCTAATTAGAGCATATTATAGTTTTTTTTCAACTGCAAAGACATCAATGTTTTCACTTCATGTAACTCATAAAAAATTCTAATAGGGAAGAAAGAGCTGGAGAGAAGAAAAACATAAAGAAGAAAAAAAAAAGAGGTGAAGGAAATAAAGCTTTTTAAAAAGATCTGAATTTCCTTATATGACTGAGATCCATGCTAGGACTTTCAGAAGATCTACTAAACTTTGTTGGACCTGTTGTCATTTTCATACAATATATGAGTGTATATGGTACATAATGAATTTAGAATGTAGGACATTGCAATAGGAAAAGTTGTAGTTATCCAGGAAAATTCATCTAATTGTAAGCAATGTAAAAAGATTTGGAAACTGTATTTTTTTGTTGGAAAGCTGTTCTAATTTACCCTGAATTATCAGTAAAAAAGGAAGTTAAAAATAAGTTTCCTAAGAACTAACCAACTTAGAAGATTTGCAGGGCCATTGATAGTTGTAAACTAGATGGACATAAGGTTGCTGACCTTGTTTTAGAAAGGTGAAGCGGGACCTTGATGAGTTGATCTCCCATGGTCCCATCCCCCAGAGTAATTTTGTGATTCTGTGTCTGACAGGATCTCAGTGAAGAGACATGGACACATGAGCCTGACATTTTAAAGGGTTTTATTGAGAAACATGAAAAAGAAATTGGAAGGAAACATTTAGAAATTAAAACACCAAAGAAATTTCACCAAAGGTGAAAGAAGAAAAACAGAAAGAGACAATCATAACATTTTAGTGTTCATACAATTTTAGTGATCATGTCTTATTTTGGGGGGATGCATTACTGTTAATGACCAAATTAATATGATCTCAGAAACTTCTCTTATTAAAGTGGTTATCTATATACCACACCAAATTCTTAGCAAAAAGGAGATGTTACCTAGAACTTCATATATTTGTCTAAGATATCAAATGATATTATACTAGAAAGGTAAGCTTCTCTTCCCTTACACAAGGAGACTGGTATAGTCATGACTATCAAATCACCTAGGAAAGGACAGGCTCAAATATAACAGATTGCAAATCCCCCTAAAATCTCTTTTCATTTGGGATAACTGCTTTCAACTCTGGAAATTAGTCCTGAGGGAAGCTTGGATATAAGCGGACTGTTTCTCTTCCACTTCTCAGTCTTTCAGTATGTGCTGCACTTTTATCTTATCTGTATTGTATTTGATTGCCTTGAGTTTATTTATTTATTTATTATTACTTATCATTTGCAATCTGGATATATATAAGAAGAATCCATGTTCTAGAAAGATTGAGGTAAATATTTGGGAAGTCAAACTTTGTGGTATATTTTAAACTTTTCTTATTTCTCAATTACATGGTATTCTCTGTGTTCACTTGGAATGTATTGTGTTAGGAAAAAAAGATAGAAAGATTAATAAAAACTTACATTAAGTTACACTAGCTGGGAACAAAACAAAATGAAGACTAGAAAGATGGAGGGAGGTGGGGGGGAAGAGAAAACTGGTCACGTTTAATGCTGCTGATAAGTAAATCCATGACAGTTTAGGAACTTTTCTATTGCTATTGATTTTACATAGAAGGCTTTCAAATGCTATTGTGATGAGAGAGAAGAAAACCTGAGTGGTATCAAGAAAAAAGTGAGAAGGATAAATGGAAAAGAATGAACTTGGCTAAGATAACTGGCAAAAGCTAACGAAAAGAATGGTAGACCTTAAAAATATAAACAGTTTGGGTGAATTTGAAAGAGCAGAAGTGAGCAAATAAACTATAGAAGGAAAGGTACCCAGAAGAGAAAGCAAGCGCTAGATAAATGTGATTATTTCATTAATAAGCATAGCATTTTTTTCCTTTGAGTAAAAAGTGTAAGTATATAAGTAATATAGCATAACATAATAATAAGACAATATAAATGCATATATAGAGAAGACTACCAGAGATATTTCCTTCTTAGGGTAGAGTTTTGTTTGTTAGTTATTCTTTGGTAGTAAGAGGGAAATAGTTGAAAAAGAAAACTTAAATGTCACATTATGTTATTTGGTTAATTGAATCACAATTTTACCAGTACACAAAAGATCAAAGAACCTGATGTATTTGTGTAGTAAAAAGAAATACAGTACCTTGGAATTGAATGTAGCTTGAAATTTTCATGATGTAAGTTTAAATATACAGGACCAAGTTAATCTTTAAAAATGTTTAAAACTGCTCAAGTGAAGGTACTTAAACAATTACTGTTTTTAAAATTAATAGCTTTATGCCAATAAACTAAGGCAGTACTCAACAATTTACTAGATTGACATTATACAAGCTTATGTAAAACCTGAGGTCCCCTACAGGAATCCGCAGTTTCAAACTGAATTCAAGAACTACATCTGAAAACCTCGCAGATCCCACTGGTTCCTCTAAGATATTTATAAGAGTTTGATACTTCAAGACTTTTGCAGCAATACTTTATAACATAAATAGAATTATATTGTGGTTTCTGTTCATGCACTATATCATAAAACAAGCAAAGCAACATTATTTGAATTGTATATCCACAGAGTTAAATGCACCCTCTATTTACTAAAACATGGCCAAAAAATTGCACAGGAACAGTCCTTCTAGCCCAGCATCCTGCTTTTATAGTAGGTAGCAGAAGGCGACAACTCTTCTTTTGTTGCTTTTGGTTGCCTGAGTGGGAGAGTGACTGCCAGTCTCGACCTCTTTCCTAATAGATGAAAGAACATCATTAGTCCAGCATGGTTTGTCTATTTTTAAAATATTTTCTGCATCATCATTATGAATGACAGGTTAGATGTCAGAGTCCAGTGCAGTATTACAATCACCTTCATAATCTTCCCCTGGGATGCTACAAAGTGGTCCCAACACCTCATGGACATCTACATGGAGAAAGATACTTTCACTATCTGACTGAGAAAACATATAGTCATTGACTTTTTTTTCCCTTACTGGATAGATGAGGATGCTGGGTACTCAAAACCAAGGATACCATTTGTGTGTCTTCCTTTTTAGCTTCATCAACTTTTTCTTATTCTACTCTCAGCTCAGGATGCCTTGATTTACCTCCTCTTTCCTTATAACAAGCCAATATGTAGGTGCAGGATCTTTTCTCAAATCTTATGTTTTCCCTCAGCCCCCTATGCTTATTACGTCTTGCTCTGTTATTGTCCCTTGCAAAGCAGCCACAAGTGGTATTTCATTTCTCTTACCCTTCTTGAGTATTTGCTTTCTTTTCTCACTTGTATGAGTCTCTATTCCCTCCATTTTTATACAGAATACCTTCCTCTATTAACTGCTTCTACTTGAATGGGCAAGAAAACAAACAAAAAACCGAAAACCAATCACACCCAAACAAAACATCATGTAGGTTTGTTATGTCCTCGAAATTCCTGGAGCACTATCTCTTTTTCCAAGACCAACAAGGCCACGAAGATTGCGCCAAGTCACCTACAGCATCTCCCAGTCTGCAGAGACCACCTGGTGAACATTAGGACAGAGGGTGCCTAGAATGGCTATACTTTCATAGTAGCCTTATCACCCTGACAGCTGTGCTCTTCAGGACTGGCTGATCATGGATGGGATCACACTGAGAGGAAATCTGTTGAACCATGACTTCTTGGTGGGTATTTGGTGAGACTTCCACTTTGATGTGCCACTCTCTTTACTACGACTGTCTGGAAATGAACAGCTGGTGCCACTCTCAGGTTTATATTTTAATATCTTCTAGAACTGCTTCTAGCATAAGTTTGACATCTTCCTGGGACAACAGTTCTGTCTTGATGTCCTGATGAAGATGGAGTGGTTTTCATTAAGTGTATTTCATTTCATCCAGGTGCACTTGCTGTTCTTTTGAGCATCTATTCTAACAGCAATGATCTGTCTTGGTCACTGGTTTAAACAAGGTTGTAGACTTGCACAAGATTTAGTGAATTTACTTTGTGTGTAATATCATGTGTTGCTTATTAAGTCAAAATTTGCCACTGAAATACACACACATAAAAGCTGTATTACATCAGATTTGAAGGAAACCAAAGGACCACATTATTCATTTATTCAAGGGTTTAATATTTTCTTATGGATTCCTTTCCTCTGATTCCAGGACTACTTTCATTTTGCTGGCAGAAGTCTTTTGTCTGTGATTTTGCTTCCTCTTGATACCTCTGTTAATTTGCCTGAAAGCTGCCAGATTTGCTCATTTTCAGGTTACACTGTATATACATTCACATCAACACTTTCTTTCTCATAGCTTACTGTTCTCAGATCTTCCATCATATCTTTTGCTTTGTTTTAGTCCTAACTCTCACAGCTCCAAGATATGGGACTTCCTATAGACTTTGATATTATACTCAGAACACATTTTCTGGTATAATCAATGTTTCAGCAGTTGATCTTTCTTTGTTTTAGTCTTTGCAGAGAACTCAATTTCTTCCTCAATCCTCTACAGGTTCCTACTGTGGCAGGCATTTTCCCTGTGAAACAATATTTAGAAGAATAGGTTGAGTTTCTTCTAAAATTACTAACAAATTTTATACTTCTTTTTTTTACAGACATATACAACTTTCCATATCAATAAACAAATGTTTGTGGAATTTCTTTCATGGATGCTGGGCCGTAAATCTCTCTGCAGTCTCTGTCAGAAAAAAAGCCAACATAATTTTTCTCTTCATAAATGTGATTTTATATTCCAATGCTCTGCTCTTCAAAAGAATGATAGGCAGGGAAACATAGCCAAGCACAAAAACTGTCATAAGAATCTGTGCAGAATGATACCAAAACAAGTGTGCCACAGTCACCTGGAGAAGCTGCTCCTAGTCCATCTTGAATTTTACAGTTAGGAAACTAATGCTCCCTATCTGGATCTGCCTCACACTTTTAAACTTTTTAACCACCTATTCATGAAAAGATAAAACACACTATTAACCTTCCCTTAGCTTCCCAAACTTTCATTATTTTCTCTGTGTTTCAGCTTTTCCGATGAAATACTTTTCACCCTTAATAATGTCACATGACTTTACTAGTATGCATAGTTAGCAGAAGAACCATATGATATGAATCTGAAATACCACTCTAGGTAGTCTTTTTTTTTTTTTTTTTTTTTTACAAGTAACTGGGGGTTTTATACATACTCATAAATAAGGTAGTTGTCTTTCATGATCATATAACACTAATTCATGATGGTTTGGTTGGCTAAAAACAGAAAAACAGGTGTTAGTTTGGAGTTTATATTGTGCAACCGGCAATCTAGCATTTAATTTCCAGTTTACAGATACAAAAAGCACACACATACACATAGAGAAACATCCCATCTCACTCTACTTAATAAGGTGGCTTTGCAAAGAAAAATCTGGCCAGCACTATTTTTTCATATATTCATACATGCCTCTGACTCATTCAATCATATTAAATGTTATATTTCCTGATGATAACATGATTTTGAACAAAAGAAACAAAGAAAAGCAATATTTTTCTACTTTTAATTCTACTGGCAAAATCAAAGTACACAGTAAATACTGGTGAGGAGCAGATTCTTTTCTAAGGGCAAAATGTTATCATAATGCTTCGTTGGATTTTTTTCTTATTGGACTACTACCCAACAATTTAGACTGGATGGATGGTAGGTCAGTTCAAACATATCATAAAGGAAGCTGTTTATACTGACAGTTTAAAAGCTGATCACTGTAGATGGATTGCTTCTGTGGTTATAACAGTAATACAAATAACAAAATACAGACTCAAATTAAGAGCAAAACAAACAACAAAGTAGAAAAATCATTCTACCAACCCACAGAACTAAATGCTTCTGAATTCCTTGCCAATGAAAAGTAAAACTCTGTTACTGTGAATAAACGAGACATGAGACATCATCATTAACACAAAGATAAAATAAAACATTCAGGTTTTGATGAAAATAGGGGAGAGAATTTCCTTTTATAATGTGTGCTTGAATTAGAAATGTGCCAAAGATAAGGAAAGTGAGCAGTTAGATTCTCCCTTGAAGTATTAAAACATACCTCCTACTCATTACAATGGGAACTAAAGCAGTTTTTATATAATCAAAGCATCATGGGAAGTTTCCAACCTCCATGTGTGAAATTCTTAAAACATTGTCAAAAGACAAAAGAGAATAATATAACAAAAAACTTGGAGAGTACAAGAAATAAATGCATTTTTTCTTGTATGCTATCTAGGGTATATGATCAGTACATATTATTATATATGATCTAATACATATGATCAAAATCCACATTTCCAGAAACAAAGATTTTGCATAATTGTGGCAATTACCAACCACAGTGGACTTTCTAACTTCTCTGCTTTTTGTGTTGTGTTATTACAGTAATTTATCTATCACATTGGACTCCCAGGATGAAAGCAGGCTGTGTTTGCTATGTGCTCCATCCAGTCATTGGAGGGAAGTGGGTATCTTAACTGCTGTAGGTCTTAATGGCTCCTGGTTGCCCAGTACTGTTTATCCTCCATCCATCAGCTTCACAAATGCTTTCATGGGCAAACAGGTAAGATCTTAGTATAAATTGTGCAACTGCAAACTTGCAAAAGCTGTGCTTCAGGGAATGGTAAGAAATTGTCAGCAAGTCAATGTATAATCCGCAGGTCATAATTACTATAAACTTAAATTGTCACCTTCCAGTACCAGATCAGGAACAAAGCAGTAACAGCAGCTTAATCTGAAAGAGGCAGATGGACTGGCAGGCATTTAGAGTTGTGAGTGATTTACCACAAATAAACGTAACAACAGAGACAGGAGGGAGAGAAGAGAGGGAGGAAGGAAGGAAGGAATGAAAGAGGTAAGAGAGGAAGGAAGTAGGGGAGGGAAAAAGGAAGGGAGGGAGAAAAGGACAAAAGGAAAGATGGAGGGAGGGAGGGAAGGAAGGAAAGAGAGGGAAGGAAAACTGTAATAACTGGGGACTTCATTGTTCCAAATGCTTAAAATTTGAGCTCCTTTCTTAAGGAAAAAAAAGACATGGAAATGTATGCTGTTTTCAATTAAATGGCATGAGACTTTAAGTATTCTGACATGGTTGAAGGAAATGTCATTAACAAATGTCATGCTTGGCCTGTTCATGTCAGTCATCCAGCTAGCACCCAACCAAAAGTCTATTGTTATGGAGCTGGACTGAACTAGATCTTTTTGTTAAGGTGCAAGCAGATTAAAGTTGCTCTTGCATAATTTTTTTTTTCTAAAATTGATACTTTATTACTTCCCCAAACTCATTGTATAACATTGCAGGATTTTATCACACTGTGAAATGTGCCAATGTTCCAAAAGGCATAGATTGTAGTAACACAGTAATAAAGACACCCTCATTAATATTCAGATGAGTTTTGTAATTACAGCCACTACACTTGTGTGAATGTCCAAATGATAAGTGCAATTATAAAGATTACATTAATTTTATGAACATCTGTGCAAAATTCATAAAATCATGTAAATCCTCATGTTTTGCCAGCTTCTTGCTTTTGAGAGTGATCAAAGGATCAAAATATGAAAATACTTTCTTCTTTTGGCAAATATATATCTTTTAAAATACACCAAGGGGATGGGCAGTGTAGCTCAGTTTGGAAATGGCTGATCCAGATCTGCAAGTACTGCAATTGATCCCTTGAAGTGTACTTTGTGTTACGGCATACCATAATTCATTATAGGAGACTTGCTCTGTACAAGACAGAAAAACATGGTAGACTGCTCAGGTTAATTTACACTCTTTAAATGAATCCTGCTTTATTCAGATAGGTACTGAACTAACTTTTGAGATTATGGGAAGTTAAAAAAAAAAACCAAAAGAACCCTTCTCTTACCATTGTCTGGGAATAGGGAAAAAGCTGCAACATGTTTACTCCACAAAGTCAGTTACCTGGACTTGCAAATTTGGCTTTGATAAACTGGAAGATTATAAATTTATACAGCAACTCTTAACTTGTAGCCGCATTTACAAACAATTTGTCTCGCTGGTGTCATTAAGAGTGTTTTCTCTTGTATGTACACTTGCTGAAACATAGGTGCTTGCTGCTGTTTCATAGACTCTGGAATATGAAGAGCCTCTGCATGGTCCTGAAAGATATGACATGGGACATGGAAAAGAAGCCCATCCTTCTGTGACAGGCAGAAGCCAGGTGGGATTCTTGAGGGAATCTCAGATGAAATTAGTCCCCTATTGTACACCATTGAATTCTCTGATTTGTTACGTGGAGTCAAAATTTGGTCCTTTAACTTCAGCACAGCAGCTTAGATTGTTAGAAATAGATTAACATGGATCTGCCTTACCTTGCAAAAACGCAAGGTTGGTTGTAGGTCCTATACTTTACCTACATGAGTTGCCCTGTAAATAACAACAGGAGTTGAATATGAAGGCCTTAAAGCAAGTGGATTGTTAACAAGTGTGCCTTAACTTATTTTGCTGTCTGCTTAAGTAAAACCACAACTAAAATCAAGATGTATGTTTCCTGACTGCATGATTCTGTCACTAATAGGATTCAGAAAGGGCTTAGAAAGAGCTCAGAAGAAACTGGTATAGAAAAGGTATGAAAGATCTTTCTTAGTCCTCAGAAATATTATCTAAAAGGATGCTTTTTGAGAAGTCACTTTTCTGCTTTCCAAGAGTGTGCTTCAGCAATGCTGTCCCTCAAGCCAATTTACAGCAGCAATGGTTTCAATCACAATTATAAAGAACTGAATCTAAACTATTATTTTGGTTTGATTCTTTATTCCACTGACACAGTCACTGTCTTGTGTTATATAATATTATACCAAATGTATTGTAATATTTTAAACAACTTTGTTGCGTGTTAATACCCTTTTTCTATTTCCCATCTTTTGTTTAATTTCTCTCTCTCTGAAGTAATAACATTGGCACAATAGAGTGTGTAATAGCTCTGTCTATCATGAAACCTGTTAGTGCACAGATTGTAAACTATAAGACAGTAATGGATCCTCTGAAGCTTTATAGTGTCAGAAAGATTGCTGCACGTGCACATTAAATGCATGTGCTGAAAGGCCTTGTGATTTTATGTTGAATAATATCCCCATTCATATGCAGTAGCTGCTTTTCTTAACAAGATGGGGTTTGTACTTTTCCTACTAAAGACTCATGTTTTAAATGCCATCTCTGAGTTACAGGAGTACAGGAGATAATTTGAAACTGGTAATTTCTAATTTTGTTTCTGTTTAAACAGCTTACAAACTAGCAACTGCATTGGCTTTAAATTCCTGAAAAAAAGCATACTTGTTCTACATTAAAAAAATTATTCAAGCTATGCCCAAATTAAGACAGATTTTAATGCAACAGTAACAAAAATATCTGAGCTATTCAGTTTACAGTGGTTTTTCAGATGTACCCTACTTCACTTTTGCTGTAGTGCAGATGTTTAATGTTTAAAAAACAGATAGGTACAAAACAAAATCCTGTACTCCTGACTGCAAAACATCCAACCATCTGGTGGAATACATCAAACATTTAAGCATGCATAACAATATCACACAATGTGACAGAAAAAAAAAAAAAAAAAGGGGATAAGAATTCCATTCCTTTGAAAATACCTTTCTATATGGTATAATTCAACTGTCATTGAAGTAAATGATAAAGCTAGTATTGAATTTGATAGGACCTTGATTTCTCATATAGCATATTTTATTGACAATGTCACTTTAGAAATGTGGAAATGAAATTTCAACAAGAAAATATTTCTGTTATCTATATGTTTGCAACTGTAGAAATGACTGTAAATACAGATGACATCTTATTAAAATACAGCTCTATATAGCTAAACAGCATGTTTGGGTTTTTTTTTTTTTAAATGGGAAGATACATAGTTGCTCATCACACTAACTTTTTTATTGTGTTCCCAGCATATGCCTGTTGTTCACAAGCACAAGGACAATCCTGGAAAGTACCTCCAGCATCACCTACCCACTAATGAAATGGGTGGGTTTAGATTTCAGTCCTAACACATTAGCATCACTTCCTGTGATATTCTGTGCCATTAAGAAATTAGAGGACTATTCACAAAAGTTAATTTTCATTCAGGATAACCAGTCTTCCCAAGCTTATTTTATAATCTGTAGAGACAAATTTACAAATAGTTGTCATATTTATGTCCACACAGCTGGGAGTGCTAACAGATTATTATTTTTTTTTTAGAATCAGAATATACTAACCCCAGTCTTGTGACAGACATTAATTTTTTTACTGCCCTGAAAATTACTAATTTATGCTGTTATCCCAAAATCTATTCCTGAACACAGAATCATCAGATAGAAATTGGCGTTTAATCTTCCATTTCTCCACTAAATCTCTGTAAAAAGACACCTTATCATATTAATTTAGAAACCAGAGAGGAATTTCATGCTTCTAGAAGAATTCTACTTACATGAATCTCCCAGTTGCTGGCTATGCTAGCTTTAAGTCATGAATGTATCAACAGAGATGTATAGCAGAAGAGATTAGAACATTGTATTATGGATAAAAATTGGGCAGGTGAAACAACTGCAAATCCTGATAAAGGAAGAGAATGCAGCTCTGATTTTACAGATGGCAAGAGTCATGTAGCTACGTGGCCTTAACCCCACTGAGTGATGTAAGAATGCACAAGATTGCTGAAGCTAATGGGGAGCAGGACAGACCTTTCATAACCCTCCTGAGTACATATATGTTTGACTATACTTACTAGGGACAAATGTAAGAATAAAATATTGACACTGGTAAAGCTGATATTGGTTAGGTTACGGAAACTGAAAAGACCACAGCCTAAAGCTACATGGGTTTCTTGCTTAAGCAGAAGGCATAATGACCTCTCCAAAAAAATGTTATTGGATTCTCAGAGAGAAGTAGTAGAGCTTTGGGGAGTATCAGGACAAACTAAAACACTTTTCAGATTCACAATAAACTCTTGTTACTCTCATGTATAGTGACAATCATAGTACACTAAAGAACCTGCATGTATGCCTTAGACTTCTTCTACATTGCACTTTTTACACCTGAAATTCTTCATAAAGTACAAGTAAAGACTGCTCAATTGAAAGACTGGAGTTCAAATGGGGCTTTTAGTGTCTGCCGTTCTGTCTCAGTTTCCTGTTTCTTGAGGCTAATACGATCAAAATAAGACTTTTTAGGTAAATCTGTAAAAAAAAAACCAACAAAACAAAACAAAAAATCCCACAATCTCTGCAAATGAAATTTGGGTGATAAAAAAAAATATCAGAAAATATAACTAAAAGCTAGATCAGACCATATCGTGTTGAAAGACAATGAGATGTGAATACAAACAAAAAGAAAAATACTCTCTTTTCCAACCACCTTAAATTAATGCTGGTACTTACAAAAATTTCTATCAGAATAAATGTTCTAAGGGACATTTGTTTGCAGAAGAACTGAATATAGAATAACAGTTATTAAACTTTACTTTTGTTTGTTTAGGTTTAGGGCTTGCAAGTTAGAAGTCTCTTGAAGAAAAGATTTACACTCTGAATCTGAAAACGTATAAACACATGTACAGGTGTAGGAACACATGAATGTGTTCCCTTCATTGGGACTGATCATATAAAAAAATTAAAAAGAGAGAGAGAGGTCTAAGTCCTTGCATTTTAATAATCAAAATTAGTTACCTGCAATATCTGATTCTTTCTTTTTCTTTAAGAGAGAACAGAAGCATTTCAGCATTACTGGGACTTCCCGAGAGTTTGAAAATGCTCTTAGAATTGTTTGAAAGGGCTTACTGTACATACATAGCTCTTATATTTTGCCAGAAGAATATTGGATATAGAGCATTATTAGTTCATAATTATTACAAGTTTGATCATTGGTATATAATACCAATAATAATGTTTAAAGTAAGCTTTGATAAGATGGAACATAAAAATTCCATAGTCATCATTATAGTCTGTTCTCTTTCAACTACTCTTTTTAATAATTCCTGTATTATGAATCCACCTATTATACATAAAAATATATTAAAGACTTAATTATGCACTAAAGTAGTAATGAATAATATCTTTCTATATTAGTAATCATAAAGTAATGTTCTGTGAACTTGGTTAAACATTGACAACTCATTCACAGCCAGAACTCACCATTCTTGCTTTTCCAATCCAAAAGATGTCTTTTTAAGATTCCAACGGGAAAAACACAAGCATTTTATTCTTCTACTTTTGCACGTTTTATAATAGATTGGTATTGATTTCACTCTGTAAATGATCTCCCACAAATTTGCGTGGTCCTTCAGAAAGGGCAAGTTACTCCAGCCAAAAGTAAAGTGGAAGTTTGAAGTCATGGTATTTGCCAAAATGAAAGTCAGATTCTGTGCTTGGAATATTTGCACTTCTAAAATGAATGTTTTGAAATTTCACTCTATCAAAACAGAGGCAAAACTTTATCAGTGCTTGGTCAACTTTATATAATCTAGAAAGAGAAGTAAGATATGATCAGAGCTTCAATAAACATGACATTTTCAGCCCAGCAATAATAATATTCACAACAAGTTGTTGACAAACATTCCATAAAGAAAAACATACTTCACTCCATACTTTGAAAATAACCTTTGAACCCAAATCTGCCAATGAATATTTTGTCAGCATAAAAAAATACTATGTTGGAAGTAGTTAAATATGGATTAATAAAATGCAAGCACTTTTTGTAATTTTCAAGTTGTTAAAGTTTAAATTTATGAAAGTTCTCTCTAATATGTGGCAAGAGCTATAAGACTTAAGCTGTAGGTGAGTTACTAGTATGACAGTCAAGCTTGTTCTTTAGTTGCAATTGGGCTGTAACCTGTACGCAGACCCAGTGCTTTTACATCATTAATTCCTTGGATTGCTCAGGAATTTCCAGCTAGTAATTTGCATAGATGAACTAATGGACTGACTTGAGACAACAGACCAGAATGAAACTGGGTGACTGACTGGACCTTCACAATTAAGTATTTCACTGATTAGTACAGGCGGGAACCTGGAATGGTTCTAGAAATTTCCTCCAAGGTAACTCTTGATATATCTAGTCCAGTTGATATTTCTTACTGTGTTGTTTGACATTTCGTGCAGTCCCAAAATGTCCTTGCTGCAGAAGCGATCAGTTTATGCATAGATAAGACATTTTTAAACAATGAAGCTGTTCCTGCAGCAAAGGTCAGATAAGAATCTTTTACATGTAGTTAAGATATTTAAGAGATTTCATATGTAGTTATGTTGCACCAATACCAATGAATATGCATGTGTGGTAGTGGACATGTAGGACTAGTTGGATTACAAAACTAAACAAAAATAGTAATTCAAGCAAAACAGTGACTCAAATAATCTCTGTCAAATCAGCTGAAGACACTACTTGAAAGACACTTGCAACAGAGATTCCCATCACCACCAAATGGCTACTGGCTATGCTTTAAGTGAGATTTAATTCCCTGTGCACATGTTAGCCTATACCAAGATCCCAATATTTTCCCGCACCTTTAACAAACACTTTCTCCAGGTAGTTTCAGAGAAATTGATGATCTCAGAAGTGATAGTTCCCACCTTTAAGCATGGAATATGACAAGTTGCCTAATATGCTTTGGTACTGGACCCACAGTATTCTGTGATGTTTGGTTGTGGTGCTTTGAAAGAACTGTATGTATTCTCAGAGAACATATGGTTCTTTTCCATTTTTTGCAAAGGACTTGCAGAGGTCATACAACCCTCTCTGATCATGACTGTTGTTTTCTTACATTCTGAATAATAAAGTGTAAAGGAGGAAAAATTGATACCATATTTGCCATATTGTCTCATGTCCTTCTCTTTTGTATGGCTCTGCTGAACAATGAAGATAAGGAAGGCAGAGAGTTCAGATGTACTTCTGACTGCCAGTGAGATAGATTTATTATGGATAGCTCCTGAGAGACCAATTAATATCACCAGGGTTGTCAACCTGTCTGTCAACAACAAATATGTGTACCATGAAGAATACAGGCAGCCCATCAACACACTGTGAAGGTAAGGTCACTGAACACAACACCACTAAGGGACAAATTTAGTCAGAATGGAGTAAAAACTGAGCACTAATTAAGTCAATTGTAAAGCATTCACAATGGCAAAATACTGCCTAGTCTAGAACTATACTTTCTAGGAAGATGCATTATTTTTGTTAAAGAAGTACCATAGATAAACACTGAAAAGAAAAGGCAGGATTAAATATCATCCCAACAAAGCTTAATGATTACTATCTGTGAGACTGGTCGTGGTTCAGAAATGAAGATGTTAATTTTTAACTTAGGCAACTCACGTAAGGTTTCATTGTTTTATATTACAAAAGGCGATATTGTCAAATGTAGACATCTCCCAACATCACTCTTATGAGGAGCAGCTGAGGGAGCTGGGGCTGTTTAGTCTGGAGAAAAGGAGGCTGAGGGGAGACCTCATAACTCT
>JAVJGG010000013.1:18337238-18354599 GCA_035590195.1 Aviceda cuculoides | reverse complement strand
GTCACCATCCCTGGAGGTATTCAGAAAGCATGTAGATGGGGTACTCCATAACATGGTTTAGTGGGCATGGATGATGGTTGGACTAGATGATCTTGAAAGTATTTTCCAACCTAAATGATTCTATGATTCTATGATTCTATATAGGCATGCACATAAGTAGTTAATCGTAATTATATTTGCTCCTCTACTGATGGTTATCTTGGAGTAATATGTAATATTGAAATATACGTGGCTGCTACCATTGATTGCTGCTACTACTGATTGCAGTAACTATTGAAATATATATACACACTTGCTTTTTTTTAATAATCATAAGTATATTTGTTTTACTAATAGTAATTTATAGTAATCTGTGATAAAGAAGCTTAGGAAATAAAACCACCTTGTCCTTGTGTATTAGTGAATCCTGCAAATGAACTGTTGCTATCTTTACACACACAGGTTGGATACCTTTTATAGGTCATGACACTTCCTAAAGCAGAGAATAATCATGGAGACACCACGTGATGATGGAGAGACAGGGTTTAGGGGTTAGCAGTTCATTTATGGCCACTCTTCTTTTGCCTAAAATACAGATGTTTTGTAGACTTAACTGCAGACTAATTTTTTTTCATCTCTAGCATAATTTATAATTCTGTTATAAATATATACAATTTTATCAAATCATTTACAGTATTGTTGTCTATCAGTACCTGTGGATCTGTAACATGTTTCTTCCTTGATCCAGTTTTTGTCTTTGCTTTGTGGTTCAGGTTAGGTTTCCCTGTTTTGATTCCTGCCATCAACAAGAACTTAGGCCAATATAACGATAGTCTCAACATCAGTGAAGTCTGATTTATTGATTTCAAGAAAAATGAGAGCACAATAATGAGTCTTTTCAATCAGAGTGGGAAAAAAATTAAAAAACTGCTCTCACATGTCAACTTTAAGATAAAGATCAACACTTATTTAGTTACTTGCCCAGGACACATTACAATTTACATCTGTTCCTGTCTTTATAGTGATGTCTCTGAATAGAACAAATAAAGTAAGCCAGAATGGAAAAAATTCTCATCTATCATTGTCAGATGATATATTATATATTTTCATTTTTATAATGCTAAGTTAATTTATAGTTGTCACAAATTTCTAGTATTGTTAAGAATCTTTATAAGAAGATTATAATAATTGTAAAGCTTACTGAAATCAGTGGAAGGTTTTCTATTTGCTTCAGTGAAATTTAGAGCAGGCTTTTTGTTTTGATGAAAATATCACTTCATTTTGCAAATGAAAATTTATCTTAACAAGACTGACCTTTTTATTGTTTGGTTTGGTTTGGTTTGATTATTTTACTGTGGTCTGCAACTCTTTTTTTTTTTTTTTTTGAGAATTTGATGCTCTCTATTCATCTGACAATGAGACTGTATTGATTACCAATGTTTTAGACATGAACTACTCTTTGATACACAGGTCTGATCAGAAAGTGACATTTGAGCTGTTAATAAACTGAAATAGCTGGACTGCTATTAGCATAGCATATGGACGTAGCATAGATCAACCATTTGCAATATCGTCCCTTTAAATTTTGTTTCTTAGTGGAGATCTATTGCTGTTCACCTGATTTTAATTTTTTCCCCACAAAATATGAAAAGAATTGGCCACAAATTAGTGAAGGAAAAATTGCAAGACAATGTCAGTATCTACTCAAACTTCCCTTCCCCTGAAAATGAAGCACAAACTTTAAAGGGACCTCTCAGGTTTTGTTTTCTGGTTTAAGACAAAACAGTAAATAGTTAAAACCAAGCAAAGTTTCCAGTTGAAAGAACATTCTGGCATTTCTATTTCTTGTAACTGCTACAAATAATGGCTAGAGACTAGTAAGTGGGGAAATTAGAGCTGGATTTGAAGTTAGACTAAGATGAGTGCCAGTCAACAGAAAATACATGGTATTTGTCTCAACTTACAGAGGGGAACAGACGTCTGACTGATCTTGGTTATCAGCAGAAATATGAAGACTAGGTAAGGTGCTGTACAAGTAGAATCTCTTTCAGATTGTATTTTGTCCAAATAAGTGAAAGAATCAATACATATTGCTTAGTTTTAATGAACATACTCTTGAATTATTTCAGTCTTGTTTCTTAAAAGGCAACACTCATGGTATGGTACCTAGTGGGCTACGATTGAAGCCCTCCCCTAAGAAGAGTAAACAGCAGACTGCTGCCTTTGGGAAGTGGGTCCATGTGGCCTCAATAGCCAGCAATGATACCTCTGTCTGGATAGCCATGAGACCTGTTCCATCTCCATTTTCACTGCTATTTTTCATTTTATTGCCTTCTCAGTTATTTTTAATCATTTTGTTTAATTTTCTTGTAATCTCTTTTTACCCATACTCCTTTTTTCTCCTTTTTTTCATTGCTGTCTTATGTATCTGTCATGATGATTTCTAGAAACAATACTTTGAAAAAAGAAAAACATGGCAATGCTGATTAAACTCAGCAGGTTAAAGTCCTGTTAACTTTTCAGATTCAGTAGCATTTAAGCAGTGACATAAATTTCTCCAGCAATAATCTCTTTTGTTCTTAATTCAAATTCAAGCCACCATCTATCTTTCTGAAAATTGGATGTGTGCAGTCACCCTGTCTGCAAAGAATTTGTGTATCTAACTGAATGCTTTTGAAATTCTGTGAAAAATTGTGCATCTCTATTCCTCCAGAATGCAGTCAAGTAAGATATTTTATGTTAGGTTATGTGACAAAAGCTCATCCACAAAATAACACAGAGAGACAGTGACAGATGAGGGAGCCCTGGCTACTTTCAGGCCCATCACAGGGGCTATCAGCCCATTTAAGGCCCAACTCCCCAAGCCCAGAAAAGCACAGGAGCAAAAAGGAAGGTAGAAAACCCAAACTGAGGACTCAGAGGGAGGGACACCCTATCCTGACTGTCACAGGGATGTCTGAGGAGAGCCTCAGCCCCATTGTCCAGATGAAAACCAGATCAAGATAAATTAATACTGTAGTACCTTTTGGCTTGAGGAAGATTGCTGCCTAGGGGTATGGCACACATTACGGGGTACAGGGGAAGAGCATTGGGGGATTGCATGAGATTTATTATGGGATGTTTAGGAGAGGCACCAAAACCAGGAAAAGGAAGGGATTTAAGTGATTTATGAAGGAAAAAGAGCAGAAAAGTAGAAATATAAGGGGATAAAAATGGCTTGTCACATGTAAAGAGTTTGCTTGTCATTATGCTTAGCTGGCCATGCCCTGTGCTGAATCAGCAGAGTCTTTCACTTTTTAATAAATTCTTTTCACAGAATCACAGATTCACAGAATGGTTGAGGTTGGAAGGGACCTTTGGAGGTCATCTGGTCTAACCCCCTGATCAAGCAGGGCCACCTAGAGCCAGTTGCCCAGCACCATGTCCGGATGTTTTTTAATATCTCCAAGAATGGAAACACCACAACCTCCCTGGACAATCTGTGGCAGTACTGTTATCCTCACAGTGAAAAAGTGTTTCCTGATGTTCAGAGGGAACCTTTTGTGTTTCAGTTTGTGCCCATTTCCTCTTCTCCTGTTACTGGGCACCACTGAAACGAGCTGGCTCTGTCCTTTTTGCACCCTCCCTTCAGGTATTTATATACATTGATGAGGTTTAATCCACCTCACTGTCTGTTCAGCCAGCCCATACTTCAACAGCTCCTCTATGAGAAGAAGCTCTCTTATGGGAGACAGTGTCAAAGACTTTACTGAATTACAGGTAGACAATATCTACTGGTCTCCCCTCATCTACCAGGCCAGTCATTTCATTGTAGAAGTTTATCAAAATGGTCAAGCGTGATTACCCCTTGGTGAAGCCACACTGACTACTCTTGATGATTTTCTTGTCATTCATGTGCCTGGATTAGCTGCTCCATCACCTTGCAGGGATCAAGGTGAGGCTGACTGACGTAAAGTTTCTTGGGTCCTTCTTTTTGCCCTTCTTGAAGATAGGAGTGGCATATGCTTTCCTCCAGTCCTCAGGAACCTCTCCCATTCTCCTTGATTGTTCAAAGATTATTGAGAGTGGCCTCGTAATATCTGCCAGATCCCTCAACACTTGTGGGTGCAACCCATCAGGGTCCATGGACTTATGTCTGTCCTGTTTGCTTAAATATTCCCTGACCTGATCCTCTTCCACCAAGGGTATAACTTCCTTGTTCCAGTCTTTCTCCCTGGTCCTTGGAATTCCTGAAGGCCAGTCTTGCTAGTAAGGACTGAGGTAAAGAATGCATTCAGTACTTCAACCTTTTCCATGTTCTGTATCATCATGTCCCTAGCCCCATTTGGCAGCAGGCCCACATTTTCACTAGCCTTCCTTTTGTCACCTATGTACCTGTAGAAGACCTTCTTGTTGTTTTTGAATTCCCTTGCCAAATGCAATTCCAGCTGGACTGGCTTTCTTCATCCTTGCATGCTCAGACATTGTCTCTGTATTTCACTCTGGATACCTGCCCCTGTTCCCATCTTCTGTATACTTCCTTTTTGTGTTTCAGATTGGTCAGAAGCTCCTTGTTCATCCACACAGGCCTCCTGGAATTTTTTCCTGACTTCCAGCCTGTTGGGATGGACTGCTACTGAGCTTGGAGGAGATGATCCTTGAAGATTAACCAACTTTTTGGGGTCCTCCTTCCCTCCAGGACCTCATCCCATTGGATCCTTTCAAGTGGATCCGTGAAGAGGCCAAAGTCTGGTGTCCTGAATTCTAGTGTTGCTGGTGTTTCTAAAGGTGACTTTGCAATGGGGGTCAGCTACCAGGGACCAAGGAAGTTCCATCCAGCTCTGTGTGTGTGTGTGTGTGTGTATGCCTCTGTGTGTATGAGTGAGAGGGTCTGTACCAGCAACTGGAATGGGGCTGCACCCTCAGGGGCTTGTATATCCAGGTGACAGAAGCTGGGAAGACTGGAAGAATTGCTTTCTGCAATTTAGAAGCTCCACCAAAATGAATCATTAAAAATTCTAATCTTGTTGCAAAATGTGGGAGAAAAATGATCCTTCTCGGGCCTGATTAGGTTCAGCACTTCATGTACATCTTCATTTTCACAGGCTCATCATTTAATTTAGCTGACAGAAAAGGTTCGAATATCCTTTGCTATACTTCTGTACTTCTAGTTATTTATCTTATTAATCAGAAGACTATCACATTCAAATGATCATTTAAAAAATGTAATGCTTTTTCTTCTATTAAGTTTTCATTTTATTGTGTAGTTACAGTTGTATTCTTGTTCTACATTTCTTTAACTCTTTTATAACTGAAAGAAAATGGTAGAGTTATGGATGTGCATGTGCTTGTGAATAACATTGTGTACTGTTGATATTCTGCTGCTGTTGCATAGGAATGAACTGGAGCAGGTCACTGTTTCATGAAAATAGTGTCATGCTGGACTGGAAATTAATGGAAGAATGGCTAATATTATTTATTGCTTTCAGGCCTCTGATGGCCCTCTGTACAAAAAACAGGCTTTGTTTAAAGGATTTCACCACCTAAAATACTAGTGGAGACAATGCTGAGGAAAAAAACCTAAAATTACTAAGAAGGAAGTGAACTGTTGATGCTTGGAGTGGAACATTAAATCTATAATTGATCAGAAATAGGATTTAAATTTGTTGTACCTTGGTTGAACAATAATGCCAAAGTCACTATTCTATTTCTCCTATCTTCAGCATGAAAGACGTGGAGGATATACGGGTAATATGTCACTCCAGCAACCAGAAATTAATGTTGCAGGACAGGAACAGTTCTCCTCTTCCAAACAAAGGAAATATATTGTACTAATAAACCCAGGATATGCAGTATTTGAAAACTTACAAAGATATGCCCTTTGTCATACCAGCATTCCCCATGATACTAATGTAATTGTTTCTTTAGGTTCTGGAGAACGGGTAGGAACTAAAGTGCATTAGATAAGTCAGTTCAATCTACTCTGTTACAAAGTTCTGCCCACAGCAAAATGGCCAACCTACCATTAGTAGAGTTCTATAATGAGCTACCTTTTCCACTCAGTGGAAACAATCAACCACCCATTATCATTGGGTCACCTAACACTTACCTTCACCAAGTATATCTTAATTTGAGAAACTTTTGTTCACGTCTTATCTACTTTGCTGCATGCCTCAGTCACATGTATTGATGTATTCTCACAAAGTGTTGAAACTCAGTAAAGCACAGCAAAGAACCCCAAATCAGGCAACCCAACAGTACTATTGAGATCATTATAATAAAGGACACTGTTCACATGCATCTTCTACTAACTGATAGCCAGTTCAGATGATTGTACTTGTTGGAGGCATTATTTTATTTTGATAATTATGAGATTCCCTCAGCTTCCTGTCCATTTAATTGATTAATGCACACAGGTAGCTGAACCAGGGCACCCTGTGGCCCAGTATAACAAGTCATTTTCTTTTCAATACAACCTTTCTAAACATTCATCTGACAAACTTAAATGAGTTCAGGATAATCACAATGAAGTCATAAAAGAGGAAGATTTTCCTCATTAATAGCTGGCCTAAGTATTTTATGAATCTTTATGTCACTGCAAAATCTAAAGAAGTGCTTGCAATACAAAAGCAAGAAAAAATATTTATTGGATTAGAGTATTCAAATCCCAGCAAGGTACAATATACATTTTCAATAGAAAAGAAACATTAACTTTTCGTCAACTATTGACTGGAAGAGACAATAATTCAATTTGTACTACCATAGTTGCAAAAGCCTTCTGTATCAAGTCATACAATTTCAAATAATTTGAGTCCAGAGAGATTTCTTTTGTATGCCAGTAATTTAGAATCACCTACAACTTCTTTCTATTCTGTCCCACAAAAAAAATAAAATTAAAAAAATGGTCAGTATGGAGACTTCTGTGGCCTTTCTGATGTAGTACTGAACCTCTGGCACAGAAGGGAATTTTAAACTCTTCTCTCTTGATCCTTAAAGATATGTTCACAAAGCCACAGAAAACTATCAAAATAACTGATCAGGCTTCTAAGAAAAAGCTAGTAATAACTTATGCAGAAACTCATGAGCACTCAAAAATTTATGCTGGAATGAAATTCAGGCTGACTTTAGGCACTCGTTTCCAAATCTTTCAATTCTTAAGCTTATCTTCCACCTCCCTTCTCCTCCACTCCTCCTGACCTTGATCAGTCACTATCTAACTGCAGAGGAAATGAAATTAACAATTGTTCAGACGGAATGGCAAGTGCTGCAATACTTGAAATTTATAATGAAATTCAGGTCAAAATAAAGCATGTAGTGGGCTTTGATGGCTCCAAAGGGGAAGAAAAGTAGAGAAAGGAGAATTATAATCTTGAAGTTGGACTCTTAGCATCTACTTAAATTTTTCATTAGGTATCTAATCTTTCTTTAAAAATGACCCATCATAAGTATTCGCAATTTTTCAGATTATGACGACTTTTCAACCTAAGAGTTGATTTCAAGGATGTTCAGTTTTTATTAATTTAGTTTTTCTCTATATTATATGGAATTTTCTTTCTCCCCAGCATAAATCTTTATGGCTGTACAGCTCTCCAAAAGGATGATTCAACAGTGAATCTAGAAGTGCTGAGTTTTAAATGTATCAGTACCACTATTTTAGTCAATGCATAAAATTCAGGCTCTTCTTACATATTCTCCTCTAGACATTAGACTTAAATTTTTGCTTACACCTCTCTAACACAGATAAAATGATGTAATAATTACACTAATAATAGAAATGATGAAAAATGTAAAGAAAAATAAATTCTGAAAATTTATGTAAGCGTGACTAAAAGTCACAATGACATCTTAAATTATTCATCAGATGAGCAATAAAGAAGTAAAAATTCTGTAATGTTTGAATAATTATGACAATTAATACGTTAACATAAATTGGGTTGTAGTGTTCATATCAGATGATAATTTAATGTTTAAAGGTATGCAGCTAATGTTGCAGATTTGGCACCCAGTAGCCCTGACTCGTTTAGCTGAAGTCATGTAAGATGGCAATTTGAAAGAGAATCTCATATTCACTCACAACCATCTTTCAAATATGCCACTATTCTGAATACATAAAAATAAATATCTTCACTGTTTCATATCTAATTTTCAAAGCTTTTGTTTACTCATAACAGGATCTACAGGTGATAGTTTATTTTTTAGATGCAGGTTTTCCGTGTGCTTAACAACCATGTCTGTATTTGCCAAGCAGCACATTTGTAGTCCAACAGCTTGACATGCTAAATGCAGACCAGTAATTAAAGCCTCTGGTATATATATCAAATTGGCCTGATAATCAAGGGTAGGAAAATGTAAATTAGGGCTCCATTGAAATTTAATATAATATCCTATTTCACATTTCCATCCCTTCTGTTTCTTTCTTTTTTGTTCTGTTACTAAAAAGAAGTCACCTTACAGTCTCAGCCAGCGTCCACTTTTCTCTAGGCGATTTAGACTATAGTGTATTGTAGCATTGCTACATATTATGGCGCTGCGACTAGATCACTGGTCGGCCCGGACCAGGGAAGAGACAGATAGGACACACGGTGTGAGCGTCAACTTCCTCGTTTATTGCGCAGTTAACTCTTTATATACTAGCAAAGGTAGGTGGGATTACAGATGCGCCACAGGGAGGCGGTGATCAATTCTCTCTCTTTCCGTGACATCGCGAGATCTTCCGAACGCTGCACTCTACAGTGTATAAAGATGTGCACTTTTGTTTCCTCTATTGGTAAAATTGGATACAAGATTTTCTACACTCAAGACAAAAATTTTCCTTTACTAGCAAAATTTTAGTTGGTAGTTCAGTAAATGTTATCTTTATACTATAATATTTGAAATAATATTGCATAATATCTGCTAAGAACATTTCTAAAATACGTTAGAGAAGTAGGCTTAGTCTTACATTTCCATGACTTAATTTTCAATACCCTAGTAAAGTTTTTCTATTCACTTCTGCTTTTCATTGCCAGATATTCTATATCTAATGAGCTTCAGGAAATGCAGCTACCTAATTTAGTGCTGTCTCAGTCTACTTATTGACATCTTCCACTGAAAAGTTTCAATGGTTGTTTGAGAAGCTAGTAAGAAGCTTATTACTTTGAGAAACTGTGCAATGTAATCAAAAGTTAGAAGTTTTTCCCTTGTATGTGAGCTGCCATAAGAATATGGGTGTAATGAACTGAAATGTAGTTCAAAACAAGTCCCAGGAAGTATTTATCCCCTTAGCTTCCATTCAGAAGAAAATCTGGCTAGTTTTATCATTATCTAAATTATTATCATTCAAATACAAAGATCCCTCAGTTTTTTTATAACATACCTCATTTATATTAGTGCATATTTTCTAATCAAAGTAACACTTGGACTTAATATACATTTTTAGAAGGAGTGGTCACTAAAGAACAATCTGTGGCTGGACATTTTCTTTCTTGTAGCAGTTCACTTGCTGAAGTGCTACTAGCCCAGTGTAGGAGCAAGCTTACTTTCATTCACATCCATTTAGAATTTCAACCCTGAGGTAAGAATATGCTGTTTTCATGAGTTTCCATGTTCATTTATTGTTTGTCTTTAAAAATTAACTGCAATATCAGATACTTTAGTGTACAGTAAAAATACATCCTGTCCATGTATGCCTACTCACTGTTATAAAATATGAACAAGGGGTATAGAGCTGTAAAATTACTTACAGGATTACAAGCAAGTTATGTGCAGTCTTTTAACCCTAATGGAATGATCAAATTTCTCACAGTTTTTAGCAATGACTGTGTTTATTAGAGCTATAAGACAAAGCAGTAATACTCACCAACACAGCTGTCAAGAGCAGACTATGCTATTTTTTCCTGCCAGACTGGATACCATAGCAACACCTGGTTAGGAGAAGCTGAAGAACTATTTGAAGGTTTGCAATTGTTAAAGCCATTGGACTGTAGCAGACATGTATTAATTGCAAGTGAATATGACAGCACATACCAGATTTCTGAAAAGGAAGAAAACATCAGCATCATTCCAGACTAAGGAACTGAACAAAAGATGAATCAAATACTGTGATGTCTGACTTCAAACCTTGTGTCATGCTTGTGTACTCATCATTTACAAGGTCTAGGGAAAAGGTGGAATTTTATTACTGTAGAAATATTTCCCAGAAGAACTTTAAAGAGATGGAAAAAAACCCATTGCCTGACAGCTTAAAAGGGCAAAAATTACACATTTAAAAGTGTCTCTAAAAATATTTGAGGGTTCCAATCAAGTGCAATCACAGTGATTTCATATGAAAAAAATCGTGACAGCATGAAAGTTTCCTTGGATACCGCTAGAAAATTAGCTTCCAGAAAGAGGCAATACTTAAACCAAGTATGTACTTTTAGGACAGTTATGACAGAAAGCTGGTTTTGTTTTGTCTATGCACACACAATCAGAAAAGATGTTAAATATACACAAATGGACAGCAAGTATTTTAATATAGGTTTTAAATTCTGTAACTATTGTATATGCAGGCAGCAAACTATAATCTTCAGACATGTAAGAATGCTTGCAGCTGCCTTTATTTCAGTACTTCAAAGTGTGAATGTTTTCATGCATTATTGAAATGACAGTACACAGGAAACAGGTATCATTGACAACAGTTTGACTGCTTTTTCAAGTCAAAGAAAAATACTTCCAGTTCTCAGAGCATGCTGTTTAAACTATCCTACGCCTTCTGTTACATGACAAATGCCAATTTTATTTCTGATTATGTAACAAACAGAATATGAACCAAATTAGATAAAGTTAATCATGGTGCAGAGAACCTCTGAATAACCTCTACCCTTCTCAGTTCCATGTTAAGAGGAACGTGCCTGCTTGAATTAGGCATTGTATAATAAGAGAGAAGGCGAATGTTACAGACAGGGAAGCTAGGCTGGAATTTGAGAAACTGATCCAAGTTCTGTCCTCTGCCACAGACTTCTTGTGGGAAACTGATAAATTCTCTAATGCTAAACCTGTAAATGCCAAATCCAAAGATTAGGCTACTGGCTGTCACACCAGAATTCAGAGCTGAATTTTTCTGAGACATTATTTGAGATATTACTCTTACACATGTGACATTTTAAAAGACAGTTACAGTTTTGAGGTAAAAGCTGATTTCTGAGGGTTAGAGATGCCACATACAGGCCTCGTGTATTTGAATAGCCTCTGCAATGGAATTGGTTGGCCAGAATACATCCACATATGAAGCATAAACCTCGAGTTTTCTGCTTTTTCAAAATGCACATTTAATAGTAGGTATTTTAGGCCAAGAAAGTTATTGCAAATTTTTATTTAAAACAGAAAGTAGAGTACTTAATTGCAAACCTAAAGAGAAAAATAAGGCAATAAGAACAGTTCCAGATTATATTCAGTACTGAAACTTAGCTAAGTGTTAAGTGAGTCCACACCCTTAACTTGTTTTTGTACCAGATATCATAACAATATATGGATTTCTTCTCATTCTTGTCCTTTGGAATGAACTCCTCCTTTTAATGTCAATTCAGTTGAGCAGTTTGATAAAATTAGATGCTCAGGGATTACTTAGCAACAGCCAGGTGCTGTTACTGATCCTCTTCTGGGTCTGCTTCTTCAGAAATCTTTAGCTGGGCATATAGAGACTCTGCGAGCAGTATACATACATCTTCAAAGTATGAAGCTCTAGTTTCTTGGCTCCAGCAGACAAAAGGCAGCTGGGGTTTAGCAGTCAGGCTAGGAGCCTGCACGTTCACCAGCCCTGAGGCAGCACCCAGAGAGCCGTGGCTGGGCAGGCGGGCTGGGGCAGCAGGGGCAGGGGCAGCCTCTGAGCCCCCCGAGCAGACCCTCCACCTTGCAGAGCTGCATCTGCTGCCGGCTCTGTTGGCACCTACGGCTGATGCTCAGCCAGTGACTCCAGATGAGCCCTGCACCACACTGCCAGCTCAATTAATATCCCCATTTTTTTCTTACTTTTCCTGTAGGATCTTGTACCTACCTTTGTTGTTTCTTCTCTTGACTTCCTCAGCAACTAACAGCCCTGTCTCAAAAACATACTACCTCCCCCTGTAATTTTACCTTTCTTATCTCTCCATAGACTTCTCTCAGAGCTCTTTTTTTAAGCAGCCTGAGTAAGGTTACACAGCTGAGCCATATCAGAGCTGAGCCTGGATCCTGAGCAGGACCACTAAAGCCTTTTCAGGGGCAGGAAAGCTCACTGGAGGGGCTAACAGCTACAGACAGAGGGTTTTACTGTGGAGGAGGAAGTTATCTTTCTTATTCAGAGCTTCTCCAAGACAGTTAGGGCAGATATGTAATTCAATATCTACAGATTGGTATTTGCAGGAAATGTCTAACTCCTAGCTAGCTACTTTTATGATTATTTTGATAATCTTTAAACCATGTGTAAGAAAAAGAACCTTTACCATACATTCTGCAATATTCACAGGGTCTACCACATTCCTCTCTCTCCAAGCAGGCCATGCACATCAGCTACTTCGGTAGGTATCTTGCTAGCCAGGCATATGACCATGCATGTTAGCAGAGTCCTAGTCACAAACTTTATTTTGCTGGTTTCAGGACTCCTAGTATCACAGGCTTTCCTTTCACTTAGATGTTTCTAACTTACAGTTATTACTTTTTCATTTATTACTTTTTTACTCTCTTTAGCATAAGCAGCAAGATAATGAAATAGCCTGTTTTCTTACGAGGGGGATATAACATTGCACCATAGAGTCGGTCAGAGTTGTATACATTGCAGATTGATTTATTTACAAAGGAACTGAGTCATTTAAATTGCAACTACATCACATGAAATTGAGGTGGATAAAATTCAGATACTTATCCCTGAACAGAACTAGTTCATTAATCTCAAATGTCTGAGATATGTGAAACTGTCTGTTAAATGAGTAGGCTTTACTTGTTTACATAAGTAAGTGGGTATAGCAAAAAACATTCAGAATATTTTATTTGCTGATGTTCCTAGAAAAAGCTCATTGTTGTCTTCTTCTAATGGCAGATATAGCTGAGGATAAGATTTCACATTTTCAGAGAGGATAATGGAAATAACTTTATCACTGACAAATGTAAAAAAGTTTAAATTGGTTTGAGAATGTAGCCCAACTTCTTTGTATTTTCATGTTATGCATACCTTATTGATGAGACAAAGTTTGTGTTCCAGTGCTGCCAACTTTCTGTATGCATAAAATCTAGTAGGAATAATGTTCCAAATTGAAATAATTTTCAAAAAAGTAAAACAAGAACAGATATTTTAAAGTGTACTTAAATTCAGTTGCATACCTTTTTTTCACATATGTAATCATTGAAAAAAAATCATTGCATTTATAAAAATGCAATGAGTCTGTTGCAGAGAATGATTTATATGATCTAAAATCTTGGGACTCTTTCTAGGTCACTTTTACAGGAAGAAGTAATAACTTCTGATCAGCTCATATAGTCAGACAAGCTTTTAAATAAACAAACCTGGAGCTTGTCTGTCATTACCAGCTCTGTTGATTGGCCTAATAAGAAATTAGGAATATTAACTTGCTTAATATTTAACTTAATTTTGCTTGTTGTATGAATAGCAACTCCTAGCTGTTTACTTGTGCCTGAAATAACCACTACTAAAAGATGTGTGGCAAATGTTGAAGTAATTTTAAAAAAGGGCAAGAAAGGCAATTCAGGGAGTTACAGTCCAGTCTGCTTCACTGCAGTCTCTGGGAAACACATGGCACAAGTCCTGTTGCTAACAATTTCTGGGCCTGTGAAAAAGAAGAAAGTGACTGGGACTAGCCAGCTTGGTTTGACCAAGGGTAAGAGTAGCAGATATCATCTACCTTGACTACAGCAGAAATTTTATCACAGTCTCCCACAACATCCTTGTGTCTGAGTTTTGACATTACAACCAAGATGACACTAGAAGAGAAAGGGGTAGATGGACTACTAAATGGAATGAAACTGGCTGGGTTGTCAGGCTTAAAAAATAGTGGTTAATTTTTCATTCTCCACATGAAATTTGGTTACAAGTGCAGTTCCTCTATCCTGCAAGGTAGCAACGGTTTATCCTGTAACCTATCCCGTTTATCGGTGACCTGGAGGAGAGGACAGAACATGCCCTCATCAAGGTTGCAGGTGATGTCAGACTGGGCAGGGAGAGGAGTGCACCTGACATGCTGGAGGGCAGAGGACCTTTCAGAAGATCCTAAACTCGGTACAGAAATGGTCCAACAGGAACCTCAGGTAATTCAACAGATGTACAGTACTACATGAGGAGCAGACTAACTGCTTTGCCTCGGCATGGTCTAGGGACTGACTGGAGCATAGGCAACAGATTAAGGCAAATTACTACTCCCCTCTAGTCTACCTTCATTAGATGATATCTGGAGCACTGTGACCAGCTCTGGGCTGCCCAGTACCAGAAAGATATTGATAAACTTGATTGAGTTCAGCAAAGGGCCACCCAGATGGTCAGAGGATGGAGAACACAACCTGTGTGAGGAGAGACTGAGGGAACTGGGATTATTAGTGTATGTATGAGAAAGCTTTGTGGGGGAGATATGATAGTTAACTTCCAGTACCTAAGAGATCGCCACAAGAAGGCATAGCCAGATTTTTAACTGAACTTGTACAGCATGCAAACAAGACGCAATCATTGACACATCATAAATTGAAATGGGAATTTCCAACGGGATATAAGGAGGAAAAAAAAAAAAAATCACTGATGGGATAATTAAGCACTGAAACAGGATACCCAACAAGGTTGTGGAATCTTCCTCCTGGGAGGTTTTCAACACCCAGCTAGACAAAAGCCTAAGTGACCTGATCTGAATTCAATTTAAACGGTGCTTTGAGAATTTGACTAAAAACATCCTGGGGTCCCTTCCACCCTGAATAATCCTACAGTTTTGTGAAGATACTGCAATTCAATGTACAATAATAAATTAGAAACTTAGGATATAAAGGAAATATATATTCTGTCTTTATAGTTCATTTAAGTCAATTTTATTCCTACAGACATCAAAAACTCCTAGCAAAATCTTTAACATTTCTCCCCTTGTCATATTATCTTCCTCTGTGTTTTCCCTAACATCTTCATTGCTTCCACTCAATCTACTTGAGATACAGCACCTAGGTTCATTTTTACCATTTTTTTCAAACTGTCAAGCATGTATCTGTGAATTCTGCCACCGGTCCTCTTCCTTTTTATTATGTTCATGTTTGTTCCCGAAACTTTCAGAATGAAATACAGTTTTTAACTAAAACTGCAAAAGGGTCTCATAACAACAGAAATGAAACGACAACATTTGCCTTCTTGTAGTATTGTAAAAAAAACCCACCATATATACCTGGTAAGAATAATCCTCCAGTCTCAACATCTAGCAAAAGGCAAGAGGGAGGGAGGCGGGGGGGGGGGCGGAAGGGATGACACAGGATAGAGAGAGAGAATTTTTCCCTTATGGAACAATTACCTAACAGCTTTGTAAATGAGATAACTTAGAGTAAAAGCTGGAAGGTCTTTGGGGCCATATAAAACTACAAACAGCATTCACCAGATGGCTTTACAACACATTTTAATAAAAACCTATATAAATTACTCTGGCAGTTCCTAACCAGCATATAAAAAGTCTTTGTACAATATGCTTCCTCCTCATTAGACTTCAATCTGCCCCAGATTTAACTAACAAGTACTGCAGCAACTAAATCCACAAAAATGTTCCTTAAAAAGGTCAAAAGTTATGCTTAATGATGACCCTAATAAGTAGTGAAAATAAGTTAATAAATTAATTTTTGATCAGTTGGCTATACTTTTAAAAACATATTTCCACTTGTTTTGGGCTGGGGGATTGAAGAAGGTCTTTATCTCCCGAGAGAATCAAAATCTCATCCCAAGTGTTTCTTGAGGTCCAAGCCAGATATTTTCTGATGAGTGGAATATATATATATATGTTATACTTTCTGTTACTCAATATCAACAAATTTTTGCCACCCAGAACTGCAATCTGTATGAAACAGATATCAGAACAGAAGCTACATACTATTAAAAAAAAAGGTTATGTATATTCATATTGATCTACTTTTTCCTCAATAATATTTCTTGTCTATGCTGAATGAAGTGACCACATTAATGTTCAAAGGAAAGAGACATTTCAGAGTGAAAACCATAAATCTGTTCTGAAGTACTCAAAGCAATATCTTACCATTTTATTTCTTAAATTACACAGACCAAGCACAAAATAAAACAAAACAGAAAGGCCAAGCAACTAACAACAATCCTAACAAAAAAAATTCCATTCACATTCAGAGGAATGATACTCTTTATAACTTTAAAAAAATTACTTCTGTGGAAAAAAAGGACTTTTATCAATTGCTATGTCAGTCATAATGCAGTTCAAGAACAACCAAGAACATATACTAAACAATCATTCCTTTAAGATAGTGAAAAATTAAAATAATTTTAACTTAGGAAACAAACAAAAAAAACCCCAACACACAAAACAATCCAAAATCAACAACAACAGCATTAAAACAAACCCCCAAGGGTCACCAATCAAAACCAGAGTTTTGCCCTAGATTAATTTTGATCATTAAGGGTTTTTTCATTTTTTATTGTTCTATGTACTTGAGAAAGCCTTATGCTGTCCAAATATGAGGAAGCTAATATCATTTCCTTCTTAATAATATCAAGGTGGTTTACCTAAAATCAAACACTCTCTAAAGTGTTAGTGGGGTCCCTGATATTTGGTGTGTTAACCTTCCCAAACAGAACACTTCAAAATGCTCTTTTGTAGACTATTTATTATACTAATAATTATCTTTCACAAAAAGTTTTTTTCTGGAATCTGCAAGTACAGGCAGACTCTCACTGAAGGCAATCTTTCATTGTCTTTAACTGCATTAGCTCCCAGCTAGTTAACTGCATAGTTTTTGTTAGGTTTTTTTCAGATTCTGTCATGTAACATTGAATCCATTGCATTTACTGGAAATATACTCAAACATTCTGGAAGCTTATTTGGAAATAAAGCTTCTTTTTGTGAGACAGTAATCCAGCAGAAACCGATTAGAGTGGTGTTAAATTATACCTTTTGTTAGTAGGGAAATTAGTGCAGCCATCTTGCTGTCTGGGAGTGACCGTCCATATAATTTTGCTCCTGCTACAAGAAGTTATCTTTTCATTAAAGTTTGTTTAAAAAAGCTATTCAAGCCATTATGTTTATTTTTAGTATTATTTTTACTTGTGGAACAGCTTTATTATACAGTAGTCAGCTATAAACTCTTAAGAAAGTTCTGCTTTTCCTTTAAAAAAGGAAATCTTTTGCCCTTTCCTTTCCTTTCCTTTCCTTTCCTTTCCTTTCCTTTCCTTTCCTTTCCTTTCCTTTCCTTTCCTTT
>JAVJGG010000013.1:18325538-18337138 GCA_035590195.1 Aviceda cuculoides | reverse complement strand
AGGACGAAGACAGTTTGCTCCTATCCTTTCCTTTCCTTTCCTTTCCTTTCCTTTCCTTTCCATTCCTTTCCTTTCCTTTCCTTTCCTTTCCTTTCCTTTCCTTTCCTCTCCTCTCCTCTCTTCTCCTCTCCTCTCCTCTCTCCTCTCATTTCCCTTAAAAAAAAAAAATTTCTCTTACAACTGATTGTTAAATCCAAAAGCCATTTTTAGTTATTCCTTCATGCTTCATTTTCAGCTTCTCTGGTATGTTCTGTAACCACAACAAATGCCAAAATTGTTAAACTTGCAGCTTTCTCATTTGGAATGAGAAGAAAAACAAACAAAGCCCATTCACTTCGTGACATGTACACTGCTGTGTAGGAACTGTGGTTGTAATTCAAAGAGCCCTAAATTACATGAATATGCTAAAGCGTTTTACTAAGCTCAGCCAGCAGGCTGTATGAATTATTTTCCTCGTGTTAAGGATATTGATGATATGTGTTACATAAGTAAGCATCACAAAACAAATTAGTCTGTTTTAAAAATCAAACACAGAGATTTACATTATAGTGTGGATACCTCCATTAAGACATCATAAAAAATTTGACCTTACACCTGAGTTTTTCTGTGCTTCCCAATCAGTCTTATTCTAAACATATAGGTTATACAAAACCTTTAAACATTCTGTTGTTCTGCCTTTCTGAATCTTGTTGGTAATTACTCATATAAATAACCACTTAAAACCAACAATATTATTTCTCATCTTACTCATAGGATGAGCAAGTTCTATTTTAAGGGTAGTAACACTGAATTTATAACTCAGATACACATGTTCCAAGAAGCCACAACTGATTAAATGCTCTGAGCACAGAGGGAATGTGACAAAAATATGATATTTGCTATTCTGGTATGTTTTAAGTTGTGTGATGATTTGGAATCTTACTACAACAGAATATTTTCAGAAAAATAAGGAAGACATTTGGGACATAGAGGGCTGACGTTCACAATTTCTTAGCAATAAATAAGGAACAGTCAAAAGCAATAACTCAGGAATGGTTTTAGAAAAGAGTGGGAAAAATAGTTACTAGTATGGTGTGGTTCTGAAAAAAATCTGATGTAATTCTTGTGCATATATACATAATACACATGTACACATACATACATAATACACACAGATACATAATCTGATTTAAGATGTCAGTCTGAATGCTATGTCCTAGTCCAGGATAAGCTATTACACTCAGCTGATACTTCTTGCTGAGCAGAAGAAAGGTGATTATTAAATTGGGATATTGCAGTTGTGAGACCGATACTGCTGAGAGTACATCTTACACATAATGAATTTGCTACTCCATAGAGATGACACTAAAGATGAAAGGAGGAAACATAACAATAACAGTTGCAGAAAAAAGGATTCTCAAAATTGTATTAAACTAAGTCACAGTAATAGGAATAGAAAGAAGAAAGGAGAAGGAACAAATGGTAGTAGAGGCCAAACCAAAGTAAAAGGGGCAGAGGGGGATGGAGAATGAATTTATTGTTGATGGAAAAGAAACTTGCCATTAAAGTTCATTTACTTCTAGTTGAAGCTCTCAGGGAAGTTACTTATGTCAGATCCTGGTCACTAATCTCTAGGAAAAAACTTTATCCTTTTCTAACACAAGTGTGATGCTGCACAACCAAAGCTGTGCCTGTGGTTTACCTTACCTTGCCAACACAGCAAAGACTTGTCAGAAAGGGAATATTGGAGAATGTTTGTCAAATTCTGGCAGGGCAATATTTCCCTGGAATAGCCCACGGCATGGTTTTAGAACAGCTAAAGACATTTACAACATCATGTCAGACTCAGACAAATAATGATTTTAGCAGTATGTTTCATGGCTGAAATCCCATCCTTTGGTGTGTGGTAATGCTGGATGGAGGATAAATCTTGTCCTTAACTTCCTCTGATGTTTTTATTCTCTTAATTCCTGTCATAAAATAGATGCAGTTTAGAAAGAAAAAGAGGATAAACAAGCATTATTTATCAAAGTTATCATCCTGTATTATAATTTACATATACTCAATATTCCCAAGCTGTATCCTCCCTTTACTTACAAAAGCTTCACTTACTCTGGAGATCCCTTTCCTCAGTTTTAACACACGTGTTCTTGTATATAACTCTACCCTGTTTCATGGTGATAGTGCCTATTTAACCATAACTCATTAACAAAACGATCTAACTATTCCCAGTAAAGCTGTAATGCTTCTTTCCTATCCTGTGGGGAAAGAAATCAGGCCTAATTTTGAAATTACAATACAATGTATGTCTCAACACCTCAATGTCTTCACACAGGTTATGCTTCCAAAATATCCTAAACCAATCTAACTGCTGTTAGTCTTGGTCCTGCGTTCTCGCTGCCTTCAGTTTCCTTTTCCTGCCCTCTTTGAATGTGCTCTTGCTCTTCATTCTTCCTTAAGTTATTTCAAAGTTATTTTTGCCACTTTGAGTTGGAAAAAAGTTTAGCAAGACAAAAGAAGTGCAAAGATTTCCACTGACTTCATATACAGGAGCACCTCAGCAAATAGTCCAGTGAAGGACAGAGTTGGTGCAGTGAAGATAGTGACGGAGAGAAAGACTGGTTCTGTGTTATGACACTGAATTGAGTCACACTCATGAACAAGGATAACTTAAAATTCCTCATAGCACAAATTGGAGTGCAGAATTTATTGTAACATATATAAAGAGTAAGATAATAAAAGAGAGAAGACATTTCTGTAGTATTTTTATAGGAAAAAATTTAAAGAATATTTTTGCAGAGAATATGGACTTTCATTCTTCAGTATGCATGTCAGCTTCTTAATGATTTGGACTTGGAAGCCCACCTATTTCCTAGCTTCTGATCACAGGAGCGCTTACCATTGCTTGATTTCTATTTTTCCTGCTCCTTCCAAAGCAATGAGCAATGACCTCTGACAGAGTATTCATCTAATTGGATGGACTATATGATCCATTACAACTACCTGTTTCCTCATCCTTTTCTCCGAATGCCCAATGCAGGTTTCTTAAATAGTGAGAAATAACCAAATACAACTATTAAAATACTAAAAGGCAGAGAAAAGTCCTTTATTTTTTCCATCTTCTTTTCTCATATGTGATCACATATATGACCATGAAATAAAAATATTCACTTTAAATTTCTGGTACTTTTGATTTGCACCTTCTGCAATATTTTCATAAGTTGCTGTCAATCATTTTTGTTTCAATCAAACTTTATAATGAACTCAGAACAGAAGTAGGTCCCTTTTGTATATGGAAAATATTATAAGGGACTCATACTAGTTTCTAAACATAATATTTCAAGTGCATAAGCTATTTCAGCAAGTCAGCTCCTTGTGTTATGTATTAAATTAAATTTAAGGAATAATAGTGAGTGGTTGCGTGGTGTCTGGAGTTGTTTAGGTAGCACTTGCTATGGAAAAAAACTAAACAGCAATATTACGTTGTTTCATTCAACAGATGCATTTAGTAGCAGATTCATCTATCATGAAGTCAGAATGGTTTACAATGAGCACATCTGCCATGTGTTTCAGGACTTGAATTAGTTTTGCTTTGCAACACAATAGTTTTTTTACATTTTAAACTATGAACAAATAAAACATTTCCATCAGAGATGAAGTGCCTTTAGAAATATTACATTCATAAACTATTATATAACACTTGTAAACTTGGTCATATCTCCTGTTGCAGTCCTCAGAAAAGTGTTACCAAATTCCCAAACTTTCAGTGGTCTGCTGACCATGGTTTCAGCATTATCATGCTACAATGTATAATTATAATCTTCGATATTGATCAATATTTTGTTTCATTGATCCATTAATCAATTAAACTAAAACTAATATTACTATCAAAATGTTATTAAAAATCAAACAGATGTCTTAACATCATTGAAATGCTGTCTGAAGTAAATAATCATTTAATTTTAGTGGAACTGTTAAAACCTAATATCTGTCCTAGTAATGCAATGTGTTACACGCTCAATGTATATATGCCCCCACTGTGCCTTTTCAAAATTATTTTTGACTTTTGGAACTCTACCGAAATCTTAAACTCTTAAGACGATGTCAATAAACATAAGACAGAACTATTAGCTAGCAGGGTTTGGGGTTTTTTTGTTGGTTTGGGGTTTTTTTTTTTTGGTTTGGGTTTTGTTTGGTTTCCGGGGGCGGGGGTAATAAATTGTTTAGCTTCTGATTTCAAGTCACCTTGCCCATCACCAAAACAATAAAAAATCTGTTTATAAATATTACAAATTAGTGGGATGTGCAAAACATGCTTCTTGTCACTGAAAACTTGCCACATCCAGCTGGGTTTATCTCCCATAATGTTTCTTTAGAATTTACAGACTTCAGAAGGTATCAGTGAAGTTTTGTGGGTTTTTGGGTTTTTTTTTTAAAGAAGGATAAAACCTAAAGTAACATGAAATTAGATCAGAGGGAAAGAATTTGTGTAGATAAGAAGGATGATAAAAAGCCTGACAGATGGAAGTACCAGACCAATCTGGGGACTTCCAAGTCTCTCTTCTCTAGTGCACTCAGTCAGATAACAAACAAAGGCTAAGGACAGTTACAAGATAAACCAGAGATTTGATGGAGTTTGGCCAGAAAAAAAAAAATAAAATTAATCCAAGTAGAGAATTGCAAGTTTATTCAGCATTAATCTCTCCCTGCTTTCCCCATGATATCTCCCTCTCTGTCGTCATGTCTCTTCTTATGTACTCTGTCAGAATCCTTGAGTCAGAGACTCGTTTCTCTTCTGTGTGGCAGTCGGTCTAATCCTTTCTCTTCAACAATAGCCATTTCTTTGCTGGATGGTGGAATAAATCACTCAGTGGATGAATTTGTGCAGCTACATGTAAAGGTCTGCATAACTGGTCCTGAAGCAGCTGGAGCACAGTTAGTGAGAAAAAAAGTGTGAGACATGAGAAAAGGGATCAGAGGAACATGAGGTTGAGCAGATTTGTCTTGAGCCATAGGACAATAAAAAGGAGAAGGGAAATTAAGAGATCCAGAGACAAACATAACATAAATATTTGGAGCTGTGGAACAGGTAGGAGGAGGGGAAATGGCAAGAAACTATGTTTAAAAGGAATCGTTTATAATGGGTGTGCCTAAATAGGTAGTTGGTAACAAGTATAATTTATAGAATTCATTTATGGCAATTCTAGTATGTTATGTACTTTCAAACACATTGGAATACATCTTTTTACAAAAAAAAAAAAAAAAAAAATCCTAAAGACACACAAAGGTGTCTTCTAGATAAAGACACATGCTGGTTTCTTTAGAGTGTGGATAGTATATGTGTATATCTCAGAGAAGTACTGAATTTTCCATTTTAAGTATGAAATTATTTCTGGAAGAAGAGTAGAAAATAGCAAGACTGAATAATATCACTGGTAATTATTTAGAATACATTCATTCAGCTTCTTCTTAAAACTTTATTAAAAGAGACTGAAACATCGACCTATGTTTCTAGTACATTTGCCAGGAAGGAACAGCAATTCCCGAATGTTCTTGGGGACATATTGGTTTACCAAACCCTTCAAATGTACACTTAGTCACATTCAAGTCAGTCAGAATACTTAAACAGCTAACTTCATTCAAGTTAGTGAGACTTAAAATGAAGCATGTACTTAAGTACATTGGTTAATTGAGGCTATAGGACTAAATTAATTCCCTGGGAATCCCTATTCAGGGAACTGATTTGGTAAAATATTACTAATTACTTGAAACTTCCATAACCTGATGCCCTCATGAGGTACATTGTAATCCTCGTTATATAGATGAGAAAATATCTTTTACCTGAGTAAACACCAACTACTTGATTGACCAAGATCACGTCATAAATTTGGAACTGTAACCTCATAAAATCACACCATCCCTACTCCAGATGTAAACTTTGCATCTGTGTTCTCATGTGGAAATATGGGGAGTTTCTTGTGGGGTTTGAGCTTTTAGACGAGAATACTACACTCATCACAAAGTGATATACTGTAAAATGCAATTTATTTACTGTAAAATACAAGTTATTTACCTTGCCATTTACTTTTGTTGAACATGAGTTGTGTGTATGAAGTTGGTTTGAAAATTTTGTCGGAGCAACAACCCCAGCATAGAGGCTGTGCCTATATTACTTGATATGGGGTAACAGAACTTCTTAGGCACTGTGGTGAGTTGGCCTCAGACAGCAGCCAAACACCCACTAAGCCTCTTGCTCACTTACCTCTTCCCTGAGATAAGGAGAAAAATAGAAGGAAGGCCAAAAGGCTTGTTGGTAGAGATAATGACAGTGTAATAAGGAAAGCAAAGGCTGTGTGCACAAGTAAAGCAAAAAGAATTAATTCGTTACTTCCTATCAGCAGAGCAGATGTTTAGCCATTTCCAGGAAAGCAGGGCCTCAGTACATTTAACAACTGCTTGGGAAGACAAACACCATAACTATGAACATTCCCCCCCTTCCTCCTCTCCCTGAGATTTTATCGCTGAGCACGGTGTTATATGGTATGGCTTGGTAGGACCTGGGTCAGTCTGGGTCACTGTCTTGGCTAGGTTGCCTCTCAACCTCTTGCCAAATGCCTACTGGCTTGAGGGAGAGATCAAAAAAGCCTTGTCACTGTGCAAGCACTGTTCAGCAACAGCTAAAACACCCGTGTCTTATCAGCTGTAAAGCACAGCACACAGCACGGAATGGGCTGCTCTGAAGAAAGTTAACTCCGTCCTTGCCATATCCTCTACAGACACAATGACCCTAATTGATATGGTCCCACATGCTTATAAATGTATTGATAAATGTATAGATGCCCCTATATGTTTTGAAAACATGTAATTGCATACACGATACATAAATACACTAGCAATATCAACCTCTTCTTGAAACTTGCTTAAAAACACACAGCCTGAAGGCTCAGCCATACAGTTACCAGCAACTGGTATATCGGAGCTGTATAAATTAATATTTTCAGAGCTGCAATTCTTGCTGGATGTTTAGTATAGAATAAGACTAACATAAAAAAAATGCAAAGCAAGTATTTAAAAGCTCATATGTATTTTCATTCATCTAGATATATACAAAGTCTTATAGTTCAGATGTGTCACAATATTAATTTTCTGTACCTTATGCTCAAGGCATACAAAGGTATTCAAGGACTATTGAGAACAGTTAGAGAATATAGCTGAAGAGATACAAGGATTTTTTTCCAAGGAAAATACAGTTGGATTTCAATAGAAGTTTGCTTTGAATTTTTTACTATATTTTTATAAATTTGAGATATTCTTTTATCAATTTTTCATAGTGTAATTTCTATTTTCCTTTCTATAAACAGCTTTTTAATTTCAGTTTTATAATTTCTAGAATAGTACTTAAAAGTTCCAAAAATAAAAATTGAAGGAAATATTTAATCTTCAAATTTTTCTTTTATAAAATTATTTTTATCTTGACTTGTTTGCTTTATTTCTTTGTCTTTTTGAAAAAATGGAAAAATTCAATTCACAGTATTTGCAACTAAAAAAAGATTCACTAACTATTGGATTTCATACAAAAGGTGGCATTCTATTACCAAAGAGTCTTTGGTATAATAGGCAAAATATTGCAAAATACAAATTATTGATTGGAGAGATGGTCAGCTGTGATTGTGTCTAGTATGCCTATTTATTTAAATGGAATTTAATGTTCCCCTTATAACATGTATTCTTTTAGAATAGATTTTTTGCTTTTTCTTTCATAATTGACAAAAAAGGTTGCTAAAATAATGACTGCTTTTCACTGGAAATGGAGGTGTCATTTCTTTAGAAATGTCAATGGAGTTATCTCTCAACACTTTGATAATATACCTAACAGTATCTGGCAAATGTTTTACACTTAACATAGTTATTTGTATCCCACTTCAAGAAGAACCTAATATTCTCCAGTTGCTACAGAGCATAAATACAAATAAACATTATTTAATTTGCAGTAATCAACTTTAAAAGAAAGCCCTAGGAATTATTTGTAAACTACCCACAAAAAATTCGCTTTTCAGTGTCAAGACTTACTCTTATAAATGCTTTCTGTCAAATAAATTAATACCTGATGTAATTACATGGAGTTGGCTAAACAATATTCAGCTTTTGCTTTGAAAAACAGCACTTAGATGTATACTGTGTTCAGACATGTTAAAAATTTGTGTGCCTAATGTTTATTCTGATTCAATGTAAAATGAATGCAAGTCCCCAGACAAAGGATTTATACAGAGTGAGAGGTTGAGTGATGAGCCTGGGAGAAAAGGAAAGATTTCAGTAGACCTTAATCTGGACCCTTTTCAAAGATCAAGAGACAATGGTAATAAATGGAGGATGACAAGTCTCGTTATGTTCTGTAGGCCTAGATCTTCCAGTCTGGCTGCAACAGGCCTTTATCAAACTGATCAAGTGGAATGTTCAGCTTGGATTGCCACAGTGGAATGGTTGATTTTTGTTTTCGACTTTTCATCTTTTCTAGCATGTTCTTGAAGCCTGACAACAACATTCATTTCCCAGCTGACTTTCTACTCTGTTTCACTCCATTTTGTTGCTGTTATTTTCTTCTTTTTTTTTTTTTCCTCCACAAAACAGTTTTCTTTATCTGTCCACTATTGCAGTTTGCAGCAATAAGAATATATATTTGATCAGGGAAATGTTTTCCAGGTGAACACAAAGGTTTCTGTTTACAGATCCTTACCTGAAAAAAGAGACTTTATTTCTGGTGGTGTTCTTTTTTTCTTTTTATTTTTTAATGTTATTTGCACCAGTTAATTGCAATTTTAGGAAACAAAGCAAATGTCCAAAACAAAATAGTGGCACCGAAAACTACTATTTAAAATTTCATTGTAATTAAACATAATTTTTTCCAAGAAACACAAAGAAAGGGAGAGATTTTTTATAAAGTTTTTCTGAAGTTCTGTTCTGAATGATTATAGGAGTTATCTTGACAAGTATAAAAAGAGGGTCAGTGTTTTCCCCTCTTTCTTTTTCTTTAGAAAATCAAATACTAAATCCATTTGCTGAGTTTCAAAATTTTGCAGTCTTAAACATATATAGTTAGTACTAGTAGTGAATCTTTCCACTTCTCTATAGACTACTTCTAATCATATTTTCTCTACTGTCAAACCTTAATCTAATAAATATCTTCACTAAAATATACTAATCACAGATATGATTATCAGCTTTTGTTTTGATTTTTTTCAAGTAAACTATTTTAAGTAAAAAGTGCCAGTTCATTGCAACAAATCCTACTTTCTAAAATGTCTATATTTTGATAAAATTTATTTAGATGCTTGGGGTTTTTTTTTAAATTTGTTTTGGCATGGTTTGTACTTCGTTGAGACTGGATACTGAGGCACAGTGTAGACAGCAGAAGCCAACAAAGAGCCTAATGATCCAGAAAATGGGTATGGAATATCTGTGAGTTAAGCCATGATGTTTTGAATCAAATAAGGTAGGCTATAAGTAGGGCATTTTTATTCCTGATTTATCTGGGAAGGAAAAAAAAGCAAGCAAGCAACCAACCAGAAATAATGCTGGGTCTGAACGTAGAACAAAGATGCTGAAACCACCATCATGTTTTCTTTTTTTCCAGTCAATTCAAGTAATTAATTAAAGGACTTTGGATAAAACTAATAAATATAGAAAATAATATATCATAATTTTCAACAACAAAAAAAAACATCAAAAGAATGGGCAACAATGATTTTGAATGAATTGCTATAGATTTCATAGCTGGAGTAATTCAACTAGTGAGTGTCATGGTTTATTCATTCTCTTGCTGGTCACCTCGTTAGCTGGTGAGATCAGAGGACACAGACCTGTTTATTTTGGTGTCTGTGAATAGTCTGTGATTATGATCTGCCCTACTGTTTGATATAGGTGAATGGTTAATCTCTTTCTGTTTGTTCAGAGCCTAATGTACACATCAGTTGTGTACACAACTCAGCAACCTTTGTGCTTTTGATCAGGAAGACCAAACAAGGCAGTTTTGAACTGAGTATGAGAAACTTTCTCTCCAGGGACCTCCAGGGACCACTTCCCTGGGCAGCCTGTTCCAATGCTTGACAATCCTTTCAGTGAAGAAATTTTTCCTAATGTCCAGTCTAAACCTCCTCTGGTGCAACTTGAGGCCATTCCCTCTTGTCCTATCGCTTGTTACTTGGGGGAAGAGACTGACCCCCACCTCACTACAACCTCCTTTCAGGTAGTTGTAGAGAGCGATAAGGTCTCCTCTCAGCCTCCTTTTCTCCAGGCTAAAGAATCCCAGTTCCTTCAGCTGCTCCTCAGAAGACTTGATCTCTAGACCCTTCACCAGCTTCATTGCTCTTCTCTGGACACGCTCCAGCACCTCCATGTCTTTCCTGTAGTGAGGGGCACAAACCTGAACACAGAATTCAAGGAGCGGCCTCACCAGTGCCCAGTACAGGGGGACAATCCCCTCCCTGCTCCTGCTGGCCACACTATTTCTGATACAGGCCAGGATGCCGTCGGCCTTCTTGGCCACTTGGGCACACTGCTGGCTCATATTCAGCTGGCTGAGTAAGACATTCTTTTTATAATGATATGGCTATGTGACATACTTTTTCTGGCCTTTCTCTCTCATCTCTTTGTGTATACATATACATGCAAACATACTTTGCATTTAAGAGCTATCATGTGACTATATATGTATAAATATATATATACGCTACTGGGCATAACCAGATTTTATATAGTGAGTAGTTTTGAGTGAGATCACATGATCAATAATTATTTAAAGTTAGATGACTGAGAATCATATTATTTTATTAGTTTTTCCAGATAACAGCATCATATAGTGACAAATTTGTAACCTTGTCATAGCGCGTGACAATTCCATCACACTAAAACCTCCATGCTTAGTGAAGCAACTTGTGATCATGTTTTGCCAAGAAGGTAACTGGATTATTCTTTCAACACTGATCCCTGAGACACTCTCTCTCCTGATAAAGTGATGACTGAATATTTGCTTCAGAGGGGCTACATACTTTGCAGTGAGTGCTTGCTTAAACTTCAAGATGTAGGATGTGATGCAATCTCATGATAGCCTATTTGAGTGGGACTATGCAGAACAAGATATCAAAACCACTTCATAAATTTAGGTGTGTAGTTTTGGTGCATCCAACAAAGCAGAAAATTAGGTTTTCTGAAAATTAGACATTTTCAAGGCATCCCAAGTTGTGCACTGAAAGCACCAGTTACTTAAAAAAACATAGTCTGAGGGTTTGCACAGCTCTCTTTCTGTATACAGTTGGCCAAACATTCTGGTCAGCTGCGGACTGAGGATCTTTTGAGTGTACAATGAGCAGCACACCTGAGCCCCTCTGCTCTGGAAGTGCTTCCTAGAGAAGATTTGTGCATTTGGAAAAGCTGTCCTAAACCTTCTGAACTTTATTTGATGTTATTCTGGATTGAACTATGTGGTGGGGTTTGAGATGAACAGTGGCGTTTCTCAAGCGGTTGGTATTGCGACTGGCATAGTTTAACATCTTTGTTGGTGACATGGACAGTGGGATTGAGTGCACCCTCAGCAAGTTTGCTGATGACACCAAGCTGTGTGGTGC
>JAVJGG010000013.1:18303914-18316387 GCA_035590195.1 Aviceda cuculoides | reverse complement strand
GTTGCATCTGCCATTCCGGGGGGGGGCTCCTGCCTTCCTTGGCAGACACCTGTCTTTCAAACCAAGACAACATGGTACTGTCAGATATGGCACCAGGCCAGTGGGAGACCTGTAAAATGCTAAAGCGGTAGCTGGAGGCTTAGGCACATAGATATCCTGGAAGTTCTCATGTGTTATTGATCATTTGGGTCCAGCCTAGCAAGTGAGTCGTAGACAGCTGAACTGAACTGAATATCTCCGCAGAAGCATGCAGATACCCACACAGGACACCTAAGCTCAGATATCTCCAGACTGATCTAGGACAGACATCCACTAGCAATTACATCTTACTGCCTTGTGCTGTTTGTAAGGCAGCAGCACGAATACAGCCTATAAAGAACCATAAGACCTGAGAGTTCCCTGACAGCAGGATCCAGCTTCACTTATCCTTACAGGGGATTACTCTGTTTACCTCCTAAAAAAAGTAAAAATCAGATAGCTGCATATGTGAATTTCATATATAAAGTAGTTAGTAAAATCTTTTAGGAATATCAAAAGCCCAGATCAATCTCTGAGATTTTATAAGTTTTTACAATTAAAGAACTTGGGCTCTCAAGTGTTGCAATTCTTTGTTGATAGCAGTTGGACTCACTATAGTAATTTCTTTAAATTAAACACATAATTTAGTTATCCTTCAAAAAATCTGAATAACGACATGATTAATCTTGATCAGTTTAGTTAATTTATTAAAAAAAAATTGTGGAATTTGGTCATGAAATACAATAAAATTATTTAAAATAAAGCTGATTTGCTGAACAACCAACCACAGGAGCAGAAGCATCACAGAAGTAATATATCTGAATTAACATATAAAACAAAATAGTTTGAGAATTCGTTCCTTAGGAAAACAGACTGAGAATAGAAATTGTAATAAAAAGGAAGATACATTTTGCTTTCTGAACATTTTAGAGAATTACAGCAACTGTTCAATGTAGAAGATATTAGAAAAGGCAAATTGTATATTCTGAAAGTAGTATTGAATTATTTTGTTATAGGTATTAGTCTGTGTTTTATTATTGGGTACTACATTATACAAAACAGTATACAGTACTATTTCTAAATTTTAGTAGAAGGTTTTTTTATTATGTTTGATCTGTATAAATAACAGACAAAACACTCGTGTTTATAAAGAACAGCCTAGCACATGGATTTTATATATTTCTATTATTTACAGATGTTTCTATTTATTTGCTATTATTATTTCTAATAATAAAAATAGTTTTATATACTGCTACTCTGTTATTTATTATGTTCTATTATTCTATTTCTATTATTTATATGTAATAATAGAAATAACAATACAGTAATAAGATAATAATATATAATATAATAATGAATATCAGCCATCTTTAAGGTCAAATGAATGAAGAAATAGGAAGAACAAATACTCAAGTCTCAAAAGAATAATCCAAGGGTGTTTTGGACTGTAGGGCACTTTACAGTAATACTGTTTCCTCTAACAGCCTGTTTCTCTTAAACTTATTGACTGATTCATTAAAAGAAAAACTTGAAAATTCTGCTCTATGAGGAATGCCAAATTTTTAAACTTGGTGTAGAAGTAAAAGTTTATTATGACAAATTGCATTATAAATGTTAAAAGGGTAAAATGTTCATAAGTTTAGAATATGCATATATCTAAAATAAAGGTGACACTGTCATTTTTGAAAACAACATTATCCCAATCCTATGTAGGAAACTTCTGTGTAGGGCCAAAGAAACATTAAAATTTACCTTTGGAAAATAAAAGATAGTGAAAATTTACATAGCGGCAGTGAGAAAGTAGGATACCCAGCTGTTACTTTAAGGACTCTGTTTTCAAGAATAGCATGGACTGTTTCTTGTAATTAGTCTTTTTGTAAATTTAAGCCTAATTCAACAAACAACTTGATGGGAAAGAGTGGGGAAAAAAAGAAATTTAGAAAGGTAAAATACTTTTATTTTTATATTTTCCCATTTTTTCCTGAAAAATAATAATTTGTTTTGAAATATAGGTTAATATAATTTGAAATATTTTCAAAAATTTCAGGTTCAGGGTTAGTATTTAGAAGATGCATTGCAGAAAGAGAAATTTGTCAACTTAAAAAAAAATTATCTAAGGCTTTCTCATGTAAACATTAAGAAAGTCATGTGTTCTGCCCAGTTCCTTTAGGGGTCTAATCTTATTGAGTAGAAGTGAGTAAATGCTTTATAAAATTATATGTCACTGCTGGCTTCCAAAAAGGTGCATGACCCTTTCTATTTGAATCATTAGGAAATTTAGAGTCAAATGCTCTTTATTTCTCAACTGCTGGAGAAAAAAAAAACAAGATACAGCATCACTGTTGTACTGATGAGCATGAGGATCGGAGGCAGGCTGCAGCAAAGGGTTTTTGTAAAAGTTAAAAAGTTAAAAAAGGTAAGTTAAAAAGTCAAAAGCTATTAGATAAAAGTTTTGAAGCCTGATAACTGCTTAAGTGTGGTCAGCTGAGAATATTGTGACTTGTTTCTGTTTATGGTTAATCTTAAACAGTAGTCCTGGTAATCCTTTACTTAAAGCTGCTAAAGTACTAGTACTAGATGATTTACTCTTAATTCCTAGGAATCTACCCTGTCACTTTAATGTCAAGATCCCTGTTTGTAATTCCTACTAGAACAGACTCTACAAACAAGGATAATCCTTTATTTGATGGTTACCTAGTTCCCTTTTTATCTTGATCTTTTACACAGCAGATTTTGCAGTCAATAAGTATTTTTGGCAAGACAGACATATGTAGTAACTGGGTTTCTTAATGTATGTTGTTTCACTTTGCTCATCCATAAAATGCTAAAACAGATGTTATTATTTTGCAGTCATGATGAAGAGTAAGACACTAAAATCACCTGCATTAAGACTGTTCAGATTTTAAAATTTTGACATATCTTTTCCTATAACTTTCCTTTCAGCCTTGTACCATTGGTGCAAGTCTATGAAATTATATAGTTTGACTTTCAAATTAAAGCAAGGTCTGGAAAGCAAGAAAATAGTGAATTTTATATCTTTAAATCATTTCTTCCAGTGCCATTCCTAAAATAAATCAAGTTGTTTATCAACTGTTAATTTGCATTGCATCTGATTTTATCATCTGGTAACAACATGCCAATGTGTTTACGTTTTACATTTCTGTGAGCGCGCCAACCTGGTTCTCTCAGAGTAGACAATTTTCATACGAAGTTAATGGAAGGAAGTGCCTTTGGAAGCTTCTGGAGGAATGTGTTCTCCACTGAGCTAAAGTTTTTATGTAGACTCCAGAAGAAGATTTTATAAGGCACTTTTCTCTGTCTATGGAAAGGGCAAGATGGTGATGCGGGGGACAGGTTTATAAGATAACCTGAAAGGTTTATACAAGCTAGAAGACAAAGTCAGGTGAGCCAGACCCTGTCCCTAACCCTCTGAATTACGATCATAGCTATCCACTGTATATTTCCTACATAATTTGTAAACTCAGGAAGTGCCTTTCTAACTTCAGGTTTCTGCTTCAACATAAATTATGATGCAAAACAACAGGTAGGAATGGTTTCTCTATATAATTAAATTATCACTGAAAATAATGGACCACAAATTCTTCACTATTCTTATTAGATAAGGCTGCTTTATTTTTGGTTTTGTTTTTTTACTTTCAAGATAAAAAAAATAAGCTTCTTGTTAAAATTTTAACTTAATGATTTATTTTTCTTCCTTTTTAATAAAAAAAAGAAGCATTGTGAAGAAATCTGAGGCAACAATAGCACTGCTTAGTGCAGAATAGAAAAATATCAAAACAAAACAAGATAATAAAATTTGTGATTTCACAAAAAGCTGTCAAAAGATGTGGTAACTACTGTAAAGCACTTTCACAAGTTCTCTAATCTTTCTTGTCTTGCTAGCTGATTAAAAAGGGTTGGACAATATCACTGGGCTTGATCTTGTACTTTAAATGATATTAAAAGAAGATCTACAGAACAAAAACTCATTTACTTTTACCAAGAGATGGAGAGTTCAGGGGAAATCACAACATCGGTTAATTCATTCGCTTTACTGAACACTAGTTGTTGAAAGATGTACTTTAGGATCTGAAGATAAGGCGTTCTCTTCTGCTGCCTACTGACCTTCCCCAATAAATTTTCACAGAAAGAAAGAAAGAGTTGTGGGACATAACTATTGAGAATGAGTTTTGAAAACAGGGAGAGATTGTCAGTGACATGTTTTTCTATTTTAAGAGACTGGTTTAATATTTCATAAAATCTGCAAAAAACAAAAGGACTTTGAACTCTTATATTCTTTCACTGTGTCATCATCTCATAAAGTAATTTGAGGAGTCACTTATTTACATTTCTCTTGCCTTTTCTGCATTACACTAGACTCAGAGTGCAATATGATTTTTTTTCCCATGCTCCTATTTGTAGTTGGCATTGTAAAGAATAAAAAGTAGGAAGCTGAGCCTACAGAAAGACCTTTATATGAGCTATCTCAAAAGAAAAATAATCATGTTTGGAGAAAGGGAAGGATAGTTGGTTATTTTTTGTTTATTTTCATGAGTGCTCTACATTTGTTTTTCTTGAGTACATAGTAAAAACTAGTGTCCAGGATGGCATCCCTGGCACATAAAGATCTTGGTTGGTTTGACATGCACAATAGAAACTGAACCACTCTGTCCTATAGTGTCTGAACAGCCCTTCTCATCAAAGCAGCCAAAGCTAACTATTTGATAAGAAGGTGAGATTTCAATAGTAGCCTGGATGTTGTGGAACTATGAAAATATCTGATATACAGAAATTTTCTCCCATCTGCATCTCTTGGGATGCAGATGGAATCCCATCACCTGTACAAGTTCTCAAAAGGCATATTCCTTTATAAATAGAGTGTATTCAATTAATTTTTATGTTCTAGGAAGGAATTGTGGTGGCCATTACGCATGGAAGCATGTAGGTAGATGAAAAAGCACAGCTGACAACTCTGTAAAGTCGAAAAGAATTAATCACCTTTGACTACTATAGAACTGCTAAGTCATCATGAAGCCAATTTCTGCTTTCTTTCAAATGAGTGTCTCATATTACTAGACCTAAGAATCTGGGCCAATGAGGCTTTACATGAGCAAATTCAGAATACTCAGTACTTCAGAAAATGTTGAATAATTTGCTGTCAGTCTATAGGCTGAGAGTAAAACGCATAATACATCTGAGTAATTTAGAATGATGAATATCTTTTTCAAAATCATTGCCTGTTTTCAAATGAGCCATCAACAGAAAAAGGCCTATATGTTACTACTATAGCTGAGAATCATTCAGTCAGTTTTCACAATAATGTCAGTTCCCTGATTCTGCAGTTTTAGAAAAAGAACAATTCCTCCTAAATACTCTATCAATGCATACTCATGCAAAATATTATTCCTTCTGGTTGAACGGCACCCTGCAGACCTAAAGCAGTTTCACTGGGTGCATGGCTAGGATAGAGAAAGCTGCTGAAAAGTATCTAGCTGTTTTGTAACTCTTTAGATAGAGTTTCTCTGCTGTACACTCTGCATACATCCTGAAACACAAAATGTGCCACTTCTGTCTCCATTTCTGAAACTAAAATGATATATAAATAAAGGTTCCTTATAAGCGAGTGGGTTAGAACTATTTTCCTAGCTTCCATAGAACCATTAAATTAAATTAAGATGGTATTTGATTAATTGATTCAGTATTGTTCCTGATGACTAATTACATTCAGAAATGGTTTCCCTATACAAATAATAATTGTCAGTTTATATCAGTTCTAACAGAACTAGGTGTGCAAGTACTGTACACCAGGTCTTATTACGATCTGGTGATTAAAAACATGCAGTCTGGGCTCAGTTATGGTGTAAATTATTTGTACATTCTGTGACGCCAAGTTCTCTCATGTGTTCACAGTAAAGTATATATACCTGAGAAATGAATACAATCAACATTTGTTTTCTCTTTTCAGTTTTGTTAAACCAGTCCTTGGGGGTTTTATACTGTTGCTTTAATTAAGCTTATAAGAGGTGATGAAGTCACCTGTGTCTTCTGAATAGTGTCATCTGAATTCATGTGGCAGATTAGTTGTCATTTTCATGATCCCTAATCTGTTTCCCTGAGAACTTTACTATAAGTATTATTGTCTACGGAAACAAACATAATATATTCAGTCTGACTTTTACAGCAAATATTTCCCAAATATTTAATTAGTCAATCTTGGCTAAGTTTGAGTTACAGAAGTATCTGATTTTTCTAGCATTGGACTTACTCTATCCTGGTAGACTTCCAGTGGTTTTATCTTTTTTAAAAATTGAATTTGGAATGTTATTAACTTTTAATGGATGCTATCCCCGTCCTTCTTTTTCCCTTTAGCCTACATGGTAAAAAACATTTCCAGAATATTCCACAAAACTCTGGCAAAAATGGGAGAGAATTTTTCCTAATTAAGTACAAATGGTATAATAATAAATATATATAATATATATAATATATAATTAAAAATTGTATAAATTCTGTATATACTTTCTGTAGACAGATGTGCATTTTGTATATATGTATACATATACACATATCTATTTGTACATAGAAATAAATTGTGTGCAGCCAATAGCATACATACACATGTTCTTTCATACACATGTCTGAATGGAGTCTGACATATAACCTCTCTCCTTATACAGTTACAGCTTTCTTAATAGGAATAGAATTAGAATACCTGTAGGGAAAGGTACCAAAATTATATTTTTCCTTTCAAAAGGCTACTGGAATAACTACATGCAGACTAACTTTTTAAACTTAAATTGTTTAGAGAAAATGTTAACCAAAGTTATAATCTACTGAAGGTGTCTTAATTCTGGATTTTTATGTTTGCCCCTGTCTGTAAGGTCAGTACCAGTCAGAAATGCTCATATTTTATTGCTTATGGGAATCTAACCTTATTGAAGCTCATAGGAAGTGCAGAGGTGTTTGTATTTTGTTACAAATACTGACCACCAAAGAATTGCTCTGAACAGGGGAATACTTTGCTTGTATAATGATGGAGCTATTGGTAACCTTCATCTTGTTCAGCCATCCCATAACATCAACAAACCTGACAGAAGCCCTCTTCTTTCACTGTTCTGTTCATGCTGATCAATATCAAATAAAACAAGTCTTTCATAACAATTGGTTCCAACTTATTTAAAGTGAGTACTCTGTGAAAATACATTTTCCTTCATTCACACCTGCAGTAGAAATTATATTAGTTGTTAGAAGACATTTACCTGAAAAAAAGGAAAATGCGTAGTTAAAATTCTTATCCAAACATATACATGTTTATTGGCATAAGATAATGCCTTATGTAGTGTAAATTAGAGCACATCTTCAGTGGTTGGGTTTTTTTTTCCATTGGGGCTGGTGTAATCAAGAATATCAAGACATTATCTTCCTAAACTTTTCTCCTCTTCACCCTTGGACAGGATGGGAACCATATATATGTTTTTTTTCTTTTTTCTTTACAGGAAAGTTAGTAATTTTTTTTTTGTATTATATAATTATAAAAATTCTAAACATAAAATTCACATTTTATGTTATGCTTATGTATAGCTCTTCTAATTATTTATGTTTAACTATGCTGGTATTAAATATTTTCTGTAACCAATAGCTAGCAGAAGATATTTCATGCTCCATTCTAATGCAAGTTAACCCATAATTTGCAGTCATTCCAACTGTGCTCACATCTTGTGCTTTATAGACAAAAATGTGTATTTGGATGCTGACTGTCATGCTGTGCACCCTAACTTGTGACTGGATTGTCTACTGTTGGTAACTTCTTAATCAAAAGGACTATGATCATACAATGCAATATACCTGAAGCAAGGATTTGAAATGGCAAACATCAGCTTTGTTCTTGGAAAGCAGTTCTTACATTTCTCAGCTGAAACTTTTGCACTGATCTATGTAAATCATCATTTGCTTAAAACCAAACCAAAGTGTTTATTTCTTTCATAACCTTACTCGTAAGCCAAACAGTTTTATTACTGTAGAATATTAAATGGCCATATCTGTAGGTGGAAAGGGAGAGTGTATGGCACTAATTATCCTCACAAACTTGTGGCAAAACTTTTTCTGTGTGTGCAGATGATATACATTATAAGTTCTTCTTTCTCCTCTAATAATAGTTTCTGTGGCTGTAATTTTAAGAAACCCCTTCTATTAAACTGTTCAGTTGACACAGATTGACACAAAATGTCACAGAGGAATATATCAGCCTGAAGAACATAAAATGCATTTTGAAAGCTGTTACCTGAAATCCTGGATTGTATGCCTATTGTGGCTGTCATTCTCTTTAAGTCTGCTAGTTGAAGACAATTGTCCAATGATTTTAAACTTGGATTTTGCACTGTATTGTACACCCCTACCAGCAGTGACTGCATTCTCCTGTTCTGCTTGTTAAAATAACTTTTATTCCTAAAATGCATAAACCTTTTCACAATATGCTTACTGTCAATCTGACCTGGCAGGAAACTTTTTCATTTAAGCGCTTAATGTTTAATCTTTCTATTTTTGCTACATTATTGCCAGCTTTTTTTCTTCCATTCTTTTTTTTTTTTTAATAATTGAGAAATATTGTTCATGTATAGTGTGCTTTTTTACATCAATGTCTATCAATTTTATCTTGTATCAGAAATTAACTAAGTAATTTTTTAATTTATAAGGAAAGTCAAACATACAGTCTGTCTACTTTTGGACTGAGCATGGAAAAAGAATATTACCCACTCTTTGCAATCTATATTGCTGAAGGAATCATTCAACAAAAAATTATCACTCTGAATCTATTTGAAAAGTAATTTGCTACTGCATCCAATGTTTTTGTCCTTAAAAAACAATATGAATTAGAATTCAATTAAAGACAGTTTTTAAGTGAATCATACTGTGATAACAAAAATATTTCATAGTGTATGAAATACTTGCAAAAATCAGCATTCTAATAAGAAGAGACATATTTGGTTGCAAAGGTTTTTCTTAATAAAGTAATTGGACACATTCCAGTGTTAATATCACAGTGGGTTCTCACGGATATAAACAGAAGTGTACAATACTTCATAGCATGTAAGATACTTTAAAGGATGTGCTCAGTATATTACAACCCTGTCTTGTTAGAATGAGAAATCAGCTGGAATCACTCAAGTCAAGAATCTCATTAGATGATTTTCTGAAAAGAGAGGTAAAAATACACATTTGAAGAATATGACCAAGCTGAAGAGAGGATATAGAAAAAGCAAGACACCTTTTGGTTCTTGAAACAAAGACAGGAACATGAAATGACCCTATCTTTCCTCAGTTGCACAAGTTATTTTTTTTCAATTTAAAAATACATTATAATCATATATGTTAGTAGAGACACTACAGAGTGCTTTTCTGACTGCTGAACAAGCTACATGCATGATCTCTGTCCCTCTCTCTGTACAGACACATCTTCCAAGTGTCATGAGTTTTTTCTTTCCTTAAGTACTCTGCATTAAAATACTCTGTTCTTTAGTGCTCTGTACTTAACCCTACCAATCAGCCTTAGGAACCTTAAACTAATCCACAAAATTAGTGACACAGAAAGCCTTATCTTTGACTGGTCTTTCTGCGCCAGAATTGTACAAGAAGGTGGATTGTAAACATTATTTTAGTGTGTCCCGTCTTCATGTCTGCAATGAAACTATTTCAGCTGTTTTCAGAAAAGAATTAAGACATTTTCGGTTCAAATGGTGAACATCCTAAGGGACTCAAATACCTAGATCAGACACCTTCAGGACACTGCATGGTTATCTTTGGGAAAAAAAAAAATAGTTTTCAAGACTGTAGAAAAAACAAACATTCATTGTCTACAAAGGGGAAAAAAGAGAACACAGATGATGACAAAACAGTAAATTTGCCCTCATTTTCTGGAAAAATATTGGAACAAATGTTTAAAGTACTAGTAAGCATCCAAAAGAAAACAAGGAAATGAGAAAAACATATAATTAATTCTGTTGACTTTATACCTTGCAATATTTTTGAAATCAAGGAAAAGAAAGGGGTACTGCATAGAATTACAATCTGGTAGTACAGACCTGGCTGTAAAACAGAATCCAGAGAATAGCTACAAGTGCTCCACTTTTGGGCTTGCACTTCTTCATTGGGTGCCTTCAATGTCTGTCTGACTCAAACGGAACTTAATAATGTGCATTTGCAGCCCAGAACTCCAACTGTATCCTGGGCTGCACCAAAAGAAGCATGACCAGCAGGTTGAGGGAGGTGATTCTCCCCCTCTACTCCGCTCTCCTGAGACCCCACCTGCAGCACTGCCTTCAGCTCTGGGGACACCAACATAAGAAGGACATGGACCTGTTGGAGTGAGTCTAGAGGAGGGCCACGACGATGATCAGGGGGCTGGAGCACCTCTTCTATGAAGACAGGCTGAGAGAGCTGGGGTTGTTCAGCCTGGAGAAGAGAAGGCTCTGTCGTGACCTTACTGCAGCCTTCCAGTACCTAAAGGGGACCTACAAGAAGGCCAGAGAAGGGCTTTTTACAAGGGCATGTCGTGATAGGACAAAGAGTAAAGGGTTTAAACTGAAAAAGGGTAGATTTAGGTTCGATATTAGGAAGAAATTCTTTACTATGAGGGTGGTGAGACTCTGGAATAGGTTGCCCAGAAAGATTGTGGATGCCCCATCCCTGGAAGTGTTCAAGGCCAGGTTGGACGGGGTTTTGAGCAACCCGGTCTGGTGGAAGCTGTCTTTGCCCATGGCAGGGGTGATGGAACTAGATGATCTTTAATTTCCCTTCCAACCCTAACCATTCTATGATTCTATGACTTTCACTAGTGATTTTTAAGTGCAGTAGTTGTATTTGTTGATACCAATAAGATGGGAGGGGAGGTTTAGTACTGTGAAGAATCCTGTTTTGGAGAATTTACTTCAGCATGTTAATATTAAAAAGTCAAGAGTGGAAAATACTTGGACGGGAATAACAAATTGCACCTCTGCAGGTTAGAGATGTGTATTGCTAGCTATCAATGTTTTAGAACAGGATCTTGAAATATTACTGAACATAGGTGAACGGTGCCATGTTGCAGAAATAGTAAATATGCTATCACATTGCAACATTGTCTAAACTCCAAGAGTCAAGTTCAGTTCACATATTCTTAACTCTCTACGATGACAGCATCTACTTCTCCAGAATGTTCCTAGACTCCTTTAGTCATTGTAACCTTCTTCAGAGAATGTCCAAGACAGATGACATGAATCAATCACTGAAGATACTTGCTTCTGTTTATTTTCTACAGAGGGCACATAAGGAAATCAGCTTGGATTCAGATGACTAAATTTTAGATACCACGTTTTTCTTTCTGCCTATCTTCAGGCATGAAACAATTCCTCTACTCTGTTTGGTGTTTGTATGACCTTTGTTATTAAATTCAAGAAGAAAGTCCAAAAGAGAGAAGTCAGTGTTATTAGAGGTCCAAAAAACATGACCTACAAGTAAAGATTGAAATGATCAGAACAGTTTGCTCTAGAGAAGAGGAGAAAATCATAATAGATAGTAAACATAAGAGGCTGCTTTAAGAGAAGGAGAATAAACAATTTTCAACACAGAGAGGTGGATCGGGCAAGAAGCATTGGATTTAAATTGTATAACAATACACAAGAAGGAAAACTTGCAGTCATGAGAATAATACAATAGTGGAACAAACAGGTGGTGAAAATGGGAAAATCTGCAGAATAAGGGTTTAACAACAAAACAGATGAGATAATGTCTGCCAAAAATAACAGGGACTGTATTTGGGAATGTAGGTAGACCAAGTATCTTTTCTAGATTCCGTGCAGTCCTTTTTTCAAGATTTCCAAACCTGCAACTTCTACCCAGTGCTGGTATGGGTAATGGAGTGTTGATAGTGATACCTGTCTTCTGCCTCTATTCTTGAAGGGACAACTCTCAAGTAGCCTGTTAAATTAACTTTCATTACCAGAATAGCGCATGATAGCATATGTGGAGCCAGAAATACCAGTAGAAGAGACTCTTCTAATTGCTTAAAGTGTTTAACACTTTAAAGTGTTGAAGTAAAATAGCAAAATAATAAGGCCTGAGTTAAATAATTGAAAAGGTAAACTTTTCTTGTTGAAAACATATTTCGTATTGTTATAGATAGGTCTAAACAGTGTAAGGAGGTGATATGTAAAGTTTTATATGGAAAAGAGAACTGCCTAAAATAGCAATACAGTAATTGTGATTTTCTTTACTGAAAGGAAATCACAGCTGGTGTGTGCTGGTTTTGGCTAGGATAGCATTAATTTTCTTCATAGTAGCTGGTATGGGGCTGTGTTTTGGATTTGTGCTGGAAACAGTGTTGATAATCCAGGGCTGTTTTTGTTCCTGCTGAGCAGGGCTTACCCAGAGCCAAGGGCTTTGCTGCTTCTCCCCCCACCCCACCAGCGAGGAGGCTGGGG
>JAVJGG010000013.1:18205198-18303814 GCA_035590195.1 Aviceda cuculoides | reverse complement strand
CAGGGAGAGGAGGAGCCCTTTATATTAACAATTGCATTTTAATCAGTTGCAATCTGGTCTGTGTAGTAAATTTGGTTTGTGGAGTGTTCTGTCTTTAAAAAATTATTCCAGTCTACTAGGGCCACTGGATTAAATCCTTCTCATAAAAATCAGCTGTATACAGGTGACAGTATTTTTACAACTAATAACACGAAATTCACCAGTGGGGAATCTCAGCCAAACAAGTATCAAAATGTTTGGCATATACTACTGAAATTCAGAGAAATAAATTTTCAGAGAGCTTATTATTAAATGGTTAGAGATCAGAGGTGATGTGTCACAAAAGAAAAAGCAGATGTTACAGATAAGTTTTCTGTATTTAAGTAGTTGAGGTCTTGAACCTAGATATCCAGTGCAAGTATGGAGCTGGGCTTTACTTGGTCATTAAAGTCTTCAGCCTGTTGCTCGTCTGGGTATTCTCATCACTGTTCTGTATCTGTGTGTCTGCAGTCACTAAGTAAAACTGGCTGAATTAAAATTTCAGTGCAACACTTCTAAAAATTATGCACCTATATAAGACACATGTGCAATAAGACAATAATGGGGAGTAATGTGTTTTGGTGTAAGCACAGTAAATTCCCATGGATCAGTGACACATTGATATTCGAAAGTGTGAACGCTTTGGTGATATAAGTATATAATTTAATTGTGGAAAAATATGCCAGAAAATAGGTGATTATGCTTGCTGTTTCTTCCCTCTAATTTTACAGAAAATCTTACTAAAGTTTACTGTCATATAAAGCATAAATTGTTAACAAAACAGGCAGAATGGTCATCCTATATTTAAATATCAACAATTTTTTCTCACAGCAATAACAACTATAAGCTTACCTGATACAAAATTCTCTCCTTTTCCCATCTACAAATATTTATTATTTCCACTAGAAAACCTCTCTGTTGCAATTCCAAGGAGAATTTTGTGAGTGGATGAGGGTCTCATTCTAGGATTCTTTATAAGCCCAATGTTTTTGATATATGGCTTCTTAATTTTGTAATCCATCATCACTTTGTAATCCATCATCACCCAAGTTTGCAAACGGCCAGCCAAATCAGCATGGTTAGCCTAATCTGAGTGTGTTCCACTATAGCTGTACCCGTGCTATTGGTACTTTTTCCTTCAGTATTTTTCCCTGTGCATACTTTGCTCTATCCCCATGTTCTTGATGGATTTCCCTTCATTTAGGCATGGTGGAGGGAGATGTGGGAAAGCAGTGAGCAAGTGACACTAGCAATGATCCTGTGAGTTTACTTGAGTTTTTGTTTCGGTTTGGGTAAGCCTGTACCCAAGGGTTGAAGGCATGGGTCATGTTATAAATGACATGTTTGAAAGCTTTGGGTGCAGAGAGGAAGGATTGTGTGTGAGTTGCTGCAGGATTATGATGTAGAGCTGCAGTGCAGATGGCATGTTAGTGACTCTGATTGAATAGCCCCATGTCACAGAGCTTTTTCTAAGCCTAGAAGTGGTCTGCATATCCTCTTGTAACCCCATATAGAGCTCAGGACATGCCAAAAGTCCATGAAAGACTGCTAATGTCTTCCATAAACAAACATGTTCAATCTGCATTCCTTAATACAGAGATCAATGGCTAGACCTTATTTTGTGAATTTCTGGCTTAAAAAGATGTGGCCTTGTGAGTTAGAAGTTAATCTATCCTCAGTTGTGTTGGCTGTTAGGCAAATCTTCTACTGGATAGCAGTAATTTTTTTTTTAATATGCAATTGCGTACAACTTGATGGTGCAAAACTTTATTTTGCAATTTATTATCCAAATTTCTCCTCATTGTACTCAAGAAAGTGAAGCTCAAATATGCATGTTCAGGCAAGAACTTCAGATTTACTGGCTCCTTCTAACATACCATACTTGAAGGCTCTGCAGAAACACTGGAGCCACCAAGGAGAAAATAGAAGTACTGCACACCAGCTTCCCTTTCAAATGAAGAACTAGGGGAAGGATCGCATTTACGGATGGAAACAGAGGTGCATGTGAAAGCCTTTCAGTTAGTGTTTGATGATGAGCCACCCTCCCCTTCTTCAGTGATTTCCCTGAAAATAGAGGTGCAAGACGAGACCACAGTCCAAAACCAGTAGTGTCATACCATGTCACAAATTACTCTTTTCTTTTAAAGAGGGCATGGCATGCTGCAGTACTGTGCGTGCTGTCCATCCGAGTGCATCCTCGCTGGCACCTGTGTCCTAGTGAAACAGGCTGGCTGACTTGTGAGCAGGCAGACAGCCAGGCTAACAGATGGAGGTGAGTGAAGTCAGCCAAGAGACCATGCACTAGCTGTGCATCAAGTGTGCTAGCTAACGGCAGGATTCCCAGACAGAACATCCAAATGCCTCCTAGTACTCTCATACTCGCGTACTGGTACAAGGCAGTGATCAAGAAAACTGCTTTAGCAAGAGAAGAAAAGTAGAAATAGAAGGATGTGAGAAGTTGTTTCTATGGGGTTTACATTAGCAATGTAGCTGTGGTGTGTGAATCAACATTTTAAAAAGTGACCTGTCACTCCATCTTCTAACACCACTGGCAAAATTAGGCAAGCAGGGGAAGGGCTAGCTTTCTTCAGAGGAGATGCGTTCAAGGTCATAGAGTACACTTGTAATGTATTAATAAAAAGAGCCTGATTTCCTGACTCTGTCTTTTGCCTTGGATACAAGACCAGTAAAACAAGAGCAATCTCTTAGCACTCCCGCTCTTAATAAGATGATTTTTATTTAATGCTGTTGGCAATGAGGACAGAGTTGTGTTTTTAACAATGATTTTAAACCCCCGTGTTAACCAAACAGCAGTATAAAACAGTGGAACTATCATGCAAGGAGCTGAAAATGAGGGTCTGGGTAAACTGCCACCATAAAGGGAGAATAAAAATGCAATCTGTATAAAGGTTTGCTAGTAACTTGTCAGACTCAGTGCACCCTGTGACAGTAGCATCTCATCATTTGCAGAGCAATGTAATAAAGCTGTGCCAGGCACGAAGAGGAGTATTATTGGCATCCGGGACGCTACACAAATACAATAAAAGCTAGTCAGCGTTTCTTCTCTGACTGGCTTTTGAAGGGCTTAGAATTGAGCCATACACAGTCTCTCCAATGCAAAAAGGATTTCAGTGGAGCAGGGTCTTGCCATTGTGGTTCTGGAACTTCTTGTATGGTTGTGAATTGCAAGAGTCAGAAGAAAAGGACAGATTGAGTTGTGTTTGATGGACAGCACGGTCAGGACTATGAAGCTTCAGCGTTGCCGTGGCTCACCCTGCATCATGCACTGGAGAGTGGGCGGAAAACTGACTAAATAGTACCAGTACTTCACCAGGCAGATGGTCAGGCAAAGGCCAGAGCCCTCTGTCCCTCACTCCCCTGCCTCTTCCAGTTCCCAGATGCAAGTTGAACTGGCACGGGGGTTGCTATAATTTGCTGCTGGTATAGACCAGCAACAAATTACTGCCCTGAGGAACAAGCAGGAATAGGGAAGAGCATCTCTGAGGCATAAGGCCTCCAGGATGATTCTTCACGCACCACCCATCTCTCAAGGCTATGCCCAGAGGCTCGAGCTACCCTGTGGAGGATACATCTGAAGCCACCAGAGAGCAGAGAACCTCTCTCCCACCTCCCGCATTTCCCTCTCCCCTTCTGAAGTGTAATCAGTGTAGATAGATGTCAACTTGATTACACTTGAAAAAACAAACGATATTGGTACGTGTCTTGGACCTCAGTGTAGTAGAGACACACTCGCCTACTGACAGGCTTGGAACAATACCTTTAGCTAAGGAGATTTGCTTCTAGTTTGTCTCTTTTTGCACTTCTACTTTTTCAAGAACTTTGGATGCAAAGGGCCACCTTCCAACAATGCCTTCTGAGCAATAACTGGTGAAGCAAGACATTGCTTAGCATGAATAGTGGGGTCACAATTGAATCCCAGAGGGTATATATTCAAATAGGCAGCCAAAAATTAAGACCTTGATGGTGAGCCATTTACTCCCACTGTGACCTTCTATTTGCATCACAAATTGCAGCTTTAACTAGCTGGAAGAAACTTTCATTTGTATTTGAACTTAGCCATACTTAAGGGTACACCAGCATATTTTTCTACATGTTGAAAGACATTTATATGACTCATCACCAAGGTCAGGGATCCCAGTATCTCAGAATCATTGATGCATTTATGATCACCGCTTCCCTGTTAGGATGAGGCATGCAGTAATTTCCCACTGAAAAAAGACAACTGGCAATAGGATTCATCTGAGCAAATGTAGACTCTTGCAACGTGGGTCTCTAAATCCTAGCTAAGCATCCTGTGCTATCCAAGGTCAGTGGAGAGACAGAAGCAATTCTAGGCGTGATTTATTTTGTCTTGCTGTAGATATGAGATCAGATGAACCTCTTTCTTAAAGTGCTATTGATTGCACAGAGAGTTCAGGGTGAGCAGCTCAGATGTTTCCGTTGTAATTAAACAGCAGTCCTACTCAGGGAGACTAAAGATTGCAGAAGGATTTAGGTGTTTACATCTGAAAAGTGGATACTCAGAATGTTTTCTTAGTTGCCACTTCTCCTTGGAGATACCAAGAGTTCCCGAGGACCAAATCTGTAGACTTGCTGAAGGCAAGCATGCCTGTCTGTGAGGCACCTTGACTCCCAGTGACATCCACTGCCCTAGGCTTCCCCTGTTCAAATGAGGGAAAAAGCAAAAAACATCAGTCAGGACAGAGTGTAGCTCTGAAATATTACACAGTATAAGCAAAGACGCAAAGAATTGCCTGAAAATCCAGAGACATGGATTTTGTTAGATTGTTTAATAATTTAAGTTTCTGGATTGACTGGAAATTCCTCAAAAGGGGTGATATTTTGCTTATGGCTCCTTTTGTCAAAATACATACTTTCCCCATGTAAGGGAAAAAGAATAAGGCTGTAATTTATATATAATATTGAATATACTGTATCATAACTACAGTGATATTTGATGCATGCCCACACATATCCCTGTATACATATATATGTATAAAATTTGCAAATATTTCCAATTGCTAAACACATTATAAGTGCTAAGAAGATAAGGACAGTAATGCACTGATTAATACCAACAATTCCAATTAATCACTGGTAAATACAGAAGCCTGGGAAGGCAGGTTTAATGGGTCTTACCTTTCCCATTGGTAACTTACTTATGGAACAGAGAAAGAAGGCAAAATGTATCACCATATCTTGACCATGTGACTATCCCTGTTTCCACCCTCCATGCCCATTTTTAAAGACCTATAGCTTCCTAAGGCCTTGTTAAAAATGATGTTAGGTAGATGGTAGGACTCAGATTCTCAGAAGTAATTTGATGCATAATTCCTGCTAGAATCTATTGTCTCTCTTTAGCACTCAGCAGAGGTTGTCTAAGCTAAGATTCCTTATTTATGCTCCAGCAGCAATACAGTTTCTCCCTTCCATTAGTCTGCTTGAGAGAACTAGAGACTTCTTACTTCTTTGGTCCAGTGTGGTTTAATGGGAAAGTGACTTTAAATCTCCTTCTTTTACCCAGTGGCCCACTCTTCCTTTGTGGTGTCCAAAATATCCTGGATTTACATGCAATTGATCAGAACGTTTATTTTTCCAATAAATCAAACTATCTGATCAAGACACACTGCTGTTGTGAGTGGCAGCTGGTCTCCACTGACCAGGGTAAACAACACAGTGAAATGAGCAACTGGTGCACTGAAACGTTTGCAGGGAAAAGACATTATCAAAACTGCTTTTTGTCCAGTATGTTTGATACACTCCTAATTTTCTGTGATAAATGTATGCAGAGTAACTCAAAAGGGAAAAAAGTGCTTTCCACTTTGGCAATGGTGGAGCCAAAACTGTCACTAACGATATTGGCATACATAAGGAATAGTTTGATTTGTTTTCATAGGTAACATTTTTTTGGGAACTGTAAAGTATAAAAACATCCCAGAATTTATTCTAAGAATAAGATCCTTTTCTGTGATTTCTAGGGCTGTAAGTGACTGGTTTACAGTTAGGAGAAGTAGAAATAACTAGGAAGGAGAGGGTACTTGGAAGATGGCTATCTTCTGAGCTTCCTTAAAGGAACTTTGTGCCTGAATGAGGTTTGTCATCTGCTCAGCAACACCTTCTAGAATAACTCTGCTGGATTACGAGTGGTCCACCCACAGTTCACTAATCCAGAAAATTTTATTCTGAGAAATCAGTGGCCTGTGAGATGGAAGGGAACCCCTGCATGGCTCTGAAAATTCAAGTCCCACCTGAGACTTTGACTGTTTTCCCATCTTTTTCCCTGGATACCAATGCTGAAGGTTTTGTAAGAGCATGTGTCAGTGACTCCTTGGGGCACCAAGTCCAATTCCCCACAGGACTGGCAGGTGAATGGTTGGTCCAGATGGGCCCACAAGAGCTTTCTGCCCCACCTTCCCACTCCCAGCATTTTCCAGTGCCCCGTGGTAGATGTAGCCGATCAGCGCAGAAGAGCAAAAGCCTCAGTGTGTTGGTAAGAACACGTGACAAGATAGCAGTGCTGTTATGTCCTAGAACCAGCAACAGCACAATATTTTTATAATTGCATATTATATTATTTTCACATTACAGTATGGCCAGGGCTTGATAGCTTTTTTTTGCAAAACAGGTAGAAAGCAGGGCTTCTGGCTTTCATTGAGAGAGCACAAAACAGAAGGTCTGAATTCTGCTGCTCTCAGTTATCAAAACCACCACCCTAGCCTGCAAATAAGTCTATGTATTTATGTGAAAATACTTTTTGATTAGGGTGAAATGCGTGAAATGCAGATCGAAAACGGTAGAGTAAACCTCACTTTCCCTGAGGTTAAATACAATAAAGTTCTCTTCCCGTCACCTTTCCTCCATCTTCAGTTTTATTTTCCATTTCACCTAATTTTTGGTTTTGAAGCCATTCTTGCAGGCTGTCTATAGAGATGGGAGAAGTGGTTCCTCAGACACATCAAGGTGGAATAGCGATACTGGTTTCCTGAAGTGGGGAACAGTCTGAAAAATAGCATGGAGATGGCTGAGGGAGAGGTGAACAAGGAAGACATCTGTGACAATGCATGGAGGGGAAGGTCAGGTCTTCAAGGCTAATGAGAGAGGACTTGGATGTGGGAGCTTTGCTGATGGACGGTGAGAGAGGGGTGTCATCATGCCCTGGCTGAACAGGCTTTTCTCTTTGTCACGGGAAGCACATGTAGTCCACGTAGGTTGGCACAACCACCTTTCCAAATCACATCCCGCTGGACTGCAATACAAGCCCCCAACCCTGGGAGGCAGTCTTGGTCCTTGAATGTCATCACCTTAATGAGAGGTGGGTTGGGGTGATGTCCTGACTGAAAGGGTCATGGAGAGCAAGATGAAGGGTTGGTGCTTCCTGCCCTGTGTGGCAGGGAAGGAGATCCTCCTGCTTCTTCCTGGATGGACTGCCTGGGGGAAACAGGTGTATTCCGGAGGCCGGAGGGGAGGGTGTAGTCAACCACTTCGCAGACGAGAACCAGGATGAGAATTTATGGAAAAAGAGAAATAATGGTATCTTAAAGTGGATTGTAAGAAGACGGAGGCAAGAGTTGGAGTCCTTTACCTGAATGGCTGAAGGGCCATGCCGTAGTCAGAGAGCCAGGGAAGTCGGACGCGTTGGCTGCCCAGACGCAGGCCGAGAGCGGGAAGGGCGGCAGGGCAGAGCTCAAGTGCTCGCTGCCAACCGTGCTTCGTCTCACCTGGTGGCACCCGGCAGACATCGGGCAGCCAAGCAGCTCTCAAAAAGAAGTCCTTTTAGTTTTCCTTATGAAATATTTTCACTTTTGAGGAGGCGTGTGTGATAAAGTGTAGGGGATTATGTGTGAAACTAGCTACAAAATTTTTAGTTTTTCTTTTTGTTAATTTTTATGATATGTCTTGGTTGCTCTTTAAGAATTGCATTTATTAAAGTGGTTGTTGAACATGGAGCTGGGCTAGAAACAAAGATTTATTTATTTAATTATTTACAATTACAACTTAAAGATGAAATTCTCATGAGAAGACTAAAAAAATTTCTTCGTGATTTCCATAAAAAATTTTTGGTGGAAATCTCATTATCTAGAGGTTTTGCAAGTAAAAGTCTTTAAAGCAGCTCCAGCAAAAAAGTAAATAAAAGTACTTCGATACTTCCAGTTTTTGATATTTAAATTATATAACATTATCCATGTATATTAAAACTATTTGTAGACACTTATACTACTGAAACCTTTATTTGCTAGAGTCCAAGTGCTGCTGCTATGCATAAAGTACTCCGTGAGGTACACCCATATGTTGCCGAAGTAGGATGAACGTGTGCACTGATGTTGATCCAGAGGAAGCCTAGGGGTTCTTCCCTTCCCTCTTGTACGCTGATTATTTCTGCCAGGCCCAGAGTAATCTGTGCGAGAGCGCGAGGGCCATGGCTTGGTGACAGGCTGTACATGCAAACAGATAGCTTGCATGATGCTTAGAAGTCTTTTTTCCTGAAGGTGCCGCGTAACAACATCTTTGAGTTGTCGGAGAAGACAGCGCGGGGCAGACAGGAAGGACCCAGCCCCGTTGCTCTGGGGCTGGGGTTGGCTGGGGCACAGAGCCCCGCTAAAATGAGGCCCAGAAACACTCCTTCTCAAGCCCTGTATGCAAAGACATCAAAGATAAATCATGTAAATATGCCAGAAAGAATGATACTTTCATGTTTTTATACTAAAAATAGGTAAGGGAATTGTCAGGACTCTTGTGAGGAAAAATTATAGTGTATGACATTAAATATTGGCTTAAAATATCTGTTTTGCCACCCCTTTCTATTATTTCAGTATGCAATTGCTTCAAGGTAAAGTATGATTTTTCTGTCCCCTCTGTAACAACATATAATACATCAGAACAGAATCGTCTATGTCTTGGAAAAATCAATCCACTTTCCCTATTCAAATGCAGATTAAAAATATCAGATCTTATAGCAATTATATTTTTGATCTTTCCATCGTTAAGCCTATGTCATGATTAATTCAAAATATAAAGGTTTTTTGGAAAGTAGATGGCTGAAAACCTGACTGGAAAATCATGAGAGATGTGAGGGTCTTATTTCGAGTGATTAGTAACATGCTAAGTAATGACACCTGTGTAGTCATGTCTTTAAAATACTAAAACGTAGTGATGTACTCGAGATAGTCTTTACTGGTGGGATCAGTAGGGTGCTGTATGTGTTAATAATTGACAGGAAGAGATATCTTCTGTTTTGCACTGCAAATTGCACAGTTAAGTCGGCAGTGAATGATTTTTCATGCTAGACATTCTATGTAATACTGTGTTCAGCTGGGAAATGAGTGTCAGAGTCTAGCCGGATATGAGCAGAACTTAGTTAGCATGCAGGAGACTCAGTTCTTTACCTGATATTTTATTTAGTGAACTGGGTGGTCATAGTAAGTGACTAGGACTTATTCAAAGTAACACATTTGACATGCAAACGCTCATTATTCTAGTTAAAAAACAACACTGAATGCATTCCTGTGCATGACGATATCTTCACATTTGAATGCTTTCTGCTACTCATTTGATTTTAAAGTAACAGTTATTATTACATAGAGCTGTATCAGTTGAGAAAAATGCTCTTCCTTGGCTGTGATGATGTGTACCAAACAACTTTGGATTTCACCTGAAATAAAATATCAGGAGTTTGAGCTGTGTGTGTGTTAACTATAAGCACATATGTGCACACGCACACATGGGTATTGGCATTGTGACACAATGCAAACACTACAGGCGCACACACGTACGTAGAAAGAGAAAATTATTTTTCTCGTGCTTATTTTCTTGGCACTTGCAGTTTGGTTAGATGTGAGATAGATGAAACATTTGCATCTTCTATCTGCATAATGAGTTCTATACAAAATGATCGCAGCTAATGCAAAAGACAGGGTGGCATGTTTTCAGTTTTAATGGGGACACTCAGAAAACTTCCAATCTTTCTTGACATTTCTTATAGCAAAATAAATGTGGTCTAGGTTGGAGTGTCTATTATGAAAATAAGAGAAGAGCAAGTCAATTATATTTCAATGACTGAATAGCCAGGGGTCCTCATTAAAATGATCAGAAAGGCTGCAGTGTTGCTTTCCTATATGTAGGCACTGATTAAGTTGTATAAGAATGACATGGCCTTTTTGGGAGAAAAGCAGAGTATGCCGTGGTCTCTAGCCAGCCAGCCAGAAACCGTTGACACTTAGAAAAGTGAGATGCGCACTCCATCAAGAAAGGGAAGTTACTACTTATGGGGTCATGGACTCCTGATGTATTTAAAAATAGTTGTGGCTGTTTTATTGGACACAGTCAGAGAAAGCTTTGAATTTGCACTAGGTTGCATGAAAATGCCTGCGGTATGGTGGTGATATGGTATGTTTTCCTTTCCGCTGGCTTCGATGAAGTATACATAGCTTAACAGAATAGTACTATTATTACAATCTTTGTGTATTTGAACCTTTAAGCAATATTTTAGTTATCAGTTCATTACTATTCATTTCTCAGAATTTAAATTCTTCTTATTTGCCAATTATTTTTTTGGTATAAAATGTTAAGAGAAAAAGGCTGGGTAATTTTTTTCCCGGGAGAGACTGTATCCTGAAACAGTAAAAAGAATATTTGTTTAAACCTCCTGAGGGTCTGCAGTCTAAGGGAATATAGTATTGCCTAAGATCTGCTAATCCCAGATCAAGTGGCTACAGAATTTTTTTAAAAATATATTTTCCTTTTCATGTTTGTTAATAGACCTTACCTACTTATTTTGAAAGAATCCTTCTACAATTATATTTCATACAATTTCACCTCCTAAAGGATACTTCTGATAAGTATTGCTATAAAGAGATATACCTTGTATTTCTTTTTTTTATTGGAAAGTGATGTAGAATGTTACCATTTTACATTTAAGAGGGATACAAAGCAGAACAACACCCGTGTGTTAATTAAACTGTCATGGTTTAGGTTTCTTCTCCCTTTAAATAAATTGCATGACTAACAGTTTCTGAAGATGAATTGAAAAATAAAAGACAAGACTTAATAGTGATCTTTTTGTTATTAGTACAGTGAAGCAGTTTGAAACAATGATCTTCATCTTCCACCGAGGTGGAAATACACCTCAACATTGTCGTCTACTTTTACCATCTGATTTGCGTAAATACTAATGCAACAAATTAAAATGAATAAAATCTCTGCTATTTCTAACTGCAAGTACTAGTTAATCTAAGCTTGTATTCCAAGTCAAATCACATCATGCAGTGCTCCATCATTAACAATGATGTTTCATTATAAATTAAGAAAATTTGAGATTTATATTACAGTCTCCTCAAATTTTGATGAAATAATTTTCAGTCTCAAGAAAACCAATAGTAAGAGACACTATAAGCTAAATACATTAACATATCAGGTGCTTAAAACTAATCTAATTTACTAAAATTAGGTAATAATGCAGCTAAATAATGATGCTCTTCATTTACAACTCAGGAGCTGCTCAGTAATGGACAAGGGAAACGGCAAGTGCTTGCAGTCAATAGTAAAAGAATCGGTAATTTTGCCAATTATTATGTACCACGAGATGCCTCCTTTAAAAGTTTTCATTCTTTATTTACATACACGGCATCTAAACAGGAGACAAAGTGTTTCTGCCTTATTTACTTACGAACGCATGAGTTGCTTTAATTCTTTTCCATACAGTTTCTGTGATATTTTGACTCCTTAAAGTGTTTGTAGAAATCACCCAGTCATTATGTCTTGTTTAGTAGATGCAGAATCTCATTGTATTAAAACGAATTTGCTTTATTTTTCTTCTTCCAGTTAGCAATATGTAATAAGACCGTATATTATATGTCTTAATTTTTGCAACAGGAATAAAATTCACAAATAGGAACCAATTGATAAGGCTATTTGTATGTAAGGAGAGACACAATTATTGATGTAGTACCCTGAGTAAGAACACAGCATTATGGTGCTTAATATTTGAATTTGGTTCAAAAAACCTAGATGTCTTTTCTCTCAATATTTTAGTGGCTGGTCTAGTGTGTCTTCTCTGCAATAGCTATTAGTGAAATTTCATAATGACTAAAGAAGATAAGTAGAGTTCTTTGCTGAAAAAAACTTTGAAAAGTTTTGAACAGTGAAGAGTAAAGCTTGAGATTTCTTAGGGTACCCTAGTTTTGTGCTTCTTAGCATGCACAAACATGTGAAAAAATTAAAAATATTCTTCAGAATGATTGGGGAGATATTTTCAGAGACCTTGCCATCCTTCTCTAATTTACTTCCATAGATTTATGATTTGTGTGTCAACTTTTTCTTTAACAAAAGTAAAGTAAAGAGGTAAGGTATTATGGGTCTTTGAAAGTAATTAATGTTATAGTCCCTGTTCTCTGAAAGTGAATCAACAGCAGCAGGCCGTAGCAAGCTATTCATCTGACTGCTATGTCCTCCCAGACTGCTTACACTCATCTGAAAAATCACCTCAAAGTTGATGTTTCTGAGGGGAAACATCTTCCATGAGGTGGATATGATTGTACTCTGTATGTAGAAGTTTCAAGAGCAATTTACCATCTTTTGGAGGCAGAATTTCTTACATGACCTACTCAGCTCTCTATAGATGTGTATGAAAGAACAGGAAGTTTGCAGGAAACATTTTGTGTTGTTATCTGTGTCTTTATTTAAACCTTTGTTTTTCTAGTAAGAAATGGAACGCAGAACTTGCAGCATGGAAAGTGTGCTGTGCATGTTTTAAGGGTATAAGCAAGATTCAGAGATTAAAGTTGAGAACAAGTTACTGTATGTGAATCCAAATGCAAAATATCCTCATTATAATAATATAAGGGAAAAAACCCCCACTGTTGTAGAATCAGAACTTGCCAAACACGACCTAATGTCAACAATGAACTCTACTTTAACCAGCCTTTCAACCTGTGTATCGTCAGAGTAATTGGTCTTTTAGCTGATTTGACTAACTGACAGCTAAGCCACTAATAATTACCTGTGGCAGCATTTATATTTTTTTTCTTTTACACTATAGCACAACATCAATGAATATATTTTAAGTAGTAACAGTAGTTGAATGTTTAGATTATAATTTAAATAATTATTTATGAAAATATGATTACACATCTATGCCTACAATAGAGAGACTTTTTAATTTAATTAAAGAGAAACAACAGTATATCTGCCCACATAATTTTGTGGTTAAACTATTCATGACTTATAATAATATATTAATTTTGTCAATTTGTTAGGGTATCATTTCAACTTTTTGACAAGCTTTCATCTTTATTTAGCTGAATTTGGGTTCAAGAGAGGGCTTACTTAATAACTTATGCTTTATGAAGCTCTTCAAGATCATGAAATTTTCACTACCATACACAATTTTCTTACACTGTGGTGTTGAGTCTCTTTAACATAATGTATTTCCATATGAATGATATACATAAAGCCAAAGCATATGTATGTATGGTCTTGGCAGGGTAGAAATGTGCTGCAGACATCCAAGAAGAACGTCTGCTGGAGAACTCCTTTCTGAGGTAAGCTAAAGATAAGGACTTGGTAAAAGCTAAATTAATACAACTGTTTGTTCCTTTGCAAAATACTAGTTTGGGTACTGTGTTTTGTTCTTTACTAAGAAGACATATTTGCTTATGAGATAAGGAACATTTTTTGGTTATCACTGGGTAGAAAATAATAGACTGCGTAAAAATAATAAGCAATGTTTTCAAATTTAAACTATTTTGGATTATTTGAATTTCCAGATATCAGGTTTCAGTTGTGCAACTAGAGATATTTAATTTTAAATTTAATATTTTAGCTTCTAAAATATTTTCTGGTATGTCTATTTATCTCTCAAGCTAGATATAATTTAAATTCTACTAGAAAAAAACCCATAGATTTTTCCTATACAACACTGTGTTACTCTTCTATTCTGACAATTTTGCCATTTTAGAACTAATGACATGTAATCATTGGATCACTAATTTGTTTCCATATCTGAATAAAAACTCAAAGTATTTCTTTCCAAAGACTGCTTAAAAAAAAGATGGTTGACATATTTTAAATTCCATGCTGTAGCTATATGAATTATCAATATTTTTCATGTTTTTGTAAGAATTTAAAAATGTTATCTGAAGATTCTTATTAGTAGTATTTAATCATTCTTGAGAGTATGTTGTTGTGTTTTAATTACAAATATTGTTTAGCTGATGATATTAAAAAAGTGAAATTTTGTTGAAAAGTTGAGTCAGATATTTAGCGTAACTGAGGAAAACTAGTCACCATATATTTCAGCATTACATGAAAGTATATTTTAAAAACTATTTGAAGAAATCTAGGATATATTAGACTTTTGAAAGTATTTAAAAATCTAAGACGAAGACTAAAATGTTATAGTTACTTAAGACAGTAACTGAAAATATCTTTAATACACACAAGTGTGCATACATTTCTTTAGTGGTTAGTTTGATCTATAATCATTCTTTTTTATCTACTATAGTTATTTGATCAAAGTCAGAGAAACACTGCTGCTGGAGTAAGTACTTTTCAGGCATTAAAGATTTGTTTTTCTATCAATGCATTTCAAAAGAAGTCTTACTACACTGCCTTTTTAATAAATATTTATAAAACTTTCTTGAACTAAGAATAAAGAGAATTAATTTCAATTATATGGTAGCTTTAAAGTAGAAGAGGTTGTCTGGTTTTTATTTGGTTAACCTGTTTGGTTGGCCCAGCTTGCCATTACAAAGTATCTGAGGGTAAGTGATAAAATGACATCTTCTAGCATATGTGAATACAGGATGTCTGTGATTTTTCCATTCATTTCAGAGTTTTCTTTTAAAAATATTAATAAATTAGGCAAACATTTTCTACAGATTTCTATAGAAGAGAAATACTACCGTTTAAACCGTCTTTCAGTGCTTTTAAAGAACAACTCATTATAAGTTTACATCTTATCCAAGTGAATTTACATCAGAGTGAAATGGAAAAGTTTCTGTTGAATTAGCCTAAATAGGAAATGAAATAAAAGTGTTCTCCCTTAAGTATATCCGCATTTCAGTGGTAAATAATTATAACAATATATAAGGTCAGTACATACAGACACATACAGACTCATAATTATATCATATGCTATTTTTTGTATATTGTCCGATTGTCCCTAAAACATGCATTACCAATTATAAATGTAAAAATGACACTTGTTTGGACTCTCAGAAGGTCGGGAAATTGGAAGCAGTCATGAAATGTTTGTTTTTTCAAATAACTACTACAAATGTGCTTTCTACTAAGAGATAACAAAAATGTCTTACAGCAAATGCTACCTGACATTTGAAATCCACTCAGAAAAAAAGCAAATGATTGCTGTTGGCTGAAAAGAGACCATTGCAGTAAAAGAAAAGTCAAGTGTATGAAATAAAAATGAGAGAGAATATTTAAAATAGCATTCAGGTAACTTAGTAGAGTTTGTCGAAAGTAAGGATACATGTTTGCAGGTCTGTCGTTGATATTACTGAATAATTCTAGTAATGTTCAATTAAAAATCTCCTAGAAATTTAGAACTTGTACAGGCAGTATGTTCAAAGCCATTTGCAAAGGTTATTTAGTGTTTTTTATGCACTGAATCATAGGCGGTAATGTTCTAAGAAATGCTTAGTGAAATATTAAATAGGTAAATTAGTCTCTTAGTTATTGCTGTCTGGCTTTTTACACATAAGTAACTACTTATCTTCAACATAGAGTGTTGCTGTTTTCCTGGGAGACCTGCTAGCAGGAGCAAAATATGGATAATGATACTAAATGTGTAGATTAATTCCTTCGGCTTTCTAACCAACCAGATTTATCAGTTTGTTGCTTCATCACAATTCCTATAATTCTGCATGGGTCAATCAGCGAGCCACACATACGTTTCAGTTTATCTGCTATCTTTCAGCTGCCTACCTGAACACTTGGTGCTCATGCAAAAATCGAAACAGCATTCCAGTTTCCACATTTATCTCATGTAAAGATTCACAGAAAAGCACTTCACATCTAAATAACCCCTTCTTCTCTTCTACGTTGTCAGTACAGGGGGCTTCATAAAGTTGGGGCCTATTGGTGGGTATCAAAATCTCCACCCCCCTGGCTCTCTCTTGCTAAAATTCCTTATAGAGTCTTCCCATAGCACCTACAAAACAAGACGCAGACTCTGAGTAGTAGGCCTTGAACAGGAATAAACTTGAGTTATACTGGGTGAACGGTTGAAACAAGAGCGAAGTGACTAAAGAAGTCCCTGGAGAACAAGACTGGCTGTGAAACTTACCTCAAGTTGATATGCAGCTCCTGCTTATTTGTGTCCTAATTTTAAAAAAAGTGTTTGAAGTGAAATGTAGATGGGCCTTCATCTCGTACATGACTTATATCAGTCTTACAAAGGGTTGTTTTGTAAAGTGCGGTGCAGTAGGAAAGCAAATGTCTAAGGAACCCTAAAGTGTTTGGCTATAATTTGGGCTAAAAAGGAGATAAGGACTCTCTGCTTTAAAAAACAAAGCAACCTCCTCCCAAAAAATGTTTTGGCATTTGTTTCACTACAGACCAGAATAATTTCAAAATATTTTCTGACTGTGAGCAAGACAGTGAAGTCCAGAATAATTTTTTTTTTGTTTGTTTTTACCTGATCTGTGAAGTTCTGTGGCTTTACTCAGCTAACTATCGGGTTCTCTGAAAATCTGGTGTGGGTTTTTTTTCCAGAACATCTGTTGTGCACCTGAAAAACTTTTGTAAAAATGTAACAGATATTTAAAAAAAAAAAGTCTTGGCAGATCAGCTACTTTCGTGTCACATGGGGGTTTCCAAAGGGCTTAGATTGTAAAGGCCTTTATAAACAACTGAAGCTTTTAGATCCAATGAAAGAGATGTTTGGTTATAGCTTCCAATTAATGCTATTTAAATGTAAAGAAATCCATAGTAAATGACAATAAACCAGAGCAAAACATATTCTTTTGTTTCACAGAGAAGCTGTAATGTCTCAGGCTACCGAATGAGGACTTGGCTTATTATGATAGCGAGCCTGGTTGTGGTAGGGATGCCCTTTTTGGTCCTCTCAACAGCACCATCGATAGCTCCTGTTAGAGGTTAGCTGCAAAGCTCCTTGCCCGCATCTCGCCTTCCCGAGCCCTTGGTGGCTCCGGCTGCCAGGTGATGTCTGCCCTGCCGAGGACCCGGTGAGACCGGGCCGTTGGGAGCCGGCTGTGTGCCCCTGCCTCTCCTCTCTGAACATCCCTACCTGCAGATTTCTGTAGGGATCTCTCTTACCCTGCCTCCTCTTCACCATCTCAGGAAAAAGCAGGAACTGTGATCTAGTTGCCAACTGCAGAAGATAACCTGTAAAAGTCATTCGTCACTAATGCAACTGCTGCCACTGCCATGGGGACATGGTATCTCTAAGAAAGCAACTCTTGAACAGAAAACAACTGGCTCAGCTGGACTCAAGAGGAACAAAGCTATGCTGGTTAATAGAGACGTTTTGAAGAATAAGCTGTGCCTCAGTCATCAAATTTTTCTTTTTTCTTCTTTTTAAGTACAATGATTATCAGGCTTTTGTGAAGTCTGTTTGATATTTTGCTAAACATGACCAGACAAAAACGGGCAAATTCCCTACAAGAACGTAACAGCGGTTGTATTTCTCTAGTTGGTGTCCTGTTTATAAGACTAACCCACAGAGGGTACCGTGGGTAGAATGTAAGTACAGGGTAATGCTTGTCCCAAAATGTTCTCTCAGCTTCAGGGAGCAGTTGAAAACCCTCCTTTTTTTCTGACTGCAAGCAAGGAAACATCATGCCTTCTTCTCCAATTTAGATATGGCAGTATCTGTCATCACAAGGCTGGATTATTTTAATTGACTGCATCTACAGTTGAATGTGAAGACAAACCACAAATTTCAGAGTCCCGAAGTGGCTGCCTGCTTTCTCCATGGCTCAGGCTATGGGGAAACCTCTTCATGAGAGTGTCCACTGGCTCCGATATCTCATGCAGACGTTAGTTTAACACTTTGGTCCCAGCTTTTCATGAAGCCAATGAATTGAACTCTGAACACCCGATAGTGTTGGATGGCTCCAGGATGGCCAAGGAGCTGCTGTAAAAATGGCTGAACTCTTGCAGCTTCAAAACTTCCTTGTGCAAAGCAATGGGGCCCCAAACCAGCTTACTGTTTGAGCTGCCAATCCACAGCGTATACCTCAAGCTGTCTGCCTTTCAGAGCATAGAAATCTGATCCATTGGATCAGAGCAATGATCCGTTTACCAGTTTTTTTTCAGTTGTACTGTGCCTAGCTAAGAGGATAAGAAAAAAGGGTACAGCAATATTGTCCCATGGTATTCTTCATTCTTCAGTGTTTTGTAGTTCAGGGAATGCCAGAAATGCAGAGATAACATTTAAGAATAAATAATATTAATAGCTCTAAATGGATTTTATTCATGGATTTATTCAGCTGGTTTTAATTTTTTCTAAATTTCAACATCTTGCAGCAAGGATTTCCATAGGTTATGAGTTCATTGTGCAAAGATGACAGCCTTTTTTTGTTTTGAATCTGCTAGCTGTAGTTTCATGTAATGTTCTTGTACTGAAAAAGACTAAACCCCACTGTTCCCTATTCACTTAGATGGCTCACAATTTTTTAGACTTCAGTCATTTCCCTTTTTGTTTTCTCTTTTTGAAGCTGGAAATCCCTAGTCCAGTTTTTCCTCATAGACTTTCTTGTCTTCCTTTGATCCATCTATATGTTTGATGCTCTTCTCTGTACCTTTACCAGTCTTTCTACTCTTTTTCCACCTGGGCCACCAGCACAGAATGCATTCATGATGTGAATCATGAATTTATAGAGTGGTGCAATAACCTCTCTCTGTTTCCTAATCCTTTCTTAACAATTCCTATTTTTCAGATTCCTTTTTGGATTTCTACTCAGCATTAAGCAATTTCTTTTTCACAGAGCTAGCTGTTATAACCTTTTTTGTTTTGTTTTGTTTTAAGAGGTATTAGCCAGCTCAAAGCTCACTCCTATATAGGTAAGACTTTTTGCACTTTTTCCCCCCAGGTTCCCCTCCATCTGCACTGAACTTTCCCTGTCATTTTATCTTCCACTCATTCCACTCAGTGAAAAGAAATAGACCTAGTTGCAGTGCAGTTCCCCTCATCACTTTGAACATTTAGCTAAATTGTAGAGGTCAAATATATGTAACCTTACCTCTGAATGCAGTTAACATTGCAGGTACATATAAAGACAAAACATAAAACATTTCCTAATGTAATTGTTCAAGTTTATTGCCTAGCCCATGGAAGCAGAGAGGACATGGGATATTTCAGTGTATTTGGCATTATGGCTTAAAACAGAGGCCCTTGGATAATTCCTTGGTAAGAATTGCACCGTGCTGGTTTATGACTTGATGAGCTGGTAATGATGAGCACTGGTAAAGATAAAATACTCATGAATACTAGTTCACGTGATGAAACAACTCATACATGGCTAGGCCATTGGGATCTGATGCGCGGATTTGGTAGCAGGTTTTGCAGCTGTTTGTCACAGCATTTAAGAACCCTTAAGACACCTGCAGAAGCTGACCCTAAACTGGAAGATGAGGACAGTTTCTTCAAATCTTTAAAAGCTGGGTTTTTTTAACATGGAAAAGTGTAAAGGAAAGGAATTCCTATAAAGTTGGAAGGGGTGAAATCTGCTACCTGTGATAAAAGCTAGTTCTGTGTTGACCCTGTAGGATTTGTATTTCTGGAGTTTGTTTTAGTAATTCCAATTAATTTGTATTTTCTGTGGCTACATGAAAAATTAAGAGTCATTTGTAATAGTAAATGAAATATTTTAAGTGCTTTTGAAAGTATGCAGGACAAATCAAAATGATTTATGTTGTGTATGGTCTACAAAAAAAGTCTGGAATTCATTTTCGGTGTAAGTGGTATAAACTCCCTTGTAAGTGCTATAAAAAGATGTTGTAGATGAATGATCAGCTATTGATTTGGCCTGTGTAGTATGTTGCTATGCAAGAAGACACATAAAGAAATTGCTAGTGTGGAATTTAGATAATTTCTAAATTGCAGTTTACAGGTGGCAGGAAACATCTGTTTTTCAAAATGTGTTTCATTACAATAGTGTGATCTTTAGGTTCTCCAGTATTTAGTCCTACAAAACCAAGTAAAAATATTCTAAATTGACTTAAGATAGTAATGAAAGACATGAAAGTCTCAAAGAGCTTTTCCTATTCAAATTATAGGCAAGGATGAAATTGTCTCCTAGCTGATTGCTTGATGATCTTCACTGATCATATTCCCTCAACTAGTTAGATCTGGATGCCAACATTTTGACTGAAACTCTTCATTCTGAATTTGTTCATTCCACTAGGTTATTTGAAGATAGTATTGAAGACAGTGTCAAAGATCTTTTATTTTTTACACTGTTCCTATGAGAATAAGAATTTACTTTTTTTATCAGTAATTTGCAAAGGTGAGTACTTTAACTGAAGTAAAAATTTGTAAGATAGTATTGTTTGAATGACTTGAGCTCTGAATTTCTAAAAACTGTTCATTTTCTTGCCATTACTTTGGACAACAGTTTCTTATTAGTTTTGATAACTAAAAATATTTTGGAAGCTATTTCTCTTCAGAAATATTTCTACTCTCCCTCATTATTTTAAAAGTGCTTGAGTACTGGCTGATTGCTCTTTATGCTCAGAAAGACATAACATTCCAAAGAGAAAAAAAAAGCCTCCGCAGACTGACAAACTTATTTTAGGGAAATTCAGGCTACAAACCCAAGATATTTTCATTATCTCCCTCTTCTATGCAGCTCCCTTAAACATCCAAGTAATGCTGGCTTTGCATCAGGTATTTCATAGATTTCTATAATACAGCAAGATTTTTTGGCCTAAATATTTAGCCTAAGTGCTTCTTGCTGTTGCTTTAAGCAATGATACAAAAGCCATTGTTCTAGACCTTGCCTTCTCTTATGAAATTAGGAGGCAAGGTGTTTGAATGAGGAGGATATTAAGAAAAGAGAAAACTGTACAAAACTTGAGGGCTGTTGGCAAGCTTTAGGGAAACCTGAAGCTCTATGTCTGCAATAATATTTTTCTTCTTGGGAGCTTTCATCTCTCAAGGAATAAACAAGATGTTTCTGATGACAAAACAGTAATCACAAAGCAATTCTGTTCTGTGTATCTTTAATGGTTAACAAATCTGTGACTTTTTTTTTTTCAACTGCAAAGTGCTTGGTCTTTTATACTGGGCTGCAGACATGTCACTTTAATGATATCTTTAGACATTGAAAACAAAATTACACAGCAGAAGGATGACACATACGGAGCTGATCACAGAACAGTGGCTCAGTAAAGTCAGATCCACATGATCTGCCAGAAGCTGACCTCATTTCTGAATGCTTTTAAATGATATGAATGGTTTTGCAATGAGTTTGGAAAAATAGCTATATGCATATTCAGTTTCTGTTGCTTTTTTTCTCCATGCTTTATATTTTTACCGATTCTATTTTTTTTTCCTTAAATGAACTGCCATGCATTGCACTTCAGGGTAATCAGTCGCAATTGTTTGTAAATAGAAGATGTGAGCTACAATTAAACCACACATTTTTTGTGGCCATAACGTCATAATACAAATTATAACTATTAAAACTATTAATATACTGAGCAAGATATCTCCATTTAAAAATAAAATAAAATTTACAGAGTGTACATTCATATTTTCTAAGAAAAGAGAAACCATTATCTTCCCACTAGTTTATGACTTTCCTCTTTTCTGCTGTGAAAACCAAACAGTCATAACCATAATTAAAGAAAAAGTAAGCGCCAAAGTTGAAACTATGTCCTGGAGCCCCCTCTAAATTTAGATTTCACAAGACACAGCTGTAGAAAGGGGCTTTTCCTCCTTTGGGCTATTCAGCAAACCTCTGTTATTTCAGTAACATGGATAGATGCAAGTTAAAGGGAATGCATCACACGATAAGGAAAAGATTCAAAATCCTTAATGGGGAAAATAAGTGGCTAGAACAGTTCTCGAGTGACACTGGTTTGTCAGATCATTTGGCATTTGTTTTAGTGTTATTTTGGAGAATTTTTCTGAATGCAGTGGGACCACATGTCAGAGACTTCAGATCAAAGCACATGGGCGAGGATCCATGCCCCTTCCCGCTGCCCTACCCTGCCCAGAGCTTGCACCATGCCTGCAGTCCCAGCTCAGCACCCACTGTGCTCCCAGTAAAATCCACAACGGATTAATTTACACCAGTCTCTCCTTCGCTGTTTCAGACATTTCGCTTGCCACTAGAGAAGGAAAGAAGGAGAGAAGGGCACGTTGCCACGCGGGTGCTGCCTCTATCCACTGACCATTCCTAATGCTGCCATAAACCACTTTACTATTGATCCAGGTGCAGTGCCAGTTGATGCTAAAAGGATAGTTAAATCTCTTATGTCATGGCTAGATTTAAAAAACTTGACGCCCCCCAACTCCCATATCCTTTGGTGGGACTCCATCCCATGCAGTACTTTGGAGGGGAATGAACATGGGGAAAAAAAATTCATGTGAAATCTTCAGGAGTATTTAAGTGCTCCAGAAACAGAGGTAGAATTAAAAGTTAGTGCAACCTGTGCTTCTCCTTTCACTCACCTACCTTTGAAAGTCTAGACTCTGATTTCTGTGAGTGCTGCTGGAGGCAGATACTAGTGTTGAACTGAAATATGAGCAGCCCAATTTTTTTCAAAGATTTTAAAAAATAAAGAGAAAAAAGCTTAGAAAAATTAAAAGAAGTCTTGCAAATTCACATTTTTCTGGTCAAGATAAACAGTACTTGTTCTGTTATCTTTTATGGGTGTATCTTTACAAGTATTCACACCTGCTTGCAGAGTTCCTGTAGTGTTCTTTTTGGTAATATATGTCTTATGGTGAGGACAGCTGGGACTGGTGAAAGCTGAGGCCAAATGAGGATAAAGATTAAATCTTTTAAAAAGATAAGGACATGGCTGGGATTGATGACATGGCTGGAAATGTCTCTCTTGCCTTTCCCAGCTGGTGGTCATGGCTTCTGCCTTCTTGCAGCTTCAGTTCAGACAAACGTAGTTCTGTGCCACCAAAACTGGTGAATTATTTCCATTTGCCTCGTGTACTGGTTTTGGCTGGGATAGAGTTAATTTTCTTCGTAGCACCTCCTATAGTGCTGTGTTTATGCAGAGTCAAGGCCTTTCCCATTTCTTGGGCTTCCCTGCCAGCGAGCAGGCTGGGGGTAGGCAAGAGGTTGGGAGAGGACACAGCCGGGACAGTGACCCCGACTGACCCCAGGGGTATCCCAGACCATGGGACATCATGCTCAGCATATACAGCTGGGGGAGAAGAAGGAAGGGGGGGACATTCGGAGCGATGGTGTTTGTCTTCCCAAGTCACTGTGCTGGAGCCCGGCTGTCCTGGAGATGGCTGAACACCTGCCTGTCCATGGGAAGTGGGGAATGGATTCCTTGGTTTGCTTTGCTTGTGTGAACAGTTTTTGCTTTACTTATTAAATTGCCTTTAATTCAACACATGAGTTTTCGATTCTTTCCCCCATCCCACCAGAGGGGGAGTGAGTGAGCGGCTGTGTGGGGCTTAGTTGCTGGCTGGGGTTAAACCACGACATAGTGAAATAGAAATAAGAAAGAAAAAAGAAAGAGTTTTGAAAACATTTCTTTCTTATGCAGTAAGTTGAACAAGCAGCAAATGAGGTCAAAAGGGCCAAAAAATTGAAAATGAGGCTACTGCTGTAAGTTAAACAAGGTTAAAGTTGGAAAACACATAGGATACCATTATTATAATATCATTACATTTGAAATGCTGATGGGGTTCTGTAGAGAGGTCAGCAAACACAAAGATATTGCACTGTAAGAAAAGCTGACTTGGAGGAAATGTGAAACAAGTTGAATAAAAATTCAATAATTCATGAAAAATCAAAAGTGGAAAAGGGAGAATCTATTCTTGGTAGGTCACATTAGGAACAAAAAAAGAAGAAGAAAAAAGCCATGTAAGCATAAATAAATGCATAAAGTTAAAAGAGCAATGAAAACAATGTGGTCAAACAGGAGGTTTAAGTCCCTGTGTGACTGAGAACTGCATAAGAGAGAAAGAAATCACAGAACATTTAAAGGAGCTTTAGAAGTTTTAATGATAATGAAAAAAATTAGATTAAGAAGAAATTATGAAAGTAAACTTCAGGATATATTTAGAAGAAATCTCAAGTATTCTTTAAACAGGCAAGAACAAATTGTGGTTTCATTCAAATCACTGTAAATACAGAATAAAGTTGCTGAAGTCAATTTACTTACTCCAGATTTACACCAAGTAACAGGAGAAAAAAGCTGGTCCTGTCCATTATGTACTTCCAATTACCATTTTAATTAGGGCCAGGGGGATATGATAACTCACTTTTTGTGAAGTGCTCTCTGATCAACAATCCTCTATAATTGCCATTGCTGATTTTTCTGCATAATGGAAAGAGAAATTAAAAAAAAAAAAAAAAAAAGAAAGAAAAAAAGATTTTGTAGTGGGATTGTTCATTGGTATCTTGCCTTTATCTGGTGGTTTGGTTTGGGTTTTGGGGGTTGTTTTGTTTTGTTTATTTTTGTTTTGTTTTGTAGTTCTTTATTTTATTTAAAATTGTCTTGGAAAGGGAGAGAGAGATGGCGGATAACATATGTGATACTGTCTTCAGTCCCATGTTTCCAGTGGAAGTATCCAGTATTTATCTTATGGTCTATCATATACTAGATGCATAGATTTGTTTTTTTTTTTTTTTTTTTGCTATCCTGGTATATTTCTGGCACCCTGGTATATTTCTGGCACCCACAGACTGAGATTTATGGCCTTTATATTGTAGAGCTAAGGGTGCGCTAAAATACATAATCACAGGGGAAAAATAAACAAGACTGAATTTCAAACAATAAAAGTTAAAAAAAATTAAGTGACAAGAATATGGCTAACTCAGCCCCTCATCCTTCAATGTTGCTAATGTATGGTCAATAAGGACCTGATACAATAACTGTGGGATTTTGAGATAAGGCTGCAAAACACAAGAGAAAAAAAAAAAAGTTCTTTGATTTTTCAAGGCTGTCACAGAAGCTCATGGTACCTAAAAGCAAAAAACAGTTGTTGGTTTCTTAAATCAACTTTTAATCTTACACTTCCTCCACTTGTAATTTTGCTGCTCCCTTGCATCAGAGATGATGAATGTATCTATCCAGCCTGAGTGACCCCAAGACTTTCATTGACAATCTATATCTGTATCAATATCCACTAGAATGGAAGTTGCTATGTAAACAAAAGATATGATGATTACTGCATGTTTCATTATCCAAGGGAGGAAAAAAAGAGAAAATTAAAATTAAATACTACATAAATCTTGCAGTTGATCCTAAAACATTTGAATGTATATTTTCCTTCAGTAAAAAAAAATTAAAGCAGTTGTCACACTTACAGCTAAGAAAATCTGCTGCTGATTATAGAGTATGGTTTTGTTTTATGCATTGATATTTCCATTAGCAGGAGAAGAAAGGTTATGGGTCATGTCCTTTATCAGTATGGTTGATCCCTGCTGTGCTCTCAGGTGTGTAGGTAACATTAATGCTTATTTAGATGAACCCTCTCTTATTTGCTATTCCAGATGGCACCAGCTTGCCTGATGTCTTTGGCTGTAATAAAAATGTAAGAGCCACTCAAGAGACTACAGATATGTCTCTGGACATTTGGAAATGTCATCCAGAAGACACATTGATTGTATGTGTATGTATGTATATAAATGTAGGTGAGCATTGCCTACTTTTTTGTGTGATTCTTTCCATAGCATCTTTTGATATCAATTTCAGCCTATTCAAAAAGTGTGTATTTGAATATATTGATAATGGAGATGTCTATCACAAAGGTAGATTTCTCATTGGTTATTTTAACTTCTTTTTAAAGACTAGAGAAACGTCTTCCTACTGGCAGGAACTATATGACTATTAGCAATTTTTGACATAAATTATTAACCAAACCCAGCCTTTCTTAAGAAGAAAAATTATTTACAAAAAATGTCCAAACTCTTGTTTTCCAAAACTACAAATCATTGAACGAAAGAATATTCCCTTTTTAATAACCATTTTATTAGAAGTCAGCCCAGAAAGACCTCTGGGCAGCGCCTGAGCCACCACATGCAGCACTCTCTTGTATTTGGAGCTGCTCTGGTTCTTCTGCTCCACCTCTCACAGTGACACAAACCTCCCCAAAAACTACAGCAAGAAACATTGTCCACTTTGGTGCCTTGTGGCGTCACGGAGACAAGAAGGAGGGCCAGGCCTTGCAGAGCAATGGGGTTGACAAGGAGCCCTTGTGATTACCTTGCTGCGTAAAACAATGTATTAAGATATCACAGCTGTGATAAAAAGCCTGGTGCTGTATGGGGCGTCCAGTGGGGATCTGCAGGGCGGCCTCTGTGAGGAGAGGCCGGGGCTGCCCTGTGCTGGACACAGCCGGTTCCAGCCGGCTCCAACCCACCCTCCCCAGGGCACGGCTGAGCCCTGCAGACAAGATGGCGGTGTCTCTGGGAAAACACATTTTAAAAGGGAGAGAAAGCACCATCAGAGGAGCAGGGAAGGAGTGCCTCTCCTGATGAGACTGTGGCTGAGACAGACACCCAGCCCCCAGGTACTCAAAAAGCGCATAGTCAAGGTACTCTGTGCCATGGTATAGTGGGCATGGATGACGGTTGGACTCAGTGGTCCTGAAGGTCCTTTCCAACCTAAATGATTCTATGATTCTATAATTCTTCTATGATTCTAATTCCTTTTCCCAAAGGAAATACTGGAAGCACAAGTCAATGGGTCCTTGTCAGCAATAAAATCTCAGGAAAAGGAGGATCAAGGGAGGGGCATTTGTGGTTATGGCATCTGTCTTCCCAAACAACAGCCACACATGCTGAGATCTGGCTTCCAAGGACACCTGCCTGCTGATAGGAAGTAGGGAAGGAATTTATCTTTTTGCTCTGCTTTTATTACTAAGCACGGATACGTATAAGGTGGAAGACTCCTTTGGTCAGATTGGGTCAATTGTCCCAACTGTGTCTCCTCCCAGCTTCTTGCTCACCCCCAGCCTACTTGCTGTGGGGGGAAAGAATGAGGAACAGAAAAGACCTTGGTGCTGTGCAAGCATTGTTTAGCAACAGACAAAACACTTGTGTGCTGTCAATGCTATTTTGGTCATAGATCTAAAACATGGCATCGTACAGGCTGCTATGAGGAAGGTTAACACCATCCCAGCCAGATCCAGTACAGGTCCTTGTTCCTTTCTCCATTGGTCAAAGGAACTAAGCAGATCACTCTCAATGGAATGGATTCCCCTATATTACAAGCAGCATTTAGTCTGTTGTGTCTTTGTCTGAGATTTAGTACATAAGGCAGCTTCGTTTTCTAACAGAGAGTACTGTCAATTCAAGGCTGAGGCTTTCATGTACTGGTCTCTGAGGTTTCTCTTTACTCTCAGAGAGGAAAAAAACCAAGTCAAACAATCTGTGCACTGAAGCTGTCATTTAGCATGGGAAGGTATAAGCATTTACTTTTTTATTTTTCTTCTCTTCAGTCTGCTTCACATCTTTATGAAGCTTCACATAACATGACTGCACTTTCCATTTCACTTTTACTTGTCAACACTTTTTCAAACTATTTAAAGAAATAAGGTTAATGTGTAAAGTAAGAAATTGTTATAGTATATCAAGGCTGAAAATTTTGGTGGCTTACCGATATTACTAGCATTACAAACTCAGGTATTACTAAAACATTTATGACAGGAAAATGCAAATTTCTAGTTCACTAAGATCTGAACAATTTTTAGACTTTTTTTTTTTTTTCTTAATCATCTGGACATTAAGAATAGTCTCATCCTAAAACACAACTATAGTGGACTTCATACAGAGAGAGATACTGAAAGACAAAGCTATCAACTCCAAATTTTTCTAAATGAGAAACTAATACACTGGGCTTATATAGACAACTGTGCAAAGATGAAGAGGTCACAATAGGTTTCTGTCTGTCTGGGTTGCATGTTCAAATTCTTTTTCAGAGTATCAGTCTGACATTCTGTTCTTCATGTTTGAACAAGACACAGCCTTGTGCTGTTACCAACAGGTTTACAAGCATACAAGTTTGGAATGTTTTCAGCACTGTGACTTAACACAGTCAGTATGACATCATTTCTATTTGCTCATAAAACAAAGACAGTGGCAAGCAATGAAATGGTCAGGATACAAAGAAACACAAAGCTTTGGATTGTCATTTCATTTTACTCTGGAGGATCATTGATCCACTCTCATTTTGTATCTGTCAGATGATAAGTGGCAAAAATCTGGACTACAACTTGCTTAGTGATTCCCTGATATATAGCAAATTCCACAATTCAGTTCAGCAGCTCCAATACTCAGAGTTCACTATACTCAGAAATCACAGCTATAAATATGAACAACTGAAGGTACTTTGTACATTGATTGCATGTCAGTCATGGAAATAATAACGAATAGTTGAATCAGGGAACTACCTGTCTTACCGATCTATAGTGCTACTAGCATAGTGGCATAATAGAGAACAGTGATATCTGACATTAGTGTTTTAAACTTTCAAAGGCTAAATTGTCCACCAAGTGCACCTGTTAAAAAAATGCTTATCACAGCATTATACAGTCTGTCATTTTTTCAAATTTGACATTCTTAAATCTCTAGAGAGTACTCAGTGACCAGAAGCACCAGAGCTAATGACTAAAGGTTGGTTAAGCAATAAACCCCAGTAAAGTATATTTTCAGTGCTATGTTTAAACTCAGTGCAATTTAAGAATTCAAAGCTGGTTAAAAGTAGAAGCAGTTTAGGATAAGCACCTCTCTGCTGTCTTAGAATCAGGACATTCTATGTTATGTATTGTTTTTTTTCTTTAAGTTTTGATTATTTTATTTTTGCTTCATGAACCTGTGCTTTTTACTGAGAATTGCATTCCTTTACCTTGGATGCTAGCTGCTTTGTTCTTCGCTAACTGGTTCCCTAAGAAAATACAAAGCCAGTGAATTTATAAGATAAGACATCTGGAAATTACACGAATTGCTACTTCAGATTTTTAAAGGGAATACCAGATAATAGCAAAAGAAGGTCAGGTTGAAAATTTTTTCAATAATTATGAACACAAAATATTTTTTTTAGTCTTAATCTTCTTTAGGATGTTTATTTACTTCATTCTCTTATTTTCACTTGCTTGTTGATTTCTCTTCTCCACCTTAGTTTTTACTCTTTATTTTCTTCTTTTGCCACCTGTTTGTTTTTGTTACTTCTTTAAAAAGTATTTTATCACCCAGGAAACTCAAGCATTATAATGCCTTGGCCAGTTATAATACAAGTTTCAATATATTTTCTCCCAAATGCTCACTACTTACAGAACACCAGTTTGTTACTGCTTGTCTCATTCTTTTAAGGGTAGCCATGCTATGACCCTCAGCAAAAAAATGATGATTATGAGCATATGGTGAAACAATTTAGTATCTTACTTATTTCAAAGTCTTACTTATTACAGCTATTATTAGATCCTGCTGGATGATCAAGCAATAAATCATTTGTCCATGTAGAATTCATAGTCTTGTAATTGATCTTTTCATGTGTTTTCAGCTAAAACTGTGTAATACTTTCTAACCAAAGGTAAATGAGTAGTTAAATTACTGATGTCCTTGAGGGAGCATAGCTGGAGAAAATTGCATTCAGGTGATATAACGTACTGTCTTTTCCCACCTTTCCACTTTTTCTTTGTATTGCCTATAAGGGTAAAAGAAAAAGAAACACACTTTTTGGAATGAAAATTTTAAAGAATTACTGTGGGTTAGAATATTTTCTATATCCATCCACTTGACATCAGGAAAAAAAACCCAAACTATTATTTTATGTAAAGATTTTTAAAATATGACAATACAGTTCATGGAACATATATACCTCAGAGAAGAGGAAGATCTGAATTTGGGTTTTGCTTATTTCATTGATTTGCCTAGATGAGTATTTTTAGCAAAGCATTGCACCGTGGACTTCAGCAGGCAGCACAATAAATTGATAGCACTTTCTGACTTCTGTCTACATTTAGATGTCTATACATGTAGAGTGTTATATAAATACTAAATGCTGCAACAAAATTTTGATTTAGTGCAATATCATGGAGGATGATTCTTTCATTCCATGTGAAAACAATTAATATATCTGTAACATGAGATCTGGAAGAATAATTCTTCAAAATATTACAAATGGAGGTGGTGGTGTATTCTGTAAGGGTTTTTTTATTGTAGATTTGGAAAGGCTAACCTGGATTTGTTATGGTGTAGCTTTCTTTTTTTCAGCATTGACACCAGCAGTGTTGAAACCAGTGTAGTTCATCATCCCACCCTTCAAAGAGAATAGAAGAGACATACCAGTAGGGAGAGGGAAAACAATAAATTAAGAGCTCTAATTTGTATGGTTAAATACAATATCTTTATGAATCAGATTCCTCTGATTTTATCCTGTTAGACAAATCTTTTGCAAGGAAAACACTTATTTCTTGACAGCCTGATTAAGTTCTATAGTCATATCATTTTGTTTTACACTGCACATGCACTAATATCTCATGTCATTAATTGCTTAACCTTTCTACACCAGGAACCCAAGTAATTTCCAGAATCCAAGTTAGTTGGAGAACTAAACTGTGGGGTGCAGGGGGTGTGGGGTGTGTAGGCTGTGATCAAATGCTGACCATCAAAAGAAATAAAGTAAAAGCAAGCTTCCACTTAAAACAATGTAGTTTAGGCATGTCATGCAGAAGAAAGCACTCTGTCATGTTATAAGTACTTCAAATCTTCCCTGCACATATACAATATTTCTGCTTTGTAGCTGCTCCAGAGATTTCAGTTAGTACAGCTGAACTTACTATAACTTGAATTTTTATTAAAATGCATATTAGCTATAAATAAAGAGATCACAGAAAACACAGGTTGGATGAATATATTATTATTGTGCCACTTTGTTGACATGCATGGATATGTGAGTTTGCTTTCATTCTTGTAGGGACTGGTCAGAAACATCAGGATTACTGCCTGATTCTCTACATGACATCATTACTTAGCAGTTTGGAGTATCTTCTGATAATTTGAATATGAACTTCATGGTAAACTTTGAGATGTGCTACCTGGCTTATTTTTTTTATATTTAGCAGCATATCAGGAAGCTAAAAAGGACAAATTAACAGAGCAGAATTAATTACAGGAGGAACCGTCCACTGTACAATTATTGCAAACTCCAAGTTACAGAACTATTCTAAAAATATATTTTAGTGACTAACTGTTAAATAGAAAAGCCACAGCTGTGACTGTGTACTGCAGCTCCTGACTATTGTTAAACCACATCAAAATTGATATATATGAATCTAAGCTTAACATCAGGAACAGAAGTTTTACTATTTACTCTCTATGTGCCAAATAAATAAAACTCCTAGCTGTATCAAACCAAGCCAGCACTGAAATAGAAGAGTTCCTGGTTTCTAACTGCTGCCTTACTAGTTCCCAAGTCAGGTCCCAGTTTCTTGAGGACACGCATCAGCCCATTGCATTAGAGACCTTAGCCCTGCCTGACCTCCACAGCACCGGTTGCCTTGTACTAAGGGACAAGTGAGCACCTATCAACTTTCTTACTCCCTTTTTCTGCTTTATTCCCAGTATAAGAAAATTGTTCTCAGCTGAAGTCCACACTGGAGTTAAAGAGAACACTCTTATGTGCTATTCTGGATATGTGTATTTTCCCACTGTTTCCTTCTTCTGAGGCTGTACATGGTGTTCATTACATGCCTACCCTTCTGCAGACAGATCAGGGTTAACATCATCCAATTCTGAAAAAATTGCTGATTTGAATTCTGATTCTGAAAAAAATGCTTTAACTGAGAAAGAAACAGCAATAGACCCAGGACTCACTCTTGTTTATCCCACTGGTTCCCAGTTTTCCAAAAATTTAACCTTTTTTTTTTTTTTTTTTTCAGATAAAAAAATTCAGAGAAGTTTTATTACAACTAACATATTATGAGGAATATGGGATCATAGAAATGCAATATGATGTAGTGAAGTACACACACTGCTACTCACTAAGCTTTTGTTGCTGCATCCATCAGTTCCTATTAAAATCCCCTGATAGAGAAGTCATCTATTTAAAATGTAACTTTATAAAGCATTTTCTGAAGCAGATCTACAGCTGGTGTAAATCAAGGTAGCTCCGCTCATTTAAGCTGAAGTTCTAGATATACATTTGTAAAGGTAACTACTCTAGCTAAGTCTCTATGAATATTTGAAAATATAGAGTATACTGTGACTTCATATAAGTAGAAAGCATATGCAAGACAAATATATTTCAATAGTAGGCTTGAACTCTCCAGAGAACAAAGAAACAGAAAAGAAAAAGGGAAGACAATTTAAACGCTTGCAGATGCTATTAGTTATCAAATGGTCTCATGGTATATCTGCTTTTATTTTTAATTTCAAGCTTAAGCAGGGAATTTACCACAAGTTTATTCTTGATAATAAAGTATTGCACACCAGTTCATGTGCAATGATCTCATTTTCAAAGCAGTTAAAATAGTTCATGGTTGAGAACCCTAAATCTATAGATATGTATCAAAATCAGAATAGTATGCCAAATTAAAAATATTATAACTTGTGTGCTACAGAGCTTAGAATTTAAAATGACAGTTTACACTCAGCATTTGATTTTATTTGAAATTGTTTTAACATTGTTACTTTGCTCAAGAAAGCCAAGGCTTGTATCTTTTTATATCTTTATATTTAATCTTCAGATGTTGTTATCTTTCACTTCTCCAAGGTCACAAACTCATCTGATGTATTGCTCATTCATTAAATACCTGCAATTACTCCAATCAGGAATCAAATAACCACTTAAAGGATCTTTTTCTCTTATCAGAATATGCTGAATCATTAATTTTTTTGATAAATACCTTGAAAATATGCTGAAATATTAAAAAAATATTTGGAGAGTTTTATTGAAAATATATTTCAGTGTGTGGCTCTGGTTCTTTTCACAAAAGCTGCTAGAATATATTTGTGAGAAATCTTGTAAATTTAAACATAAGCAGGTGTTGCATACAAAGCTGTATCAGAGTCAGACAATCCTATGTACTGAATATTTGTTTTCAGCACACTATATCCTTTCATTTGATTCAGACAGGTGACTTTTATCAATTCATTTAGGTAAAGTCTGAAAAATGTTACAGAACACAAAATTATGTAATATAATTCCACTGAACTTGCTATGATTATGTATTCCTATATCATTTCATAATTCATAGTGCTTATCATTAGCTAGGTTTGGGCATAGATGTGTATCAAATATGTCTAGCTTAGAACAAAAGTTTGTAGTACCTGTTGCACAGTATTCTGATGGTTTTAAAATGCTTTGGTAAGTTTTATAAATTTGAGGACCACATCTATGCATTTCCCAGAAGAAAGAAAAAAACAATTGCATGGTTTTTCTCATTTATTTAATGGAATGTTTTGAAGAATCTGGAATATATAAGGATAAGATAATGAGAGTGGTTTCCCGAAAGAGGTATAGGGAAGTACTGTAATTTAAGGATTCACCAATCATTATTAACAGAGGAAAGAAAAAAATTATATCATTTTCATTACAACAGAAATTTTATTGTTGCAACTGTGAATAGTAAATGTTATTGATTTGTTATTGGATTGGGTCCACACTGAGGAAAATATTTCCTTTCGGTTTTTCTCAGAGTTTAGTTGTAATTTAGGATTATTTAGCGTCTATGACACCTTACATCTGATTCCAGAAATGTTTATTGTTCCTGCCTTATTTTCACAATAAGTACGTTCCAAATGATTCAGATTTAGTTTGTTTTATGCTAAGGACTTACCTTCACTGAAGACCTGAGTTATGTTTAACCTCTTCAGTGGATTTTTAAAGTATGATCCTAATGCCTTCTGAATGTGAAAAACCTGTTTATTACATGCGTGTTAATCACAGCAAACAACCCTAAAACAAGCCATAGGATTAACTTAATGTGAATATGACTTGTGCTTTCATTCTTTTCATTCAGAACAGATGTCACTGTCTTGTAGCAATAACTGAGATAAATCAATTCTGCATGTGCTATCCCACAGCTGCCTAGGATAAAAAAAAAAAAAAAATGTTTCTTAGCTATATCCATATAAACTCTCTGGAGAGTCAGAAACCACCCATGGGTTCATCAATCTCAGCACATACAAACCCAGTTTCAGCTGGGGTAAATAATTCTTGGCAATAGATTTCTGGAAACATTCTGTCCATTTTATAGGAAGATATTCCTATCTAAACATAATCTTTTCACACTATGTCTAAATAGCAGTCTGTCAAAGAAAATACAAGTATTTCACTTCAGATGAGAGAAGCACTGTCCTGAATTAAGCACGCAATGTCTACTAACTCTGAAAGCCATATATAAATGTATTGGATTGTTTTAGCTTCTGATGAAATAACTAGTTATAGATGCAGCTCTTGTCTTGGTGTTGTCCATGTGTCTGAATTACTGCAATGCATATGGCATCTGAAGACCTCTTGAAAAATTCATGGAGTGATTGTATGCTTCTTGCTTGTTAGGGAGAACAATGACTTCTGACACATTCACAATTATTTGCAATAATTTGCCTTTTCATTCCAACAATAAGTCAAAGTGTTAACATTAATATAGAAACTCATTAAAAGTTCTGGATCTCTCCTGTAATTTCAAAACAGCTGCAATCAGCTGAAAGTCACAAAAATCATCAACATCCTTCAACTATTTCCTTTATTCCTGCTGCTTGTTCCAAGTCATGATTCAGTTGCAGCTAAATCACTACTTGTCCATGCTTGGAATTTTTACAAAGAAATATCACTTAAATGCTTTCATTTTTCTTTGTGCTCTGTCGTAAAAAAACCATGAAATTCAGATAGGATTATGTTTAATACATGATGTTAGGACAGAACTCACAAACAAGTTAGAACATATATTATTTACAGTGTTCAAATCTACATGTCTAAAAATCAGTCATTCTTCACAGTCTTTTAACCACATACTATTAAGATCAACAGGAAACAAAAGTAACTGGAATAACTCTACTGACATATCTGAGCAATGAAATAGAGATGACTGGGAGACACAAGACTGGAACAAGAAAGTAAACACAGGATAAGGAAATCAGAAAATCTAGCACAGCTGAGTAATAGAACACTATGTGAGTCAGAACTTTCATTAGTCACCAGAATAACTAGGCTACTGTCCCCGTATAAGATGAAATACAAATTTTTATCAAAATCTTAATGAAACTATGAATCTGAGAGTGCCATTTAGATCACTCAGTTTTACTAGCTTAGTGAAAAAGATTGAAGAAAGCAATGTTTTCTTCTAATTGTTTTTTCACTTAAAAGCAGATAGAATTTTTCACAGATAATTTTCACTTTTCGTAGAAATGTTAAAGTAATTTGCGTTTTGAGTTCGTGTCTGTATACTAAAATTGCAGTGGGTTCTTCCAGAAAGTGTCACATTCAGCAAAATGTTTTGGGTTTTGGTATTTTTTTTTTTTAAATCAGCAATTTTTGGAGAAAAAAAACCCACCCGACCAAACAATTTATTAAACTGAGTATGTGTTTTCAAAAAAACTCTATATTGCATATGATACTGATATATTCATGCCAACAGATATACAAAAACTTCATTCAATTTATTTTTTTTTAAATTTTATTTTACTTGCCAAAATTTGTTTAATTTGCCAAAAGTAGTGATTCAGGTCATGGCTACAAATACTACTAAGTTTTACTATATTTATCTATGGGATGTGTATTAAATCATTTTTTCATCTCACATTAACAGCGCATATTTTAAAATAGCTAAGAAAGAAATAGATACTATATATAGCCATAACAAAAAAATAAGTGCTAAAATCATGATTTATTTTGAAGTGTCAAAAAGTACAGAAAAGTATGGAAATCAAAGAAGCAAACCCAAAAGCTACATTTTTTCTTTAATTTTCCAGCTTTCATAAGTCTAGAATCTAGATCCTGATGTTTCTTTTTTCAAAATCAGTTTACTTTATTTGTAGACTATGTGAGTGTTTAGTCATTTTAATGATATTTTTCTTCTCCACAATCAGGTTATATTAATATGCTTCACTATCCTCTTCTTAAATGATAGATTTTATTATCTTTGAGGCTTCAGTGTGGTTTTAAGATTTCCATCAACAGGGCTTTAATTCAGCTTTGACTTTTACCTTACAAAGTCATGAATAGCAGGACAATCAGGATATTAATATGTTGCATACTCCTTTCAGAGCTGCCGATGCATATGCAAAGTTCACTGCAATGAAAAGGAAAATTAATCAGAACTTAAGAAGTAGATTATGAATTACCCTTGTGAAGTGGCATTATATTAGGTAAAATAAAAACTATTCAGTCCTTCCAGGCTCATCCTGGAAAGTGGCCAGAGAAAATCTTTCCATCAGAAGTTACCTAGTCAACTCCTTTGTATCTACACCAGGGAAGCACCTGTTATGCTTTTCCCTTCCTGGAATACTGGCTTCCTTATTCACCCAAGACACGACAACAAGAAAACAAGACATTAGGTTAGAAGTGGCAAATAAATTCCTGAGGAAAGGGAGGTTGTTTTAGTTGTGACGCAAGAGAGTGAAATCAAAAATACGTCATATTACATTCATTAAATAAGCATAACACTACAAATAAATGAGAATAAAAATATTTGGAAGCTGTCACAAACTATTTTTACTGGGAAATCTTACTGGGAACTGGACAAGTAGGAAACTATTTCTACATCTACGTGAAAGCTTTAGGAGTAGACACAAAAGCAGGGAGTTTAGAAAGAGCTATTTCATTGCACACAGTGGAAAAGACGACTCTAGAAATGTATTACTCACAATTGAGGATGCTCCCACTTCGAGGAGTTTTTTTAGTACACGTATTAAACTGAACTCTCAAAGTGGGAAGGTGAACATATAGACATTCAAAAGGAAAAAGAGCTTATTCTGACATTACCATGAGGTCCTTGGAGTGTGTCTCAGTCTTCAAGATGCTATGGTCTATTGCTCCATCAGATCTTATAAAAATCCTTTGCAGACTCAGATTCTGAGCTACTGTTCATTGAAAGAGGATCATAACCAGAGAAAACACACTTCACAGGTTAAGTGTTTGGTTATATATGCAAAGAGAAGTGGCTTTTAATCAAGAACATACAGAGGTAGCACAAGAAGGAGTAATGACTGCTTAGATTCTTTTCCAGGGAACCATCTTCCAATCAAGCAGATGGTCTAGGACCTTGTATCCTACAGGTACAATCTTGGGTTCAAATATGCAAACTCTGACAATGACATAATAAGGCCAATAAAACTAAAACCAAATTGAGAAATAACTATAGGCTATTATGTTTGTCACAAAAGAAAAAAAAAAAACCAAAGGAAAAAAGTGTCTGCTCATGTGAAAATGTTAGATGACAAAACACACAGGATAGTATTTCTCAAACATCTTGCAAAACTTTCTGCTAGGTTATAACATAATACTTTGATTACAGGAATGTGATTATAGTATCATATATATTACTAATAAATAAATGTTGGCATATTTTACAGACCTGTTAGAGCAAACTATTGAACACAAAATCAACCACTGATGAAAAAGTAGTAATGTATTTGATCTTTACACATAGTAACACTTTGTTAAACTTACAGAAAGAAGATGAGGAGAGAAATTCTGTGTCAGATCTTTATACAAAATTGTTTGAGAGGATTAGCTGTAAGGATGTTGGAGAGGAAGGATGCAAACCCCAGACTGCAGGCATTTTAAGTTGTGAAAAACCTTATTCATAAAACCAGACTTTGCTTCTGGACAGTACAAACCAGTAAATGCCTAAGTGTCCATATGGGTCATGTTCATTCAGTCAGAAGGCTACAACTGGGAAGGTGTTATTACAGTGTAATAAGTGCCAGGCGTTATTCAGCATAGGAACTGTCTTACAAGGGCTATAATGTTTTTAAGGTCTGTTATAGTTTCATGAGATTCCTGAAATACTTTATGATAAGCAAGCTACAGCTGTTTTAAGGGGCAGGGGAGGAGGGTATGGTTGTGTTTTAACTCCAGCAAATTCTAGTATTTAGTATTTCAGAATAGCAACTACTTTTCCCTGGTTTTAGAAAATTATTCATTCTGCAGGCAACCCAGTACATTATTCCAGTCCTAAATGAGAGAAGTGGCACTCCTAGTCATAGAATAACTATACCCTTTTGAAAGAAGAAAAATTAAGTAGTTTCACGAGATCTTAGAAACTGAAACTCTGTCTCTGAACAATTTGCTGCAATGACTAGGTAACTGAAAGAACCATTAGAAAAATAAAATAAATTTTCTACGAAATAGCTATATAAAGTGGAGATATCAGCCTAGTTCTCTGAGATCAGAGTAACATATCTCTGGCACACACAGAGCACTGCCTTGCACTATCTGTAGGCAGGATATGAAGAATCAACTTTCTGTCTTTACGCAAATGCTGCTGCAGCTCACAACCTTCAGACTAAAGTAATAAACAAGACTAAACAAGAATATAGAGAAGAAATACTATTATTGACTGGAGAAGATGCTATCTTGTTTTCTTCCATAAGATCCAGAAGGCAGAGAAACAATGCCAAGCTCAAAATCCATGAGAGGCAAGGCCAGAAATATCACAGTATACTGAGACACAGAAGGAAGAAACTGCATGGAATACAGCATACTTAGGCATACTAGTGTTAGAGCTGCTGGTAACCTCATAACATGCTTTGGAGGGAATATTGAAAGAATATTTTAATGATGTTGCAGTAAACTAATATTAGAAATACAGTGGATTGCTTGCTTGCATGTTATATATCCTTCCTATGGGAGTGATTATTGTTGGACTAACCATGTAATGAGCTCTGTTTGCAGCAGCCATTGCTGTATGGTACCTAACATGTAAAATGAAAGTCTCCATGAAACAACTCAATGGTAGGAAGAGGTATATAAAACATCTTTGAATGAAACAGTGTAGCCAGTAACTCTATCAACCCAATGAGAAGGCTGTTCTAAGAACATATGCGATATATGTTTTTGTGGATAGATGGGCCATTCAGATAAAAACTCAATCAACCTATCAATTTGGCACCTTTTTTTAAAAAAAATCATGTTTTGAATAGTCTTATAGCTTTAAAGCAGTTATTTGAAAAATCCTTTACATATTAGTTTCATGAGAAGCAAATAAAGGGTAGAGAAAAGGAAAATAAATATATTAACAATATTTTTGTTGGATTGTTTCAGAGGTGCTGTGATGATACAACAAAATTTTTGCACTGAAGAGGTTATAACCACTAAGCAGCAGTACCTGAGATTATAACATCACATAGGTTATTGTGTCATCAGTCACTTTTAAATTTATAAGATCTGTTAATTTTTGCCAATCAACACTTTTTTACAAATACAAGGATAAATGTGTATCACTAGAGTTCTGACAAATTCTATCATTCACCATATTTAAATCTTATTTCCTCATTTTTAAATAAATAAAGTGTTGAAGAAACTTCCATTTTAACTTATTGCATGTAAAATCAGCTCTTCTTTTTTTGACCTTTTCTCATGTAATCAGAATTTTCAAAAACATTTTCTTCACCGTTCAAGAATTTTGTCATAAGAAAAGAGCACATAACAGGCTAACCTCAGCTAGGAAATTAACCATCGGTATCTGGAAAATAAATGTAATTTTCCCTAATATTTGAAAAAAATGATTATCCAGTCAATCTAGTTATGGCTCAACTGTCCAGCTGTCATGAATGGAGTGGTTTGGACCTGTGAAACAACTCTGAAACAACAACTGAAAACATCAGTGTGTTATCAACATTCTTCTCATACTGAACCCAAAACTTAGCACTATACCAGCTACTAGAAAGAAAATTATCTCTATCCCCACCAAAACCAGGACAAGGTTTGTTTGGTTGGTGTTTGTTTTGTTTTGGTTTGTTTTTTTCCATTCTGTTGAATTTGGGACACATAATATGGAATCTCTGAGTTCGAAGAAAGCTGTTTGAAAAACTTGGCAGGACTTTTTGATCATGATATATTTTCAAGCAGTGATAAACATTTTCTGGGACATACACTCTCCATTGTTAATGGCTGGACTCAGCTTTTCATGGTGAATATTTGTTAATGTCCTCCAATTATAGATGTGACATTTTCATAGCCAGAATATTTTCAAAATAAAAAAAGTTTTCCTCCTAGTTAAACTACCTCTAGTGACTGCCAAAATTTTGTTGCAGGAATAAGACAGAACTAACAAGAAAATAGCTCTTTCCTCTTGATAACAACAGTCTAATTCAAAGGTGTGTCTCTCCTTCTAATTAAAATAAAATATGCAAGTTACTTGTTGCTGGCAGTGATGAACAGATAGTATGCTTCATAACTCTGGGGTAAAAAAGTTGTTTCTATATTCCTTATGTGAGAATTCCCTTATATCCCAATCTTTTTGTTTTCCATCTCTGATTCGGCACTATTTATTTTCGCATTTAATTTTTCCAATTATTGATTGTGAATCCCAACTAAAGGCAAACACTTGCAAGGAGCTCAGAAACAAGTATTAAGGCTTTCCAAACTGAAGAGAGAGACCTTTCTACATCCCGCCCAAGAGACCTGATTTTACTCATGCATTGCAGATGTATTCAGTGTACTCTTGGAGTACACTGCAAGGCTGGGTTTCTGCCAGGAGCTTTATGACAATTATTCTAATGCCTAAATCCTCTACTGGTCTAACACACCATCTTCACTTTTAGGGTCAAGTGTTCAGAAGTATAACTGCAGTCTCTTCCTTTCCATGCTACCTCTCATGTTGTTATTACAAAACATTCAATTCTTCTCTTTAATTCTCTGACCAAAATTAATCAACACTTTAAAATATAAAAAGTGGATATGGGAAGGGTGTGTTTGAGATATTAATAGCTGAAAGAACAAAAACTACAGGAAATGCAAAGTGTAAAATGTTCAACTATTGCCACAGAATGTATTTTTAGAGCAGTGATTGTTCTAGTAGGTTGAAATATTCATTAGGTATATGGTAAATGACTTAAATACTAAACATTTTTCATACATTAAATAAACCTGTCCTTTTTCTCAGACAGTTTTTACAGTACTCATATTATCTATATCCATCTGTGCAGAGAGCATGTGCCATTTTCTTTTATACTGTGCTTTAAACATGGTAGTCCTTTCCTCAAGAAAAAGATTTAAAAAAAGAAAAAAGTGGTTTGACTTTATCTGCATCCTGAAGTTCTGCTGACAGGAAATTTTATTTATGGACAGCTGAAAGAAAAGCATTTTCTGAAGTGTTTAAATCTATGCATCAGCATGAGCACATTAAGAAGTCTAATGCGAAATGGAATTAAAGTCACAAAGACCAGTTTCAGGTTGCGTCTGTTTCTTTTTCAAATATGATTCTGTCACTGAAGCAGTATCTCACATAATTTAATATTCTGAACTTTGACATGACTACAAAACTAAGACAGATCAGATGTGTTCAAACTTCCGCATAAAATCTGTTCTGCACCAAACTTCAGGTGAATGCAAGTTGTTTGCAATGTTGCACATTTTGCACGCTCTTACACTGTTACCCAGCTGTACTTCAAAGATGCCAGTTCCACTTCTCAAGGATGGTTCGGGCTCCCAGGCCTGGCTCGCAGGCTCACACTTCTCAGGCTGGCGGGCATTTTCCCTGCCAGTATTTTTCAGCAGACATTTTCTTCTCTTCAGTAATTTTCCATTTCTAACCATGCTGCCTTTATGACTGCCCACATCACAGCTGCAAACAACTAAGGGCAAGGACTTTCTACAAAAAGAGCACCACAGAAGATTGAACGGTGTCCTTTTGCACATTGCTTTCAAGGCATATAGAGTTCTTAATGAATAAGAGATTTTAACAAGGGTCATTCCATAAAAATAAAATAAACCATGTAACAGGTGTGTCAGATATCTACATATGAGCTATTTCAGTTCCTCCTGTAAGAGGAACTGTTTCCCAGCTCCTGAGTCCATAGCTTAGCTCGGCTTTTTCTCATCTCTATACTGTGTGCCATAGTCAGCACCAGCCCTTATGCTACTGTGTCCTCTATTCAGTGAGAAGGAAAACTGATTAGTTTTCCAGGAAGCAGTGGCTCAAATCATGTTCCTGTTTGGTACTGACTCATTAGAAAATACCGTGGAGAATTTTTTTTTTTTTTTTTTTTTTTCAGGTTAAAGAAACCATGAAGCACCTGACAATGCAGCTGAAGTATGCATAGCAGTGATAGATTGTTAGGTATTGCAAAAGAAGATGAAAAGTAAAAATTAGACCATAAAAACGTGGAGAAGTGTATCTTGAAATGTGATCACAATCCAGGCAGTCATCTCTGCCTGCTAGAATAATATACATATGAAATAATAATGAGGGCTATATATATAAAAGCTATTAAAAATCCACTTAAATTTCTTTTGATAAAGACAGAGAAAGAGGCTTTGAGATTGCTTTTATTATATTGTAATAAATAACTTTAAGTCTATACCAGACTTTAACAAAAAAGATATCACATTTCTCCTGTGGGCAGCTTTGTTCAATAGTCGTCTGCTAAGGAGTAGCTTTTACTGTCTTATTCTCTGTCAATTTAAGATATTTGGCTAGATAAACTATTGGTCTGATCCATTATTGCAGTTCCTGTGTTCTTATGGCTTCTTATTTCCTCAGTAACAATTACTTTGAACGGGATAATACAATTTAATACTTACTTCCCTTGTTATTCAGAATGAATATTACTCAGTATAATAGGCAAGTATTACAAAGAGCTTTTACTTCTAAGTAGTGAAATGCTGCACTGACATTTTCAGTCGTGAATAGATTTCACAACTGACGCATTAATAGTCATTGCATGGAGAAAGGTCTGGTTGTACATCTTCAAAAAGCTTCTGAACATGAGATAAGGCTTTCCAGTGTGAAGACTTATTTCTTTTTAAGATTATATATTGTTAAAATTTATGAATTAGGCCTAGGCTTTGGTGTGTTTTTTTTTTTTTAAATTTCAAAAGTTTGTGTCAAAGTTGATATTTATGCATATAAATAGGTTGGTATTTTAAAAGCACTGGGCATCTGAGGCTACCATTAAAACTTCCAAAACTTAGCTGTCTCACAAGCCATACATTTTTGTGAGTTTTGTAAGCATATTAGTGCATAACATGTGAGATCTTATGGATAACATTTTGTTCATGGTCCTATCTATTTCCAAAAGTTAATAATTAGTGCTGCTTCACTAAATGGTAACATCACAGTATTTCTGAATTGCGGAACACAGTGTACTGTGTTATGAGGCTATTAGGTGTAGAAATTCAAAAGCCCACATTTAAATGTTTTCTCCTGCAGACCTCCTGTGGGATCTTGGACTAATCATTTAGGAGACTAAGCACAGATAATATAAAGACAAAAATTTATTTTCTCCCTAATCTGCCCTTGTATCAACAATGGATAAAATCGATAATGTTGCTCTACATATAAAACTTCAACCTCATCTGTGTTAGAAGAAGATAGAGTTTCTATGGAGCTGACAAAGAATGGCAGAAACACTTGAGGTAAGATACTGTAGATGGCTTCTTTTTAAGTCTCCTGCTGTGAATAGTCTAAACAAATTTACCTCTTGATCTCTGCATGCAGGTTTCATGCCTAGGTTTCAAAAGCTCCTTTTAGATATTGAATGCCTCAATTCTTCACCAGTAATGTACATGAGTTCTTAGGTAATGTGTGTTTTAAGAATAAATTAATTTTAAAATTCTGAAATATTTAATTGCCACAGGGAGTTCTATTAGTGTCTTTACTAGAGATTACAATTTGTATTTCAGATAGGTCATCAAATTAAATTCAAGCATTAGCTTTCACCTGTCTCTGATATAAGACACATTTAACTTCAGAAATGTAGAAGGTATAGCTAACACTAATGCCCTAAACTACTCAGTATCACTAAATTAAATTAAGTCTTTTCAGAAGCAACGTAATTAAATCAAAACCCTTATGTCATGCCGTTGTAGCATAACTTACTTGTTAACAGAATATCTTTGATAACACATTTGGGAATTTATTAAAAAAAAAAAAAGAAAAATAAGTAAATATGAACCATGGATATTATTATCTATACATGTAAAGTATGACTGGTTACCTTTATAAAAGCAGCTGTAGTGGAATGAATAAATCTGCAGTCCAGCTGTAATACAACCAGTAATGCATACCAATATCAGGAAGAATATGTAGGGAAATACACATTACAAAATACATAGACTGAACCTCAGCAAACAGGAATGAATCTATAATTTTACTTAAAGACTTCTTTATAAAAAGGACCAAAATCAATATACTTCTAAATGTATGACAATGTAAAAATGTTAAACATACTTGCACAAACTTAAAATTATTCAAGGCAAAACCAAGTAATTTTGTAAAACTAAAACAAAACATGGGATTGTCATGGGCGAAAAGCAGTTTGGTTGATCACCCTCCTTATGTTCTAAACTGTCCTTTCATGCATGACCAGCTCTGTTCAATAAAGTTAATATTTTGATTTTAATAAAAAAATGGGCGTACTGATCTTTCTGTTACTTTTGCTCTAAAAATAAATATACTCTTAATACTGCTATTAGAGCAAAAAAAATCAATTAGGTTTTTTCTATAACATTAAACAAAAGAAGGAAAAGATCTTTAAAATCTCTTGAAACCACCACCTAAATTATTCCTCATATTTGCTACCTTTTCCTCCCCATCCAGAGAAAATAAACCATTTTCCACTGAAAAATTATGCAAAAATTGCTCATGTACTTTCTTATTAATACAACAATCAAACAGCAGCTCTGACGTGGTGGATACCATTTCCTATGCCCTTTTTTGGTAGATTAATTAATAGATTGTGTGGATGTCTGAATCTTAATGGAATGTCCATTTCTCTTCTGAAACCTCTCAGAAAAACAGTGCAAACATAATGGTAAGTAAAAACTTATTTTGTTCTAGAGATCAGGTTTTATTAATTCAGAAATGAAAACTGAAGTTAAACAATCCAACTAATCTCTTCTTCCTAAGATTGGCTGTTTCCAAATTTTTCAGAAATGTTTTAGGGAAAAGTGTTTCTGGCTAATTGAAATATTTCATTTTGATTTTAGATATCATATTCATATATCTAACTATATCTTCAATTATTATTTTAAGGTTTCTATATTGCTAGTTTTAAAATGTTCCAACATTTCAGACTCTTCAGTATTTCTTTTTCTCCAATTTATAGGATTTATATTTTTTTAAAAATGGTTGGATTTTAAACCAAAAATAATATTTTTGACTCTCAAAGTGTTTCCAATCAAATATTCAGTATCACTGAAATAACCATGGATTCAGAAAACATACAAACAAACAAACAACAAAACTCCACCCCAAAACAGAATGGAATATAATAAGGTGGTAAGATTATGTAAAAAAATACTTTGGCTAACTAATATTTTCCTATAGAAGTATGTTATATTAAATAACATTCAGTTAATTAGACACAAGATGTGCTTGTTCTTGTGCTTTTTACTGAATCATTTTAACCTCTCTGTCCCTTTTCTGTATCTTTGACCCAACTATTGTAGAGACATAATAAAATGTGATAATATTGTAAAGACAAAAAGGATTTACTAAACAGATTCTGAGAGCCGTATGTATGACAAGAAAACACATTTTGTAAGAAAATGCTTACCTGTTGTAGAAAAGAAAAATATTTAGTGGATGAGGTAATCAAATCATGGGACAGGAGTGCTTTTTCAGTATTGCTTTACAGGAGAAAAAAGGTCAAATAATACATTAATCAGTGCAATGCTATGAAAGCTTTCTATATGCCATGTAGATGGCACTGGAGAAGGGAAGGGAAATGAGGAACTTTAGATAAACTTTAAATTTACTTAATTTTAATTACAAGACATTACTTTGGCTTTAAATTTAGATATTTTCTTAGTCTTGATCAATGGCAATGCTAAAGTGTCAATAATTGAGGAGCTGTCTCTTGATGGCATTGTAGCTCTGAAGTACACTCCTAAGTAGAGATAGATGACATTTCCAACACTGCATTAAAAAAAAAAGTCTCTTTTTCAAAGCTGGATCTGAATTTACAGAGAATTCAAATTCCACAATGGGATAAACCACTTCTCAAGAAAATATTTCTGTGTGTTTCTAATATAATGATATACTGATATCCTTAAGTGTTACCCTGAGAAGTGTACGGTAGGTAGGCTCAGGCACAGAGGTTTCCATATTGTATACCTTACTTGTCTTTCTATTAATATGCCATTACCCCAGAGCTATATATAGCTGAGAATATAACATTCTTACTCAACAGAAGGAAAAATACCAATTTTTTTTTTTTTTTTTCCTGGAGCTTAAGATACATTTTCTAGCAGTATTGAAGTATATCAGAAGACAAACAACAAAACAATTTTTCTCTAAACATTAAGCAATATATCTGTGACATTTTTTGTAAATAGAATTCATGTGTTCTTGACGTTTCCTAGCTGATATTCCTTTAATCAAGTTTTAAGTAGCAGTTTTAATATGTATTTCATCCAAATTAAAAAAGTGTGAGACAAACTAAAGAAAACAGTGAAAAATGGTACTGACAAAAATTATGGCACTGATAAAATTAAGGTCCAGATACAGCAAATTACTAAGTGCAACTTCAGCGGTACTTGATTTGACTTACAACATGGCCCTCATTAATGTTAAAATAGCAAATAGCTCATTAACCTTTCCCTAGTCCCGGAGCAACACCACTGAACAGCTGCTACTTTTCTAGTCCTGGTGTACAGTGTATGCTAATAAAGAAAAGGGGATTTACTTCATGGGGATATCCTGAAAAGGATCTCTACCTGTTGTTGTAGAACTGTTATGAACTTCATGCATGTTGTTGTTTTCAGGCACCACAAAACTATCAAAAAGTGAAAAAGACAAGAACAATTTTGGCTGTTATCTCCTTAGGCCAGAAGTAGTCTTTTTGTCACACTCTTCTATTGATCCTACTACTACAGACTGTAATTAGCTGTCTTATTTGCCCCACAAGTTACGTAATAAACATATTGATAATAACAATATTAAAATCCTAATTGTGTTCTGTTATTAACAACAATATTCTTTGTCTTTAAAAAAATCTTTTAAGGCAAAAAAGGATAATATGATAATCTGTATAACACAGACTGTTTAATTTCTCAGTCAATAACTTGTACACCAAGGCCAATGACCTGAAATACCAAGGCCTGTTACATAGAAGTCAGGCTATAAGACTGAGAATGCCCTCTATCTTAAACACTGTCAGTTTATGAACTTGTGGTTGAACACATGCAGATCTTTGAGAAAGGGAAAACAAAATTACAAAAAAAGAAGAGTTAATGATGAGAAAGTTTACCATCAGCTTCTCCATGAAGAGTAGAATTCAGGGTTGACTTCTGAGACTTACTCACTGGACAACCAGTTCGTGTTGTATTATCTATCCCCTTAAGTTACCATATAGTTGTAATCTTTATTACAAATGTGAGATATGACAAGTATGGAATGGGGGAAAAAGATTACGTGCCTAATCCTTTGACTAGCTGCAAGGAAGTATTCAAGGTATTTTTGTGTACACATAGAGAAATCATACATTTAAATGTTGACTGATAACCAAATATTCCATGTTTGAGCAACATAATTATAATGCCTTCTGCTGATGTCACCTTATCACAGAAAACCTCAGGTGTCTGAAAATTAATTCCAGTGATTAAAAATAATACAATTCTGATAAGAAGGCTCAGGTTCTTGCCATTACTAAATTCAATAAAACAATTGAATTTCAATTTTACATTTCATGTGAATGCAATGTGAATATCAGGGGACTTAACAAGAACTATCATGAGCTTTTTATAAGAAAAAAGCACAGAATTCCTCTAGTCTTATAAATATTATTTTAGTTCCTATAATCTAAAGTCAAACTCTGAATAAACAGACATTGCATTTGTCATTTCCTGTAACTAGTTAAACTATTAGATACAGCAACAGCAACAATCGCTGAATGATGCATGTAAAGGACTCCTCATACTGTACCATCAGTTCAGTAGGTGAGGTTTAGTATACAACAAATTGTACTTCGTAATGTTGCCCTCATAGAAGAACCATTTTTAATCTTATGTGATTAAGTTTACCAGCTTTTTCTTCCATAATTAATATGCATTTGTTCTTAAATACATACCTTGGCTGTCTCTCAGACAGTCACCAAGTTCTTGCTATTGTAGGTCAAACATAAATATACTTAATGGTGGCTGAGGAATAAAAATTAAATTGAAATAAAATCACAGTTCTCAGTCCTAAATCAAGCAATCTAAGCCTCTGTCATACCTAAAAAAATCTAGAAGCTCAACATTAAGATGAGCTGGGACTCATCCACAAATTCACCTATGTTCAAACTTAGTTAAGTCTAAGGAGTTTTATGTTTTTTGTAAGTCACACCTTCAAATAGCAGTGAAGTCTTTGGCTTGTACCATTGAGGATCCTCCTGGGGCCTGGAGACAGAACCACATATCAGGATCAGTCCTTTATGAGCTGCTAACAGTAATAAGTATCAAACCTTCAGTAAACAAACCCTTACATCATAAGACATTCTTACCTTCCTAAAACAGTATGAGCATGAACAAATCAACAGATCAAGTCAATAAATAAATAAAAAAACCAAACCAAACCAAACAAACAAACAAAAAAACCCAAAAAAGACTTTCAAATACTGGGACAAATCTACCTAATCTCTAAAAATATGTGTTGAAAATTTTCTAAATATATACTTAAAATATTTTATTGTCTTTGGGATCTATAACTATGCTCTCTGTAATCAGTTAAGACCCTGACTTTTTTTCTCAGATTTTAAGAAAGCAGTCTCATCGATCAAGGTTCTGAATGTAAACACAGTAGTGATGTTTTCTGTTCTTTCTATTCATTTAATTGTCAGTTTTAGTAATTATAGATCTTTAAATTTGAACCTAGTCAATTACTATGGACAGTATATTTAACTTTTACTCACTAGTTTTCTAATCAAGACCTCTGCAAATGTCAATCCCTTTGATTTAATAAAACAATTTCGTTACAGGTATTACTCTAAGCATTAATTAGACTACCAAGAGAAAAGAAAAAATATTAAATTTATGTTTAAAAATTAACTATAAGGGCAAAACATAGTCTCTCTAAAAGCTGTCTGCTTTTAAAGAACAGTTAAGATCTTGTCCTGTGAACTAAATCCATACCACTTGAGGTATGTGTGTATTCTGTGTAACATATTGTTAGTATGTAGAATGAAATTTTTAAGATAGTCTTTATTACTTGTTACTATAAAAATCTCCATTTTGTATCAGGCTTGTGTATCTGATTAATGTTGCCTGCATGAGGTTATAAGCAGCCTGAACTGAAGTCACAAACTGTTTCAACCTCTGAGTAACTTCAATCGATAGGCTACAGTGAACGATGAAAAGCAAAGGATAAAAATGTTCCTTGGCCCTACAACTGAGGGTTTTTTTCTAATGTTTGGTCTTCTGCCTCCCAAAATACAAAACCATTAGTCTATCTTTTTAAAAATGTACTTTTCAGGAAATACTCACTCCATTTCACACAGGCAACATTAATCCTGTGTGAGAGACTGAAAGAGTTAATGTCTCAAACGTCTTGGTGGGGCAAGTTCTGCTTAAAGACAAACCCTGCACAGCAAGGAACCCAGGAGAAAAGCCCATCAGCTCAGACACCAGCAACAGGAGGGGGAGGGCGTGCTGGAGGGTGGCAGCTCCCTGTTCTGATAAGCTGTTCTGATACAAAGATCAAGCAATGGCCATGTCTGCAGGGAAGGAGAAGCTACTCCCCAAACGAGCCCCAAGCCCAAGGGCTCACAAACTGTTCGTTTAGCCTGACCAGTTCGGGTGCCCACCCAAAGGAGGGACAAGGATGATAAAAGGACACAAACTGAAGCCCTGGGCGTGCAAGCCTACTGGGACTGGACCCCTTGGCTGACTGAACCAGTGCTGGACTGGTGAAATCTTTCTCTCTTCCTTTTTTTCTCTCTGTCTTCTTCTCTCTTTCCTTTTCCTTTTCCACAATCCCTACACCTCATCCCTGTAAGACATAAAACCGTTGACCAAGTCTGGGACTAAGGGTGGATCCAGCTGCCCCTGGGCCCTTCTCTGAGGAGGAGGCTAGAAAGCAAGGGGGTCTGCTCTGAACCTCATGACTCAACGGGAGGGAACTCCTTATTCCCTGAATTGATGTGTGTGGTTACCACGGGTAACACGGTTTACAGAAGTAGTCTTATGCCAGTTCCTGTTGTGAGAAACCTCGCCACCTGCTACCACACCTCCCCAGTTCCGTTTGCTTCTGTCATGAATAAAATCTTTAACTGATTCTTTGGTGTCATTTCACCTTAATTTAGCCCAAGGGAATTCCAAATTAAACACGACTCCCTGGTCTGTCCAGTCTGGGTCCTGACAACCTCTCACCTAACTCTGCCTGTACAGCAACGTAGTACTCAATGATAATTCCATACTCAAGTAATGTTATAGCTAGAGCATCTTTGGAAGGCAAATAGTCTAATCAGACAAAGTAAGAAAGTAGATTGTTTATTTTAAAGTATTTAAAGTTGCCCTTGCAGATACAGAGAGCTATCTTGCCTTCTTTGAAGTTCCATACAAAAGCTGAAACTAAAGATATTGGTATTTTTTCTCTTTCAGGAAAATTAACCAAAGAATATGGGATTTTGTATTTTTTTTAAAAAAAGGAAAATGAAAACAATAAGATAATACATATTTTAACGTTGGTCTTGGAAGAGCTCCAGGGCCGAAATAGAAATTCAGACAGATTAAATATCTGCAACTGAAATAAGGGATCCCTGGTGTAATTCAGAGACACATATTTACAAAACCACATGCACCAGAGTTCCTCAGCTATGCAAGCAAATAAGATGAGCTTAGGGGCTTTACAGCTTTCTAATGTCCTTATCAAAACTCCTTAATCAAAAGCCCTTAAGTAATTTATTTCTATCTTCTGTGCTGGGCACCACAGACACTTGAAAAGTGGATTAATGAAAAGGCACCAATTGATTTTGATTTCTGACATACAATTCTTTAAAGTTCTCTTCTAAAAAGGTACTCTTCAATGTCTATTAGTAGTTATTTATCACTTACCGTGTGCTTTGTTTTAGAACAAAACAAAAGAATGCTTATTCTAGGATGCTTCAAACTCAAAGCCTAAACGCTATAAATAAATGCTTTACCATTGATTCATAAGCTTGTGTAAGCACATACTTAAGCAAAGAAAAAAAAACAAAAAAATCCCAATCCCTCATACCTCCCAAATCTATTGTACTGTCTGCATGTAAGTTTGTGGCCTACTAAGAAAATCTGCATTAGAAATTTGAGGCAAAGATAACTAAAATATTTCAACTTTTTAATTTCAGAATTTTTTTTAAAAAAAACTCCACTATTGTGATAGTTAAGGGAGAGCGTTCAGCTGCAGCTTAAGTGGGAGTGGGTTTGTCAAGTGTTTAGTAACAGTTTTTCCTCTATTCTTCTCTCCTGATAATTTTAGAAATAGCTACCAATATGAGAATTCTATGTAGGATTTTTTCCCAGCATTGCTCTTAACTGCTATTTTGAAATGCTTGATGACTACATGCTTGAAATGTTTGATGTGTGCTTTGTCTGAAGCCTAATACCCTGCGACAAGAAGTCCCTGACTGACTTGAGTCATAATGAAAGTGTTTTGGTTAGTAGGCAAAGATGGGAGATCATAAAGCTGTTAATTTTATATTTTTTTTAATAGTTGTTTGGGTGCAAAATTAGTGTGAGTGACCAAAGCATCGTAAAGCCTTTAATAATGAGGCCATAGCATTTCTCTTTCTTTATTTCTTCTTCCCTCTTTTTCCCGTTTCCTTTTTTTTCCTTTTCCCCTCCCTCCTTCCTTCCTTTTCTCCCTTCCTTCTAGTCTTCCTTCCCCCCTCTTTCCTCCCTCCCTTCCCTGTCTCTCTCTTTTACAATTCACAGTGCAGAGTTGAGTGCTTAGGGTTGCTGTATATGGAACAAATGCTTATAAGCAGTTGGACTCCTGAAGCAGGTAGCAACAAATGTCAAGGAGCAGTGTTTGCCTAAATTTCTATTTCTTTTCTACATTTTCAAACTCAGAGGAGCTGTTATAAATTTCACCAGATGTTGAAGTGTTTTGTAATTTACCCCTGAATATTTTTCAGAGATAATTTTAATCTGATAGGGAATCACTTTTTAAATGGATGAGATACGGGAAGGTAAAATTTCAGTCTTTTTCTTTCTTCATTTGAAAGGAAATTCTGAAGTAAGAACTCAGCTGGATTTAATAAAATGTATGCAACCAGAGGTGAAAGTTGTAGTGAATTTACCAAAATTCAGCCTTGTACTCCCTCATAGCTGAACACACCATGAATTGCAATCGTCAGCAGTTTCAGTCATCTGAAGGGAGAAAAATCTAAAAGTCTAACAGTCTGTTTAGGTAAGTTGAAAAAAATAGCCTGACTGTATGTTGAGTCAAAATAAAGTGAGTGAGAAGATTGGCTAGCAGCCAGAGATGGGTTTTCTAGTGAGTTGCTCTAGAAATACACATTGAAAAATTATATTAAAGAGAATATTTTAAGGTTGTGCATAAATGCCTTAAAAATTAAGAAATTAATTTCCAGTGTGCATATATTCACTAGACACAACTTTTAATTATGCAATTAGCTATTATTGCTTTCCAGAAGAACCCAGAAAACCCTGAGTTTTCTTTGGGGATAATATTTGCACACTTTGGTCTGAAATACAAGCCTTGAAAAATTCACTGAGGTAAGACTCAGAGATAATAATTTCTGACATCTAAGAAGTCTCTCCTGAATGGATATATTCATTGCAATTTCCAAAGGATTACTTCTTTGCCTAATCTGTGTACATTTTCAGAAGGACAGCAAAGATGATATTATTGAGAAGAAGCTGCACAGAAGTTAAGTCAGAAATGGCCCCAGACTAGAGCTTTATAGAAAAAATGCTCACATTTTACTAATCTCTAAACAAAAAGTTCAAGAGGTGTCCACATGCTGAAACAGTTTGTTAAAAGGGCATGACTGAGCATCAGGATTGAAGGTGAGTTGTCCTGTTTGCCTTGTCCTAGCCCCTGCACTCTGCATGGAGCAGAGGGAGGGGAGAGCATTCCTGGCCTAAAGGCAGATGAGTATGTTCATCTGGAGAAAAAAATTGTAGTGAATATTGGGTGGGAAAAATAAAAATAGGAGACAATGATAAACTAAGGATCCTAAAGTACAGGAAAGTTTGAGAGACTTGTGAGAAAGCATAGCTTCAGAAATTATGGAAAAAGAGACTTACTTTTTATTTGCTGATTTAAAAAGTCACAATAACTGAAATTTTCCATTTTAGTCCCTTGATTCTACCATCATCAAAATAGTCAAGGTTATGTTTTTCTTAGTCTGACTAGTGGGATAGCAAAAGAACTACTCCTGAGGGCCGTGTAAATGTGCAATGAATCAGCTAAAAGAATTGCTGTGAAATAAATACTATCACATTCTTCATAGAACTAAATTGGAAAGTTCAAGCTTTTCCACCTGCCTAGCTGCAGCACTACGAAGCTTCATCACTTTCAGCATCATCCCAAAGTCCCAAGACCAACCCTTAAGCAGTATTTACTAATTCCCAAACACACAGCATCAAAGAAAAGTTGCAGATGTAATTCTAAATAGCCTTGACACCCCTGTTTGGTATCTGAATAGCTGAAATAAGCAGGCAGACTGCCAAATATTTCTCCAGAGTAGTTATTTCCCTTTCAGCTATATAATTTTAATTTACATGGAAATCATTGATACTTTAAAGTGGTACTTGTCCATCAAGCTTGTTTATTTCCTATCTCCCTAATGTGCTGTAATAGAAATCCAAGTCATTGATTGGTTGAACAAACCTAATTGACTTAAACAAACGTTGTTCAGACTGAGTGTCTCAAGTTCCTCTGAACTGACCGAAGTCCAGCCTTGGAGACTGACCTGTATCAGGCATAAATGTATTCCATTGAACAGTACTCCACTGATTTCACATTATATTCTACTGGATAACATAGACCGAGCTGCGTGTAATTATATGTCACAAATGCTTTTTTATTCACTTGGATATGCATATGATTGTAAATGTATATATCCAGATTTGGTTATAAAATACCGGTGTTTAAAAACATGCAGAACCTATTCAAAGTACATTACTGAGACTAATGTGTCAAATATCCAACAGTTTTAAAGTGCCAGAATTTTACTGTTATTTACTACCCTTTCCCTTTTGTGCCTTTCTCACTTTTCTATTCTTCACTTAGATACTAGATACAGGATGAAACTGATGAAATTTCCCTAAACTAGTTATTCAGTACTTTTTTTGTAGTCAACAGAGAGAAATAAGCACCTTGGGACATAATTCATTTCACCCTAAAGTGGAGATCCATGATAGATCAGATTAATTGTTCTTTAAAAGTCTCTGTCTTTCTCCATCAACAGTAGAGAAGGAGTGTATGGTGACAAGGATAGATGTCTGCATTATAGACATCTACAGTTAGCTTATTTAGTTTCTGTCTTGAATGCCTTCAGGAAGATGCTGTGCATTTTCAGCTCCAACCAAATCTGCAGAAACCAAGGAGCTCAGCATCTCCTGACAGAGGGCATTAGATTCCAGATTAAAAAAAAAACAGATTTAGACATATTTTTCAGTTTCTTTCTGCCTTTATCTTGATGTCATGAGAACAAAAGAATGTGGATTCTGCCAAAGACAATGATGATTCTGTAACTTTTCTGTTGGTAGTGGTAGTAGTGGTGCAAGTCTCAGCATGGTAGTAACTGGGAAAAAGAAAGAAAAAAAAATAAAGTGCACATTGTTCTCGTGAACAAGAAGGTCTTTAACTACAGCCCTGTTGATTTTCTCTCTTCTGTCATACTTACGGAAAATGTGCTCACACTTAGAAAATGTGCTTGCTTCAAAATGCATGGTGTAGTTCCATACATGTAAAACTAGAAGTTTTCGTATCTCAAACATTTTTTTTTTTTTTTTAAGTTCATACTTTAGGTTACAGAAGGCCATTCTTTGTGAATTCCAAACTATACCAGGACTAAGCATTCAATAGGTGGCATCTGTTTCAAATGTCTCATTTGTGGCTTTCTTGTATTAATATTTCAGGAGATTTTTTTTAAAGTTGAAATTATAAAGTCTTTTTATTATTTTTTATTAATAAAGAACAGGCAGTATGATAAATTCATGTTTAAATACAAAAAACACCTTTGAAAAGCTTCAAGATTTTTGTAACCATAGATTTTAGGGAATAAGGTTAATATGTATTAACTCTGCCATGTTTCTTTCAGATGTTGCTGTTCTGCTGAGCTCACCAGCAATGATACTTCACGGAATAAACACAGGATGTGTTAGTACAGGAAAAAAAAAATCTAAACATACTTCAGCTGTTTATTCTACATTTTTAAAGGCAAAGTGTCTCATTCACGAAATCTCTTCTAGTACTTCACTATGCTATGAATTCTTAATTTATCTATACAATCCATATTTATATAACATACAATATAAATCTAGTTGATAACTTTTGTTGAAGTTGCAAAGAGTATGCAGCTCAGACTACCATTGTTGATTCATTATATCAAAATGTTGGAGAAAAAAATAAACTGTTCTAAGGGGAAATTCATATATAAAATTTCACAAGTGCCAGAGTCTATCCTTTTTAGTGTTTAAATGGAAATATTACATAAAGTATTCATAAGAGTGACAGACATGAACACATGCTTGGATGTTTTTTCTCCCTGCTGCAATAATCTCATCCTGCTGTGCAGGCTTGCTTACATGTACCAGCAGCAGCAATTGGAGCTGTGAATGTTGGATTATCAGGTCTTTTATTTCACAACTTAAATGTGTCTAATGGTGCCTGAAAATTTTAGAAGTTTAAACAAAATATTTAAAATTCTCAAAAAATATACTATTTAACATTGCAGGAATTAACCCAGTCTAACCTAAATCTGTATTACACTAATCAGTCTCATCCAAAAACTTCCATAGGCTTTCTGATATGACTATGCAGAGTTTTAGTACTCCCAGAAGTGGACTAATGATCCAGTAACCCATAATTAAAGAGATTTGCTTTCACTCCCTGATCATCTCAATGTTTTTGTATGAGCTTAGGAAAGCCATATTAATGAACACAGACATAAAAACTATGAATTTAAAAATTGGTTAGATTTCTTTTTTTCTATCCTCTGAAGTTAGTAAACATATATATATATATACATGTGCAAAAGACTTTGAGCTTAGATATTACAGGATAGACAGGTCCTCTAAGGATTTTCAATACAGTCAAATTCATTAGCTACTCTAACTTGTGTATTTCCCTTTTTGTAGACAATACTTGAAAAATAGCAGAAAGGTACTATGCATCTGTCTCTACGGTATCAATTATCAGATGGTGACAAAATGATCTGCAAATAATTTATACTGGTGACAACAGAATTTGCAAGAAAATAAGCAAAGTAATTATTTTCTGAGTAAGATACGATTAACTATAGAGCTAGTCAGAGAATAGGAACACATTAATGTATAATTCACTCACCAAAAATGTTAGAATTTATGGCCAAAATTATTTACAGTGAATAGTGCCACCAGATCTAACTGTAATAATTTAAAGACATTCATTCTATTGTTGTATTTTTCAACAAGATTGTTTAATCAAAACTGTAATTTCTTGATGCCAATCACACCTGTTTTAGCTTTATTCTTCATGATCACAGTCTGAACAAAGTATTGGCAAAAATCACATTAAAAACTGACTTCAGCATGTTTGCCTCAATGTAAAGACTTGCCTTCCCATCCAACCCTGCTGCTCCTGACCAAACCTGTTCAACCAAATATCACTGGAGAACATACAAGATTTCAGCAGGCATAGGTGGATACTGGCTCTGCTCTTTTCTACTACTTCTGTGCACCTGATAAAACTGGTGACTAAGGACAGCTCACAATGCCATAAAAAATTAGAAAAGCTTTCAGATATGAAAAAAAAAAAAAAGGCAAATAAAAAAATTGTATGTGCAGCAGAATAGTTCTTAAGGATGCTTACCAGTGTAACTCAGGTCACTTTACAAATCTTGGTGGCATTCCTATTCTATAGCAGAGAAAAGTAGGGAACTTCTCTCATCTACTTACAAGGATAGAATTGAAATTATGGGAGCTGATAAAATGAATCCTGGAAACACAAAAGTGGCTAATTTAGTGACAATTATTAGTTTAGAAGACAGGTAGGGAAAACAGGTAGCTGGTTTTGTCAGCAATTTGTAGTTGACAAAACCAGATGCCTGTTTTCCGAAACTGTTTTGTGGTCATTGTATTTTATTTTATTTATTTCTGTTTGCAGAGTTAGACCTGTTACTGCAACATGTCTCCCCATTCACTGGATCTATGCCAAGACTTATTTGCTATAGATCAACTTTACTGACTTTAAAAACAAAGCTTGGAAGATAGATTTCTAATTCCTCATCCAATCACAGCTATAAAAAAGCTTATTCCAACATTTATTTTTTTTAAAGTGTAACAATGTGACAGGTTCTGAATGGGGATAAGTAAAGAAAGTCTACATGCTCTTATAATTCGATGATATAACCAGACTTGAAAAATTAATGTTATGGAAGTGGAGCTTCATTATTATTTCTTTTAACAAAACTAAAGTTTGTTAATAGTTTTCTGATAACCTAGAGAAGTAGGGAACTTATCTCATCTGTTTACAAGATCTGACAGTTCTTATATACATAACATTTCTCTGTCTCTCTGACAAGTCTCTAGAAAAAAAAAAACATATGTTTTGTAAAAAAAACCCCTCTTTTATGTCACAACAGCAGCTTATAAAGCTTATTTCAAAATGTGTATCAAATGTAAAATATACAACAAAAAATCTCTATCTAATAGGTAAAAAAAAAATCCCTGAAAATAGAATCAAACTAAATTAATTTGACACAGAGGAAAAAAGGACCTCTAATTAAAATCTTACACAGTATCCAATTAACCACAGATGCTAGTATCCAATTAACCACAGATGCCAGTTTGGTAGTAAACTAGGTAAGTTCTAGAATGGTAGCCTGATATAGCATGCACCAATAATAAAGTATATTCTATTTAGAAAACGAATCTTGACATCTTATGCCACTGAGAGTGTTACAGGGAAAACAGACCAGAATACAGTCAAATGTGGTGATTTTCAAGCACAAGAGTTAGTAAAACACTGGAATGAACAAAGCACTGCATTTATTAAAAGGACTCCTGATTAATTGGATTATTATATTTAAAAAATGCTCAATGTACTTTTCAGAGTAGAAAAGAAATTAAAAAAAAGAATATAATCAGGACATAGCGATCCAGCCCAAACATAAAGTATTTGTTTTCTGCTTCTAAAAGCCATGCTGACATTTACAGCATCTTTCTTACACATTTCTGTAGATGAGACTAAAATTAGAGTAATTGGGTACTATAATATTGTTCCTATATCTTAAGAAAAAAACAACACATAAATAAATCCTACATGCTAAAATCTTGAAGTTATTTAAGTTTATTTTTATAAGGCATTTTTTGCACCCTTACCTTATGCTTTAAAGAGAAGTAGAACTGAAATAACAGTGACTGAACACAGAGTGCACATCATTTCAGTCAAGATTCACTTTTACATTATGAATATCTTCAAGGAATAAAGTCTACATGTCTAATAACATGTCTTTACTGTACCCCTCAAGGTTTAAATTTGTATTTTCAATTCCTTATTTCACAGCAGAGAATCTTTGATATGTCTCATAGTCACTGGAAAACATTTTTTTCTTCACTTGACCCTTTAAGTGCAACTTTCCCTTACCACACAGGTAAGCTGTGGACACAGTTTACTAACGTTTTGATGAAAAGGAAGATGTGCTGAGAAACTGAAGCACTTTTGTAGTGTCCCAGGTATCTAGAACATATAAATTTTCAGTACACTACTGGGTGGATAAAAAAATCATATTTTACATATGTCCAGTTAAGTGGAAAAGCAACTGTGATTTCTGATACCCAAAATAAACATATATCTAGCAATAAAGTAAAAAGTAAGCCTAACCTAATTCCAACAAGGATATATCTGAAAGCTTTCTTTCCTTCATCCAGTTGACTACCTGTTTCTTTCCTCAGAAGAGAGAAGTCATCATTTCAGGCCTTTGATGACCTCCTTTTTTGACAGAATACATCAGTTACTATGGCCAAACTGCCCTTTGTAAGATGTCTGGACCACTTTCGCTTAGAAATATGCTCTATTTTCTCCTTAAGTATGAGACATTCACATCACCTTAATTATAATAAAGGTTGCTTTCCTTCCATGGATGGCACCATAGCTGCTCAGTTAGGAGGCATTTTCTGTGTTTACCTATCTAGTAAACAACTCTTTGCTGCAGTAAATTGAAAAATTCTCCTTTTTCCCTTAGGGACTGCTTGGGCTGGTCCCATAAGGAATGTCTTTAGATTTTACATGATATATAAATTTTTTGCATTCATACTTGCTTCAAAAATATACACAAACTAATTGTTTATATCTTGTTACTGACTCTTTTGAAACCGAACATGGAGTAATCAACCAATTGGAGTGACAAGGATTGAGTTGTTTAGCCACAGCCTCCTCTTCTTTTGTGTATCAGAACTGTGACATTCATAGAAAGCATGTTAAGCTTATGTAAATTTTCATAGAAGATACATTGCTTTGAAAGCCTCAGGTTTCCAAACACCTATTCAATGCAATCATAATCAAAGTAGCCAATAGTTTAAAAATGCTTTTTATGGATAATTGGAATTTCATTCACCTTCCAATTAAAACCAGACAGGAACATCTCTCCATTTTCTGTCACTCAGAATATTTCACCACAGATAACTGATTATTTCAAAACTAAACATAAGTTTAAATACTTCAGTTATTTAGAAGTGTGAAGTGACTGAGAATTATTCCCTTGAATAAGGCATTACAAAGTACTGAGCTCTGTAAGGATGTCTGAATGCTGAAACAAAATTTAAGTGGACAAACTTAATTTTGGTATGAGTGGTTCAAGCAAACATTAAAAAAAATGATCTTTCTTCAGAACAATCCCTACCACCAGAGCTAGCACTATCCTGTTAAGCAACAGCATCCTAAAATCAGTTCTTCAGTCACATAGTTTAATGTATCTGAAAGGAAACTCCTCCAAAGCCATCACTGTTTCTATTAGGCATCCATCCAAGAATTATTTTTCTCATTCAGCAATAAAAACAGTAATGTATTCCTCCTCATCCTAAAGTGTTTAATTATGAATTTTACCATGCATAGCAAATGAGATTTCTTTTCCTGCCTAACCCTGTAAGATGATACTTGGCATTAGAAAGTGATTGTCTTCTTTCTATAAATTTAGAATAATAATTAAAAATAATAATTAAAAAAATCCAAACCACACAACACCTACCAACCTACTCTGCAAACAGATACACACTTGCTTTGTTAATAACATAGAAATAGTCACTGTCAATCCTGAACTGGGCTTGCATTTAAACAAAATTTCCCTCAGATTTCTAGAAGCCTTTGATATAATACTCCTCTACATGTGACTGTACCTTATCAGTACAGTTATTAGAGATAAGCGACCTTATAAGCCACTACTTTTTTTACTAAAACCTGTTCATGGATCTCCACTGAATAAGAACAACTTGCAAGCAACTAGATGTTAAGCAAGAAATTGCAATTTTCGTTGTGTTGGTCATCTTTAAAGAAGTTCCTCTTAGGCTATCTGACTCTAAGGTTAGCATGAGCTTGCCTACATAAATAACAAATTGCCATAAAAATGCTATAATGTTTCTAGAAATACACATGATTAGAATTTCTCAAAAATATCTGAAGGAGTTTGATGAAAAGTTTTCTCCAGTCTTTTTCTTGAGCGAGCCTTTGCACAAAATTACGTAGCATCCTCACATAACGTTTTGTCCATTTGCCACTTTCTTATTCATATAAGAAGCATTCGTTATTTACAGTAAAGACTAAATTTCTAATAGGTTATGTCCTAGTTGTATGTTGTTTATTCATCGTGTGACTAAATTGTGTGTTCATCCCTACAAACACAAAGGCACACAGAGAAATGATGGCCGTCTGGGGAACCTCAATAACCTCATTAGGGGAACGAACCTCAACCCCACCCTCCCAGGGCTTCCCAGGGGGACATCAGCCCCATGGGCTGGGTGAGACCCATCACAGCGAGCCAGTAGGAGCAGTTCTTCAGGCCACCTTACAGATGGAGGAGGTCACTGCATTGGGGTATCAGGCCTGTTGTGGGATATAGAGGAAGAGCACTTGGGGACTCTACAAGACTTATTATGGGATGTTTAGCAGAAGAACCAAAGGTGGGGAAAAAGAGGGGTTGTGGACGTTTGTGGAGGAACAAACATGGGAAAACAAACACATAAGGGGATAAAAGGGGTCAGTTGCATGTAAAAAGAGGCCAGAGAGTTTGCTTGTCTGGCCACACCCTGCATCTAATCAGCACAGTCTGTCTTGTCTTCTTGTAAAATCCCATTTTTAACTCTTTTCCTGGATATGGCGCATGGATTCAGGGTCAGATAGTGGATAGATTGTCTAAGGCCAGCTATTGGAGGGATGTAAATTTTATGTTTCCTGCTAAGGGACCTTCATCCTGAACAGCCAGAGAGGGGGACAGGATTAGGTCATTTGTGCCATCTGTGTTTGTATGAGCCTTTAATTTGTGTGGCTGTCCGTAGAAATATGTGTTTATAGCATATGTGCTCACACATGTCTCCTGGGAATACATACTCAACCCTGTTACTGGATGGATCTGGGGACATGGAGCAGTGGCAGCCTCACCTCTGCCAGGCTTCTAGATTCACCAGCCTCTAACGTTGCTGAGTGGAGTTTAATCAAATTCAAGTCACAGTGGATAATGGATTGTTATGATGTTATTTAATATTTTGAGTTTTCTTTTCTTATTTGTTTGTTTCCATGACCCTATTCCTTGTTTTCAGTATCAGTGGCAGAACCTATTCTACCTCTGCATCCATATTTTTGGGGTAATTCTTAAAGATATCTCAGGTCAAAAACCCAAGAGATAAAGTGCACATTACAAATGTTGAAACAGAATTTATTGCAAGAAACATGACTCATTTCAGACATTAGGACAATGGAGAAAAATATTTTTATCCTTCTTGTGAATAGCTGGGGGGAAGGGCTTTAGCCTTGGTAAACAGTCAAGCTCCCAACAGGCTGCTCTCTTACCCCTGCTACTTAACAGAACAGGAAGAGAAAATAGGATGAGAAAGCTTATGGGTTGAGATAAAGACAATGAGATTGGTTATCATTTACTGCCATGGAAAAACAGACTCCACTTGGAGAAAATTAATTTAATTTATTGCCATTTAAAGCAAATTTAAGTAGTGAGAAACAAAGACAAACACTAAAATAACATATTTCCTTCCCTTTCTCCCAAGCTCTCTTCACTCCTTCACTCCAGACTTCTCTACCCTTCCCCCAGCAGCACAGGAGGGATGGAGGGGCTATAGTAAGTACATAATATTTTCTCTCTGAAAATGTACTCCTTCCCTTTCATACTTTCCCCCTGTTCTGGCATGGGCCTTCCCATGGGCTGCAGTCCTTCAGGAAACATCTGTCTGCACTGGCATGGCGTCCTCCACAGGCTTCACTGAATGTCTGCTCTGGCACCTGGAGCACCTCTGCCTCCTCCTCCTCTCACCTTGGTGTTCCCACTGCCGTCTTTCACTCCTTTTTGTTCCCTCTTCCTCTCTCTCTGTGGTGTTTTCTGCCCTTTCTCGAATATATTTTCACAGAGGTGCCACGGGCTGTGCTGATGGGCTCAGGTCTTGTGCGCCATGGGCCCGCTGAGGAGCTGGCACAGGGCAGCCCCTGGCCTTTTTTTAACACAAGCCACCTCTAAATATACCCCAACCCACAGTCCCCACGCCTAACACCAAACCCTTCCCACAGACACCTAGTACAGGTAAAGTGCTCAGACAGTTTTATTCTGTGATCTTTACTGGTTTTAATTAATCTTTTATGCCTCTGCTACTTTATATCTGACCTGGGTGAAATAAAGAACGAACTGATGGCTGTATGACTGGTAAATGGTAACCTATCACAAATAAAGGAAAAAAAAAAACCAATTTACATTTTACAACTGCATTTCTACATCTATTTCATTTTCTGGCACTCACGTATGCGTTTGGATGGAGCTCCATGCCTTGTCTCTGGGAATCAAACTTCAGGTTGCAACGAAATTGCCATGGAAGTTTTAAACTAATACATTTTACCTCACAGCTGAAGGTAAAATCATGCATATAGTTATTTGGAGGAGCTCCATGACCATGTATTTTCTCATCAACTACTGTAATTTATCATGTTTAACCTAGAATATTAAGGTAAATGCAGATATTTTTAAATAAAACAAAATTATTATGTGAATTTCCAGCCTCATCCATCCACTAACTTCTACCTGTCTTCTTGTACCTGTAAGGTTCAAAGTAGAAATCATTCAGATGCCATTCAGAATAAGACAACAGAAAATACCTGGTTTACGTTATACCCATTTCACTTCCTATATAACCCTTTATAACCATTTCAGAATCCAGGCATGAATCTGATGAATGCAGAGATGAACTAGAAAACAGAGGTAATATTAGCCTTAGGAAGCTGCAGATATCTGTGGTCACAGAACATCAACTAATTAAACTACCCCATATATTTTAGATCCATAGTGCATTTTAGACTAGTAATTGCATTTAAGATCTGTAGTTCTATGACATTATTATGGGAAGCACTGCTGATTAAATGTCATTGCACAGCTGAAGAACCAAATTATGCCATTAGACATTCCATCCTGTTTTAAAAAATGATACTGTCTGCATAGCACGACAACTACCTTTAGCAAGATATCCCAAAAGATCTTCCTAAAACTCACAGTGCATACAGGAGCTGTGTTACTTATTCTAGGCATTCCATGTCTTTATTTCACCATCTGGTATATCATGCCTGAGCTTAATAAGAAATTTTGCAGCTTGCTAAGTCCTATAATTCTAAGACGCTTATATAAAGATTAACCTTTAAAATAAGCAATATGGAAAGTAAAGTGGCAGAAATTTGATGAAGGAAGGAAGAAGGAAGTGGCTGCACTTTTTTGCTTATCATTTGATGTCCTAGTACCAAGTTACCATGAACAGAGAGGAAAAAATTAACTAGAAAGAGTTCAACAAAAATTAGGTAATTTTGCTGTAAATTGAGATAGCTGATAGACATTGTTCTTTATACTATGATCTCTCTAGCCTTCTGAGTAAGAGAAGACAGTAAGTTTATCTATTATAAATGATATTTATGAACTCAGTAATACCTAAAACCTGCCAGCCCAGGAAACGTGTGAACTCTTAAATAAAGGAGGGTCAGCAAGAGCAGGGGACTGGCAGTCAACCTGGTCAGTGCTTACTTGTTAGCTTACTCTAGTGGTCTCTGGGATTTCTCCACCCAGCTCTCTCCAAAACAAAACTCCAGAGAACAAGCTAGCCCTATGTAGCATAGGTATGAGCTAGTCAGGGCCATTTTGCCTCAGTGCCAGAGAACAGTTTCTGGCCCTTTTTTATTTAGTTGTATAAAAACATTCTAAAATGTCAGCTTGCTAACTTAGCTGAGAGACTGAAACAGAAAAGGAAAACCTAAAAGCATAACCTAGCACTGAACTGTCTTATGCTTTGGCATATTTTTGTATTCAATCAAACATACTTAAACTCTAGTTTAATAGAATAAAATAATCTTTTTTTTATTTACAGATGTCTTCTAACAATTAAAAAGAGTCTGTGTGACATAAGTGATAATGTATTCTCTCTGTTCTGGGAGCCCATGAAGCTACACTATTGAAGTGCCACTTGTGTAGGTTTAGAAGTACTCATGAGTCAGAGAAAGATTTTTCCACTAAGCGGCCATGATCTGGTGATAGCCTGATACACCAGGATTATGGAGAGCAGTATCCCACAGCAAATGTAAACTAGAATTTCTTCAGCAAGAGACAGAATAACAGGAGAAGTAAACCCCAAATCTCTTCCTCCAGGCAATTCAGATTTAATGGATATAACCATGTTAAAACAACTGCATATTTGTTCTGTTTGATTTATCAAACCAATAAAAAGTCCCTGGTTTTCTCCTGTCTTTCTTCCCCCAAAGATTTGAAATCTTAATTGTGAACCTAATAGGCTGAAGGACACAAAACTTTTTTTTTTTTTTTTTGTGAGTGAGTTCTGCTAGAATTAAATCTCTGATGAATACTCTAGGAAGTTCCCTTGTCAATCCTAAGAAAGCCCCATATTTGAATGTCATAATTCATTTACACTGAACTTCACACTAAGAAAAAGGTGGCAAAATCATTACTGCTGTGAATCTACAGAAAGCATGTCTGTGGAGAGAGACAATACAAAGAACAGGATGTTGACCCCGTGCTCATCAGGGTGTCCACAGCTAAAAGCAAAATCAGCAGTGAATTCAAACAAGAGACTGCTTATTAAAAAGGGCAGGAGAAAATGCTGACACCCATATGTCATTACTGAAAAATTCATTCAAGAGCTTAAATGTGTCCTGCAGCTCCCAAAGCCTTTCCTGTGAGAAGTCACTGCAGTGTGCCAGCACACTGAGCAGAAAGGAGTGAGTGCACTACATATGGTCAGAAACAAGACAATTTAATGTGAAAATTCAAGAGAGCACAGCAGGATGCACACATCAAATTGCTCAGGGACTAAACAGTTATTTTAAGCAATGCTGAATGATTCCAGCATTTGGCAGGTGGATTTGTTGTGGCACATCTGCTTTTTGTTAACAAAACTGTGTTTGCAAAAGAATCCAGAGGGACTTTGTGGACATATATCATAAAACCTTATTGTTTTATAAATCTTCATACAGCTTCAGGAGATAGTACTTTTAAAGGCAATGGAGAGAGTGGTCAGCTTATATGGGACTTTCAAGTGAAGGCAGAAATTTGATGTAAGTTTTACCACTGACAATACTTACAGCACACAAACCTCAGGAAATGAGGGTTTAATAATGTAATATAATATAAATATACTTTGGTTCTGTGCCCGGCTGAATTGAATACTCTGTGTCCTTTCACAGAGAGAGAAAAATCTCTCTCGCTAGAAAATCTTGGCTTATCTTCAAATACAAAAAATAAGTGCCAGTTAAGAGCATTTTTTATTCAAGAGCCAATCATTTCAAAAATTTCACTGTCACAAAAATGTTAAAAAAATTATATCTTGTTGAAGTGTCCCCCACCTTCTTTTTTCCAAAACTGTGAGTGAGAACATAAGTCATAATGAATAAATCTTGAACTTGGTCATAAGAACCAATGGCTCTTAGCCTAATTTGTCCTTGAGAAAAAGATTGAAACTTAGAATACCTTTGCCCTGGTAAAAGCTCTAACCACGAACACTATGTTCTACATAGCTCCACTTTCTTCCAATGCCATATGGCTGCTATTAGACAAAATAGAAAAGTTTCAGCAGGAGTGATGTATTATGTTCCCTACACAATAATTAAGAGACCACTGAGGCTTCGTATAGGGTAGAAGAAGGAGGCTTGAGAACTGTAAGGCAGAGAAGAAAACTAGACTCGGATCATTATGTCATGGTAAATGCTATAGCATACTGACCATATCATAACTACTAGCTGAGCTTTAATTAAAAAATAAAAGCAGTTGTATCTTCATGATGTTTGGGAAAAAAAGGACTTGAGAAGTGAAAACAGATGATGTTCAGGCTTGTGACTTCCAAGTGGAGCTAAACATTTAAATATGCCTAAATCTTGGACAAGGTTGGGACTGAAGACTCACTGGATAGGATTCAATTCAACATTAAAATGCTTACATTCATGTGCATACAATCAGAGGTCAATATGTATGCCGTCTAAGCTCTTTAGTCAGTGAAGATCAAATCAATAGAGTTGACTGAAACACTCAGACTTAGCAAAGAGGGTATCCAGTCATACCCTCACCACTTCTTTTCAGCTAGATTAGGTAGCACTCCAACTAGCCCAACACTTGTCAATCCAGGACTGAGGCATTCATTTCCTCCAATAAATTGTGCAAAAACTTATAGTGACCTATTGTAGGATATTGTAACACCTCATTCCTTTTGTGCATTTAATCTTAAATAACCTTACTGAAAACATGGAAGGAGTAGGGGTAAAGTAGACTTCACAAAGTATGAATATGTTTAGTGTCCAAACTCTTTTTTCAAAGAAATATACAATATTTTACTGTATATCTAAGGTTCTTTGTGAAGCCTGAGGTAATAAAAACAGAGAAGACTGACCTAGTCTAAGATATGGCACAGTGATCCTTCCTCACATTTAATTTCCTGTTTGATGATTAAATACAGAGGCAGCTAAAGTGCTTACTTGAGATCCTAGCTATGCCTACTCTGTTCTCCGACTCTTAGCAATAAATGACGTATGAACTTCCAAAGGTGGAATGTCTTCCTCCCTTCTCCTTATGCTTCATCTAGGATGGAAGTAAGCTCAAAACTGTGATGTTTAAGGCAATAAAGTGCACAACTGCCAAGCACTTTTATATTACATTATCAGGATAGGATTTATGTCCCTACTCAGGGGGAAGTTGGTGATCATCACCACTGAATTCACAGACTAATGGATTTTGAAGCCAAAGGGGAGTCCAGCTTGAGCTCTTGCATATCACAGACCGTGATGCGATACGCAATTGATGTCATATATCTTGACTTCTGTAAAGCTTTTGACATGGTCCACACAACACCCTTGTTGTTAAACTGGAGAGATACAGATTTCATGGATGGACTATTTAATGAATAAAGAACTGGTTGGATGGCCACATCCAAACAGCTACAGTCAAAGATTCAGTGTCTAAATGGAGATCAGTAACAAATGGTGTACCTCAAGGGTCCATATTGGGACTGGTACTGTTCAATATCTTTATTAATGACATAGTGGGATTGAGTGCACCCTCAGCAAATTTGTGGATGACACCAAGCTGAGTGGTGCAGCTGATATGCTTGAGTGAAGGGATGCCATCCAGAAGGACCTTGACAGGCTTGAGAAGTGAGCCCGTATGAACCTCATGAAGTTCAATAAGGCCAACTACAAGATTCTGCACCTGGGTCAGGGCAACCCCTGATATCAGTACAGGCTGGAGGATGAAGGGATTGAGAACAGCCACGCAGAGAATTTGGAGATATTGGTAGATGAAAAATTAGATATGAGCTGGCAACATGCACTTGCAGCCCAGAAAGCAAATTGTATCCTGGGCTGCATAAAAAGAATTGCGGTTAGCAGGTTGAGGGAGGTCATTCTCCCCCTTTACTCCACTTTCATGAGCCTCCACCTGGAGTACTGCATCCAGCTCCAGGGTCCCAGGTGTAAGACATGAACATGTTAGAGGGGGTCCAGAGGAGGGCCACAGAAATGGTCAGAGTGCTGGAACTCCTCTCTGAAGAAAGACTGAGAGAGTTGAGGTGATTAGCCTGGAGAAGGGCAGGAACAGGGGAGACCTTATTGTAGCCTTTCAATATATAAGGGGGTCTTACATGACAGACATAGAGAAAGTTTTTATCAGGGCCTGTAGGCCCTGTATGTAGGACAAGGGGTAATGGTTTTGAACTAAAAGAGGTAGATTTAGATTAGATGTAGGGAAGAAGTTCTTTATTATGAGGGTGGTGAGACACAGGAACAGGCTGCCCAGAGAAACTGTGGATGTCCATCATTGGAAGTGTTCAACGTCAGGTTGAATGGGGCTTTGAGCAAGCTGCTTTAGTGGAAGATGTCTGATGATCTTTAAAGGTCCCTTCCAACCCAAACCACTCTATGATCCTGTGATTCTATGATTCTATCAAATCTACTTGCATCTGCCCACCTGTTACATGGATTTGAATAGCAAAGAAAGATGTTCAGGATTTTGAAAAAAGATAAACTTGTGTGTGTAAAGTAAAAGAGGGAACTCTAAGGGTGCCCAGAAAAGCTTTAATTTGGAGAACATTACATTTTAATGGATTAAGGCCGCAATTACTCTTTTAGCCATTCATACCCTTTAAATGTCTATTAGAGCCCTTAGTGTAATTTTTCTTGTTTGTTTTGGGGGTGGTTATTGTCTGCATCCTGAGGAGGTTGGTCATAATCCTGACTAGCCATGGGCCCTGCTGCATCCCAGCCTGGTGTCAGCCTATCCCCATGCGCGGGAAGGTGCCCAATGCCCAGGGCTGAGGCTTTCCCTGGGGCACCCCAGCTGCCCTGCTCCTGGCTGAGGCAATGGGACAAGTCCGGGCTGCCAGGCCCTACCCTGATGGATCCCCAGTGCCCAGTTCAGGGAGCTGTGGCCCCTCATAGAGCCTGGTCCCCAGGCTCACGCAGCATCCTGATAGTTATGCTCTCTTCAATAGGAAAATGTAATCTTTTTTTTACTGCCTTTTTTTTTTTAAATAAAGTATTTTTGAAGTATATGTAATCCTGGGATATTTCATTCACTTCTAATAGTCAATGTGAAAGTGGTGGAATGATCTTGGTTAAACAAAAAATATTTTACAAATCTATTTTTCCCTGTCTGAAATTTCTTTCTACAAGTAATTTTTTTGCCAAATAGATTTTACAGATCTACTTTGATGTAATTGAGGGAGAAATACAAAGACCAAAGTTTTTGCCATATTGAGAAGATATTATAATATCCATGAGGCTCTTGTGGCTATTGTGTGTTTCCAGAAATGTCGCCTATTCCTGCAGGAAATGCATTTATTCACTTATAGTACAAGATGGATTGTCTAACATTAGCTACTTTTTGCCTTAGAATTTTTCTTCAGCTTCTGAAAAAAAAAAAATCTTTTTTTTTTTTAATTTTTTCCCTCTCAGTTTCTTTATGTTTCTTTGGGTTTCTTTTTTTGGGGGAAATAATTACTATTAGTTCTTTGTAAAGAATAACTTCTGTATAAGTTTTATAAGATTTTGAGTTGTCTGGGTAGCTTTTTTTTTTTTTTTTACTAGAGCTGCTAGGTACTACCCACTAAAATTATTTTAGATGGGCATGGTTTTGCTTTCAAGCATTGACATTCTGAACATTATTCCTCTCCCTTCTCCTAGTGAATTCCTAACTAATGCTGCTTCTTTGAAATCAGGATGTAACATTACCATTATTCTTTAAAAGAAATTGTGATGTCACAATTTTCTCTGTCTTTTCTGATCTCTGCTTGCTACACTTATTCTTCCCAAATGGTAATAAAATGGTGTTGTCAGGCATAATTAGAACAAATTTACTTATAAAATGTCAGATTGAATTTTATTATATCTGTTGTTTCTGAATTTTCTGTACTACACATCTGGGAAAGGAAGTAATATCTGCAGTTCTCCAGGAAGTTCTAGTACACAGTTTAATGAATAACTAAGCATAATGGGCTAGCTAGATTTAGAAAGGGGAAAAAATGTGCTTTTTGAAAACTGTGGTGACAGAAACATAGTCTGTGTTACTAACTGAGGCAAAATTTGACATCTCTACTAGTAGCAATTTTCTAAGCATTTTTCAGAATTATTTTTTAGTTTTACAAATTACGAAGCACAAAACATTTCCACATTTAATGAGGAGCAATCAAGGAAAAGTGTTTGGAAAATAAATTTTACTTCAAATTTCTAGGGATGCAAAAAACAGTGTTCAAACTCACATAAAGTTTTACTTTTAAAATAGTAAATTTTGAGGAGGAACAGTTATTCATTTTAAACTTCATATAAATTGATACATAGTACTTTAATACTCAAAAGATTCATGTCACAAGCTAGACTGCAATACATAGCAAAAATGTGTTTTGCTGAGGAAAATAGGCAGATATAACTCTAAGTCTCAGGAGGAGTAGATATGCTCAGTAATCAGATGGTATATTTTAAAGAGTCATTTTTCCTCACTATAAGGAAGTTGTAAAACAAGTCAAAAACAGTCATCTACTAATTATCCAGTTAGGCTTGGGCTAAACTGAAGACACAGGGCAATAAAGAAATTTGGAAAGGAAGAAGACAAGGATTTCAGTTAAACAACTAACTGCACCCCTTTTTTGAGGCAATACCTGCTATCTGGCCTGCAGGATTTTTATCAATAGGCATTTCCACACTTCGGGATGACACTAGACCAGAGTTCCTCATGTTTCAGGAATAACATAAAATTTGATCTTTTGGATAAATTGGATAAAGCCAGTACCCTTCATAAGGAAGATCTTATAATAGTAAGTAAATTTTTAATATTCTGGGACATGTTGTCCTAACTTTTCTATTAAAAACTTATGCTATAAACCTGAATTTTAGTACCACTGCTTTATCAGATCTCCTTTATCTGATCTGTGAATCTCTTAAGAAAACAACTTATCTTGAAACTGCACCAGTCCTCCACAAGCTACAACAGTAGAGCAATAATATAAGAGTATTATCATTATGTGTCACAGAGAGTTGGCTAGCGAATACATGAACAGATGACTATAGACTACCATGATAAATGAAAGTCACTTTGGAAAATATATAGAGAGCAGTAGTAGAATAGTTTAAGAATATCCATCAAAAGTTGTTTCCAGTTAGAAATAACTACCTGAAAAAAACCTACATGACAATTTAAAAAATTATACTTTCTCTCTACGTTGGCCTGTACCTCTCCTTCTATAAGATCTATGGAGATTTGCTTTCCAATGGAGAGACCTCAATGAATTGTCTGAAATTGGGCAGTAAGCATAATTATTTGTGAATTAATTTACAATTTATCAAAAGGGATCTTTCCATTGAATATATTTGACTTTACCTAGGTCCAATGAGACAACAAACTCTATTATCATTACATATATATAAAACCATATAACATACTTCTCTTTATAGTACAGAAGCTACAGAAATGTTGATTTAAACATTCCCTAAGCCAAAACCCCAAGTTATTAGTTTCTAGATTAAACATCTATTTTTGTATAAGAAGCCACTGAACTCCTACAACTGCAGAGCTATACTGAATGAACCATATGTTCATTTTATATAATCACTGTAACACTCAGATTCTATTCTTCTGAAAGGAGTTGGTTATTACAAGGACATGTATGTAAGTAAAACCAGCAGTGAGGCCTGCTTCTTCCCATCATGGCACTCCTCATGGTGATAATTAATTAGACTCCTTGTGCAGTCTAGAGTGTGAGGCCATCAGACCAAAGTGGTGACAGAAACATCATCAACATCTCACTTTTTTACCATATCTTAACTTTTACAATAACATAGATTTAAAAAATAAAATTTCCAACTTATAAATATAAAACTTGTGACCTTTTAAATAGTGTGACTTCTTGTGTTTGGTTGGATCTTTTTTCGTATATACCTATTATTCAATATCCAAGTATGACTATCTGTCCCATGGCCATAAATAAAGTTATTCACTTTTTCATAATTTGTAAAGGCTGAGTGATTCTAGCTGCAGTTTTGACAATCTCAGTGAAATTTTTTGTGATGTCACTTGGTGTTGCATACATCATAAGACTCAACAGCTATGACTATTGCTCTTAGGAGCAGTTTGATGTGTGATCTATGAGATTGCTCATAGGTTTTTCTCCATTTCCTATCCTGATCTCATAGATAGCCTGATTAAAATTTGACCAAGGATTCCTAGAACTGTTGTCACATTAAAATAACATCTTAAGTATGCTTTCTTTCTATATATGTATATATATATACATGTTAATATATATATTAAATGTGTATTAAATATATTAAGTTTTTACTCTATTTATATATAATAAATAGTGTTTGTGTATGTGTGTATGTATAAATAAAAGAAAGCATACCATCAAAAAAGGAAAGAGAACTGAAGGAAACAGAGAGATGTGAAAGCTCAATATCATCCTATGGACATCTGTGGTCACTTGTGCACTTCTGTCTTGATCAAAGACACTGAATTGTTTTCTAAATAAGCTGCCTGAAATTCCTACAAATGTTAAATAACTCAAACCATTAAAAGTATGTCATTTATAATATATGACTGGAAAATGCTGCAAGTTATTTACACATACCATTTTGCTCTTTGACTTTTCTATTCCAATGAGCAAGCTGTGAATTCTAAAAATACAATCTGCTTTGTTTAAAACATATAGCTGGTTTTCTTGGATATTTCTGACTAGAGGTAGCTTCTACAGATCTGAAGACTCTGCCAAATATTTGAGGGTCAAGAACAAGTGATGATGATAAAACATAAATTAAGTGGAGGAAATTCAAGTATAAAAAGTTAGCCTTAGAATGAATGTAACATCAAAGGAGGTCACAATTTCCTCCGAATGGGATTGAGAAAGCATGATGTTGTAGTCTCAGAAGAGCTAGAAAATCTTTCAGAGAAGGGAGACCAAAGAGTGGAATTTTTTTTTTTTAAAAAAAAAAAAAAAAAGAGATTTAGGTGTTAAAAGCTGAGCAAGTAAAATGATGGGGAAAGCTTATATATTTTCTGAAAAGGTTAGACGATGGAAACAAAAACTGGTTTAGGAACTGGAGAAGAGGGGCAGTCAAGTAGATGGAAAGGAGCAAAGAAAGCCCCATTGGCATTTTGTAAGAGCAGCTGTAAACTCTAGATATTTCCAAGATTATTCCCAAGACAATAGCAAATCCTGATTTTTCAAGACTGAATAACACATTGTATCAGATCTGGGCAGATTCCCATTGACATTTTGAAACAGCAGTGGCAAGTTTTATAAGTGGAAAGTTTTCATACTCTTGGGTCCCTGAATAACTGATGTCTCATCTACAGGTAGTGTAGAGTAAAAGCCGGTTGCTCAAGCAGCCCTCTCATGAGGTGATAAGAGGAAATAGAGAAATATTGGGTAGAGAAACTGAACAAATAACAGCTGAGGAACATTTAGACAGCTTTATTCATTTTTTTTTGAGATATGAAATAATAGGAGTTGGGGTTCTACGTTCCTGTTAAACTCTTATTAACTGCCATTTGATTCTGTTTCTAGGTAAGATTTTTACTTCTTGGGGGTTTCCGGTTAGCTGATGAATAAATGATCAAATGACTAAACCTTTTCTCCCCGAATTTGGATCACCTCCCTAGGAATGTTTGCACTCTAATTCATACCTTTCTCCTATCATTTCAGTGTTGGAATCCAAACATGTGAAAATGCATAATATTGTGGTTTGGAAAAACTGTGCTTTTAAAGTTGTCGTCTAAAAACTGATTCCGTTTACATGTGACTACCAGGAATCATTTTTATCCCCCTCTATGTTACTTTACAAATATTTTTTTCTTCACAAATATGGAGAAACAAATTCCAGATGTGTTCTTGGGAAAAACAAAAATTCCACAAGCTTTTATTGTTTAACACAAACACGTGTATCATATGTTTAAACTTTGCAGCAATAGAGGATCATGGATCTGTGTGTTTATATGAATCCTACAGGTCCTTTCCTAATAAGATGTGTGTGTACACATATAAGCATCCACATATGAATGTACATGGATGAATTTATCTATTTATTTATTCATATATATTATGGTATTTGTTTTTTAGTTCTTCAAAGTATTTAAGTTCCTAAACAGCTGAACTTGGATGTGATTGTAAACAACATATCCATTACTCTACAGGTAGATTATACTTGACAATAAGTATAATCAGCAAATAAGGTGTTGCAAATGATAAACATTTTTCTTGTTCCATTCTCACAGCATGTTCATTTAACACACCCATTGCCATCAATTTGTTGTTTTGATCTTTATTTTGGTTCTTGCACAGCAGCTTCCTTAATATTTCAGCTACTGATTGTCACAAACATAATTCTGCTCTGCAAGTGACTCTCATTGAATTCAGTTATTTAATAAAGTTTCTGTTTAAATGATGCTATTTTATTTTGAGCAAGATACTATGCTCACAAAAAAATTCAAAAAAAAACCCCTCTGATATACGTTCTTTCCTGAATATTATTAATCTTTCACAGACCTTTTTATGAAGTTAATGTTTGACTGTATATATTCAGCATATAATTCATTGCTTCAAAACAAGCCCTATTAATTCTAATAACTATGGGACAAACAAAACTGGAACTAAAAGATTAAATCTTTTGCACAAGCAGATCTGTGGCACAGCATCAATAACTAGGTTTTGCCCTTCATATTGTTTTTGCCTGCATATATACTGTGCAGGCAGAGACATCTTGATGCATCTTTATGCAGGTCAATTTGGTACTGAAATCACAGTTTTCTATACCTAGTACTACACTGGCCACTTGAGAGGCATGTGCATGTTTCTTAGTAGTTGACATTACTTTCATTTATGTCATGTCCTTTTCACTTTCATAGTTTCTCAGTTAGCTGATTGAATAAATGATCAAATGACTAAACCTTTTCTCCTGCTTAAGCATGCTGTGCATGTGCAAGTGCTAAAAAATTAATATAAGGGTGATGGAGGACAACTGGTTTCTTTTGTAACTGATGGGCTTTCAATGCAGACCTTCAGTTGTTATGGCAACCTTCAATTAATGAAAGTGTCATCAAAGCTATATTTCTCCACTTCTTTTCTTTATGCAGTTACCTCCATTAAACATAACTAAATGTCCCTTTCACAATCAGTGACACAGTTGCACTTATAAACTATATTAATAGTATTGAATTAAAAATATTGTTACAATCTCTGGTAAGAAACCCCCACCTAAAACCTCATTATAATTTAATGTTTTTTAAAAGTTCATTCTGAAAGCAAGCAGTTAATAATTTACTAATAATCTAAATTGATTAATAAATTGGACTACAACAATGAAGATGTTTTTTACCTGTGAAATTGAAACCAATATTATCATTATGTTGTATGAAAAAATGTATATTAGTTTGTTCAATCAATTTTTCATGACAGATAATATTTTAATAATTGGCTGTATGTAAGGCATAGATTTCTACAGGACATCTAATCTTTTTTATCCACTGGAACTTTCTTCTCACACATAAAACATAGGAATTTATTTTCTCACATTCATTAATTAATTAGGAGAATATAGAAAATATATGATTACGGCATCTCTTGATGTCAAAATGAAAGGCAGAACTACAAATCTGTAATGCATGTGTCCCTGGCTCTGAGGTTGAGACTTGTCATGGTTTAATCACAGCCAGCAACTAAGCACCACAGAGCCACTCACTCACTCCTCCCCACCACAGCCCCCATGGGATAGGTAGGAGAACTGAAAACATGTAAAGCTCATGGGTTGAGATAAAAGCAATTTAATAACTGAAATAAAATAAAATAATAGTAGTAATAGTAATAATAGTAATAGTAGTGAAAAGAGAGACAACAAAAAGAGGGTGAAATATAACCCAAGAAAGAAAAGTGATGTACAGTGCAAATGCTCACTACCTGCTGACCAATGTTCAGCCAGTCCCCAAGCAGTGATCTCCCGTCCCAGCCAACTCCCCCCAGTTTATGTACAGGACATGATGTCATATAGTATGGAATACTCCTTTGGCCAGTTTGGGGCAGCTGCCCTGGCTATGTCCCCTCCCAATTTCTTGTTCCCCTCCAGCCTTCTAGCTGGCTGGGAATGAGAAGCTGAGAAATCCTTTACTTAGTATGAACACCACTTACCAACAACTGAAAACATCAGTGTGTTATTAACATTCTTCTCATACAAAATCCAAACCACAACATCATTCCAGCTACCAGGAAGAAAATTAATTCTATCCTAGCTGAAACCAAGACAGTATCCACCCCCTATTTTTTACCATTTATGTCATGTCCAGGTCCCACACTTTGCAATACATCCCAGTTAATCACCACCACCTTTCCTGTCTTTTGAGATATATATACATACACACACCGATATCATTCCTTAGTCTATGGGCCATCCATATAAAACTTCCACTGAGTTCATTTAGTCCATGGCTTTGGGCTTCATCTATTATAACAGTCTTTCTGGGCAGGAGGGATGGTGTGAAGTCCGCTCAGTTGGCAGAGCAGGATCGGGCTTTGGTGTGGTGCGGCAGGCAGGTGACACTGTGTTACTGGAGTTCTAACTTTTCTAGTGAAGAATAAATCTGAGCTTTAATACCTGTTGGATTTGAGTGTGTGTGCATCCATAACAATCTAAGTGATTCTACTGTAATACCATTGATATGGCACATAACAATTATAGTAGTGATGACATACAGTGGCAGGGTTATATAACAATTAACATCACACAATTTAATTCATTGGCTCTTCTCACCTAAAATCAAATCCCCTTGAGGCACACATCGGACTTCCCCATCCTTCTGCATTTCTCACCAAGTGTACCCAGGTCCTTGAGGAAAAGCAGTCCCACAAATGGGTTTGCCTTTGCGTGAGGCAGAATAACCCAGACTGGTTTTCCCTAGCATACTTTTTATGAGCACTACAGGGACTTTATCCCTGTCTACAGTACGTAAAAGTTTTGACTGGGTGGCCAGCCCGATTGGCAGATCCTCTAGTGTTGACTAACCAGCTGGCTTTTGATAAATGTGTATCTCAATGTTTGAAAGTTCCACCCCCCATTGCTCTCAGTGTCTTTAAAAGTCCATTGTACCATTTGATTTTCCCAGAGGCCAGTGCATGATAGGGGATATGATACACCCACTCAATGCCATGCTCTTTGGCCCAGGTGTCTGTGAGGTTGTTTCGGAAATGAGCCCCGTTGTCTGACTCGATTCTTTCTGGGGTGCCATGACACCACAAGACCTGTTTTTGAAGGCCCAGGATAGTGTTCCAGGCAGTGGCAGGGGGTACAGAATATGTTCCCAGCCATCTGGTGGTTGCTTCCACCATTGTAAGCACATAGCGCTTGCCTTGGAGAGTTTGAGGGAGTGTGACATAGTCAATCTGCCAGGCCTCTCCGTATTTATGTTTCAGCCATCGCCCTCCATATCAAAGGGGCTTCAACACCTTAGCTTACTTAATTGCAGCACATTTCACATTCATGGATAACTTGTGGAATAGTATCCATGGTCAAGTCCACCCCTTGATCATGAGCCCATTTATATGTTGCATCTCTTCCCTGATAGCCTGAGATGTCATGGGTCCACCAAGCCATAAATAATTCACCCTTATGTTGCCAGTCCAGATCCACCTAAGCCACTTCAATCTTAGCAGCCTGATCCACCTGTTGGTTGTTTTGATGTTCTTCAGTGGCCCGACTCTTGGGTACATGAGCATCTATAGGACATACTTTCACAACCAGGTTCTCTAGCCGGGATGCAATATCTTGCCACAATGTGGCAACCCAGATGGGTTTACGTCTGCACTGCCAGTTGCTCTGCTTCCATTGCTGCACCCACCCCCAAAGAGCATTTGCCACCATCCATGAGTCAGTATAGAGATAAAGTATTGGCCATTTTTCTCACTCAGCAACGTCTAAAGCCAGCTGGATAACTTTCACCTCTGCAAACTGAGTCAATCCACCTTCTCCTTCAGCAGTTTCTGCAACTTGTTGTAGGGGACTCCATACAGCTGCCTTCCACCTCTGATGCTTTCCTACAGTGCAACAGGACCTATCAGTAAACAGGACATATTGCTTCTCATTTTCTGGCAGTTTAATATACAGTTGGGCCTCTGCGGCACGAGTCACCTCCTCCTCTGGTGATATTCCAAAATCTTTGCCTTCTGGCCAGTCTGTGATCAATTCTAAAATTCCTGGGTATCTGGAGTTTCCTATTCAAGTCCATTGTCAAGTCCATTGCAACCCACTTACTTACTCCATGTAGCATCAGTTGCATGAAGTGTAGAGGGGACCTTCCCTTTGAACTGTGTTTGAGCTGTATTTCAGTACCAGCCAGTTCCAGGGCAGCTCAAACTCCTCCATATGCTGCCAACATCTCTTTTTGAGTTGGAGTATAGCAGGTCTTGGATCCTTGATATCCCTGCCTCCAAAACCCGAGGGGCTGACCTTGGGTGTCCCTTGGGGCTTTTTGCCAGAGGCTCCAGGTAGGGCCATTCTCCCTGGCTGCGGTGTAGAGCACATTTTTAACATCTTGTCCTGCCCAGACTGGCCCAAGAGCTACTACATGAACAATCTTATGTTTAATTTATTTGAAGGCTTGTTGTTGCTCAGGGCACCATTTAAAATGGTTCGTCTTCTGAATCATTTGATAGGGCTTACAATCAGACTGTAATCTGGAATATGCATTCTCCAAAAATCCACGATGCCTAAGAAGGCTTGTGTCTCCTTTTTACTAGTCAGTGGAGACAGACCTGCTATTTTGTTGATCACATCCATTGGGATCCAACAACATCTATCTTGCCATTTTATTCCTAAAAACTGGATCTCCTGTGCAGGTCCCTTAAGCTTACTCTGTTTTATGATAAAACCAGCTTTCAGAAGGATTTGGATTATTTTCTTCCCTTTCTCAAAAATTTCTTCTGCTGTGTTTCCCCATATGATGATGTCCTCAATCTATTGCAGATGTTCTGGAGCTTCACCCTTTTCCAGTGCAGTCTGGATCAGTCCACGGCAAATGGTGGGGCTGTGTTTCCACCCCTGGGACAGTCGATTCCAGATGTACTGGACACCTCTCCAAGTGAAAGCAAACTTTGGCTGGCACTCTGCTGCCAAAAGGATTGGGAAAAATACATTAGCGATACCACTTGTGGCATACCACTTGGCTGCCTTTGACTCCAATTCCTATTGAAGTTCTAGCATGTTTGGCATGGCAGCACTCAGCGGTGGCATGAGTTCATTCAGGCCATGATGGTCAACTGTTAGTCTCCATTCTCCATTAGACTTTCTCACTGGACATATGGGGCTGTTAATGGGTAAGCGGGTCCTGCTGATCATCCCTTGGCTTGCCAGTCGATGAGTCAGCTTCTGAATGGGAATCAAGGGGTCTCAGTTGGTGCAATATTGCTGCCGGTGCACCGTTGTGGTGGTGATTGGCACCTGTTGTTCTTCAACTCTCAGCAACCACACAGCAAGATTTTACACAAATATAATAGCTTTTAGAAATCTACAAAATAGCTCATTACTGACCAGTGGCACCTGTGTTAACTACTTCCTCGGACAGAAAGAATGATTGTGCATGAATTTATTAACCTGTGATGACTACCTTACAGGGTTGATACCTCCTTCACTGGATCTCAGCTTGGAAACATGTAAAAAGTCATACATTCAGAAAAGAAGTGGTGGCTTGTTCTCTAGTGTCACTCAATACAACTTTCTTTCAAATGTGAACTTTGGTACAGAGGTTAAAATTATAGTATCTTCATAGACTAATAAGCTTTGACCTAATTGATGTGCTAATGGTGTAACCTCTAAAAGATTCTGAAGGAACTGAATCATGTGGATACATAATGGTTGTATTTTTTCATGAGAAACTAGCAAAGATAAAAGTAAACTAATGCAGTTAAGTAAGTGCCACAATACTTTTATAAATATAAATTTCTTTCACTTGCTAGCATTTTCTAACTACTACAGGGTAAATAAATAGAAGACTTCAAGAAGTCATATCTCCTGGATTACTTTGACTGAAACTAAGTATACTGAATATGTTCAAGATGCACTTTTATCTTGCATTTCTTATTTCATTAGGTTTGTTTTAAACATTGTGAGCATTCATCCACTGAAAGACACAGCTAAATAACATTAAGAGCTGAAATTAAACCAGAAGAAAAAAGAAAATTAGGACTTAGCAGTACCAAAGCTTTGATCAAATCTGGTTCCTAAGCTTCTCCATTACACCCAATAGGTAGATGATCTTTTGGAAGAAGATCAAACTTTTAAAAATGAGGTGTATGCTGATGGCAGGGAGCCAATGTTTCTATGTCATAAGAATATTGTTATATCTGTGTGTTCTTTCTCCAGAAAGAATAATAATTAAAAAAAAAAAAAAAAACCACAAATAAACAAACAACTTCCTCCCCAATAAACCACCCTCCCCCCCCAAACTAGAAATATTTGCAAGTCAATTATCCCAAGGATTTCCAATCATATCAGGGTATTAGAAATTTACTTCCATCACCTTGGAATGTTCCCCTATTTCAGTTTTGATGTTTTAAGTTTTTTAAGTTGGTTTGGAACAGGTTGCCCAGAGAGGTTGTGCAGTCCCCATCCCTGAAAGCTTTTAAGACCTGACTGGATAAAGCCCTGAGCAAACCTGGTCTGATCTCAGAGTTGACCCTACTTTGAGTAGGAGGTTGGATTAGAGATTTCCTGAGGTCTTTCCAATCTGAATTATCCTGTGGTTCTATGATCCCTTCCTATGAAGTTCTAAACATAAATTCATTTCAAACAGGAAATTGAATTTTTCATATTGGGTGTCATAATAATAAGACCTTCCAACGCTTCAATGATTCACTTCAATGACTCAAATGACATCCAATTCCTAAATCAGGTTTCTCTAAAGAAAAAAAAAAAATATATCCAGCCTATAAATCTTTATTTACAGGAAAATAAACAAATGGAAGTCACTAGACTACCTTAAGTGGTATTGAACCCTGACCACCTTTCATTTTGACTACTTGCATTTTGCCCCAAGAGATTTGTAAAATCTTGGCTGCTAGTTTAGAATTAAAATTCAGGTAGTTTCTGTTCTATAGAGTTACTGATTTGGTTCAAATAGAAACCCAAAACTTCATAAAGGTTGTAAGCCTCAGGGATCAGCAAATAACAAGCACACAGTGTTATTTCTTTTTTTTTTTTTTTTTTTTTTTTTTTTTTTTTTCACTAGCTTAAGAGCTCTTTCTGGCTTTATGACCAGAACAGATTATTTTTTGATTATTAAATTCACCTGTCTTCAGTATTTTTTACCCTGGACTCATTGCTCACTTTCCAGTAAACATAAAAGCTCTAGCTATTCTTCTTGATATACAACCTTGAAGTAGCAACAAAAAAATCTCAAGTTTCAGAATGAATAAAACACAGCAAAAATACAGTAACAATTCAAAAAATAGTAATTATCAGTTACTCAATTCTTTTAATTTTTATATTTGTACCACCCTGAAGAACCAGGGTGTAAAACTGTCAAGCTTTGCTGTGCTTCCAAGAATTCCAGAAGAAATTATTGAGTTTCAGTGCAGTCGAGAAAAAAAAATTAAAGAAGTAGAAACACCTGAGAGCTATGGAGTTGCAATACTAAATGTCATAAGATTCGTCAATATTTTATATCAGATCTGGGTTAGGCACATCAGACCAAAAGCAGCCATCAGCTAAGCAAGAGTAGTGCTGCAACCAAATACTCACAGTAAAAGCTCCTTGCATATCTTTTCGCCATTTAGCCAACACTATTTTTGAAGGACATTTCGTCCTGCAACAGTGTTTTGTGTTTTTACCAAACCCCAGTTTCTGGGCATTTCTGGAATGTTAGGACCATTTTCAGAAAACTTGTTGTTTCCCACTGTCTCCAGCACAAGTTTCTGATTTTGCACTCTTCATTCAAATACTCTATGTACTCCAAGTATAATTAAAGGGGTAGACATAACAAAAGAGAGCAAATAATAGAAAACATGCCATTTATATAGTGGGGGCGGTTAATGAAGTTGACCTGAAATTATTGCATAATGGTATACTCAATATTATTCTTTGGACAAAAATTTTGGATTTATAGACCATTGTATGATGAATCTTCACAGAATACTACTGTAGTGACAGCAGTTCTGTCCTACCTGAAGGAGATATTTTCATAAACAGAATCTTTTCTATATATTGGACCTTGGAATGTGGACTAGAACCTAATTATCCAAACCATAGTGATAATGTATTAAAAAAGTTTACAGGATAATAAAAATATACACACATAGAATACTTATTTAGGTGAGATTTTCACGTTAAATATTTGACTTTTTTTATTTCCACATACTGGTATTTCATCAACTTTGTTGGGTTGAGACATGAGATAGTAATTTTATATGCTACTATTGTAAAATCAAAAAACTGATTGTGCCTAATTGACAGAATTTTTCTTAGTCTGTAACTTGTAAAGACAGTTCCAATTAAAAGTATTACAAACACTTTAAAAAAGGCAGGAAATATGCTATCTGTGAACTTTGTTAATCAGTAGGAAAGTAAAGATTGACTGACAGTGGTTATGCATTGGAGCTTTGTGGAAAAAAAAAAACAAACAAAAAAACCCACCACCACCCCCCCAAACATCTCCTAAATATTATTGCTACAGTTATTAGAGTAAATTGCATGCTATTTACATGCAGACTGTGTGATATGGGCCTCATTGAAAATATTGTTGCACTCAAGACATTCTCTACTATAACATCTGTTTGGCTGACCATCATGCTGGCAGAGATAATTTACATATGCAGTCTTACATGTTTCCGTTGTTCTGCAATGATCCCTGCATAGTGCAACTACAATATAATCCTTTCTTATTCCATATTACAATATACATCAGCATCTGCTGTCTTCAAAAAGATCTGGGGAAAAAAAAAAAAAAAAAAAAAAAAAAAAAAACAAAAAAATAACCAAAAAAATTTCCCAAAAGGTAATTCCATTGATTATAGAAGTAATTGAGTTTGGTCCATACTACTTGGTTACAATTTTAAGTTATAGACAAGCTGAGGAAGACTATGGTCTAATGCCCTCATCACTTGCATTCAAGGGGTTTTGTAGTTAAGAGACTGCACATCTTCGAATAAATCACCCAGGACTTAAAAACATTTTTTTTCCATCTGAAAACCAAAACCCATGTTCCATTCCCAAGGAAAATGCAAGAATTAATGTTCGCAGTGAGATTCTTCTATATCTGATCCTATTTTACTAAGAAATGGCAAGTGTACCATTTGATTTTTTTAAAGTATTTTGTGTTTCTCTTCACAATTTTAGAATCACGACTTTTTATTAGAGATCAAAGACAAATGAAAGTCTCTGGTGTACTGTAGATGTAAGATGTATAGAATTTAAACATATGCGGTGAAACCATCAGAAAATAGAATCTTCCCTCCCAACAATTCCATATTATTCTAATAGACATTTCAGATCATAACTGTTTGAGGCTCTGGTAATATGCTTTGGAAGTATTTTCAGGTTGTAAGTAATTTAGGGCTGAGAATATCAGATTCTAATAAATAAACCAATGACATTTTTAGTGCATGTTCCAGTGGTACAAAGAGCTACCATTACATAATAAATACCTCTGGTTTTATGGTAAAGCTGGGAGCTATTTCATCATTGTAACATGTACTAAATAGAACTTTTATTTCTATTATGCCAAATAAATGAAGTGAAGCAACAAGGAATTGTTTTAAATGAAGTGTATTACAGGGATGAAGTATACAGAAGATTAAATGAGAAGACATATCAGAGTGATATTTTCATGTGAAGTCAATTCATTTAGAAAGAGAGTAGAAACTTGAGTGACACTGACTGTATAAAACTCAAAGGTATTTTCTGTGCCCTAGGATGTAATCTCTCCCCTTCTTTCACAAGGAAAACAAGCAAAACCCTCTGTTAAGACACAGTGCTAATACAATATTTGAATTGACTAGAATACCCTAAATAATCTAATGTCACTCACAGCAAAGCAGCCGATGCAGCTGTGTCTGTCACAACTGCCATTAACTTTGACAGGATTTCTATACACAGATTGCTCACTGGGTTGAGGCACTGTTGGTAAACTACAACTTACTTATCTTAATGAGGTATTTTTCTAATTATATTTTATTTTTCTTTTTTTTTCCCCCATGTTTCTCAATCCTGTTTCTCCATTTTCATTTGCAAGACTAGTTTCTATGGAAACTGCAATGACAAGTACATGAATGGAGTTTAATGATGTCAACTAGTGCTGCCTGAAATCTATTTATATAATAGATTAAAATGTATGTTATTATATGTGCAATATTTTTCTTTGTTAGATAATATCAGTGCCTGGATCTTTGGCTTAACATAAATGATGCTTTGTAAATCTATCCTACAAGAATCCATATATTACATGTCCATGAACTGCAGCTATCTGTTACTGTAGAATGAAAGCCCATGTACTGGGAAATGTCTTAATACTACATTGTGCTGCAGCTGCTGCAGAAACGGCTTTGCAGCACTCTCTCCCTTTTGAAATGTTTCCTTCCTGTAGCTTCATTTTTCCCTTATTGAGCTTTTAAGATATTAAAAAAGTAGGTATCTCTCTGAAACGTATGCTCCTTCAGTCATAAGGAAGATACAAGTCCTCTATCCTGAACAATTGTATGTGCATTTTGACCTATGGAGAGGATAAGTTTCTGTATTTCTTTCTATTTTTGATGGAAGTAGAACAATTTTATTCAGGTCTTCTAATGAGGAATTTGAATTTTTCATTCTTCATTGCATTCTTCACTGCAATGGACATCAGAATAAGAATTCCTCAAGATCTCCACCTCAAAACCTAGGGGTTTGATGTTCCAAATCAAATGTTAAGCCAACGTCAGTTAATGAATTTTGAAAAATTATCCACTATCATTTTCCTTTAGAATCAACATACCATTGGAATGACAAACATAGTTAATACTTCTGAGAATGCTTCTGCTCTGAAGGTCTGCAAACCAGGTCCTCACACACATGAGCATGCCATCCTGCCACTACTGCTAGCTGGCCTGTGCCAGGTCATTGCACACTTCAGCTGAATGTTTGGTAGCATAGCCAACTGCAAAAGTGAGGTAATTTAACTGAGTGCTTGGTTAATGACTGCTTGGAAGGTAGGAGAAAGCTTCATTGATCATACTTCCAGTAGAAGATCTCTCTGACATTGGCAGCATTCAAATCTACAAAGAGGGAAGCTCAGCAGCAGGCTGCTGCCTGCTGAGTTCTCCCTTGGCACACTGCAGCTCCAAACCTGTATCTCACCTACAGTGGTTACTTTTTCCTTTCTTGTGCTTCCCATTCTGAAAATGTGTCCTCCCTTCTTGTCATACAGATGTATATATTAAACATTTTGCCTGTTGGATCAAGACTACAAAGCAATCAGGATTCCTCTGACGTCATCTGCATTTACTGTGAAACAATCCACAAATTTTGCAGGTTACATTTTCAGATTCACTGCAGGTCACTGGTAAAAATGTTGAATAGTATCTCTGTCAAACCTACCAAGAAAAATATGCATTCAACAATTATTCCTGTTGGCTTTGGTCTTCTTAGGAGTTCCAAATTACTGTGTTCTTGATCCATTTAATATATATTTAGTTATACCATTTAATATTTATATACTAGTTTAAAGACCTTGCAATGGTCTGAGTGGATTCACATATGGACAGCTTCCTTGGCCAGTCAAGTTTCTAGTCCTGACACATAATCATGAAATTTGTGTTCCAAGACTTCTTTTACATAAGAACAGATTGATAGACATAGATGCCAATCCTGTATTTTTTTTTTAATTTATTTCATTGGCTATTAATTTGTCTAAAAGTGATGGGAATCTTACCAATCTTGATTATCCAGATCATTTAGTTCTTCTAGAAGACTTTAACATCTATTTTTTAGCAAACATTGCAAGGCTTGTTAAAAATTACCATCAACAAGCTTGAGACTGCAACATCCAGGTCTTTTATGTTGGATAAAAGTGAGCCAGAAAAACTTCTGCTTATTTTTAGTAGGTGTTGTCTTTCCTCCTCCTCATTTCCTAATGAATTTGAAAGGTTTTGTCAGCATTGTATTTTGCAAACGCATGTGCTCACTCCTTTTCCAATAATTCATGTACTCAGTCCTTTTCCAATACAGACTTTAAATGCTGGTTCATAGTTCTGTTTATTGCTTCATAAACTGTTAACACCTGTTCCTAATAGTGTGTCAAAGCCATTACCAACACAATTTGAAAGACAAAATCATAAGCCAGGAAAGTATTAAACAGTAACTAAGAGTAAGTTTAATTCCTGGATCTGCTGGAGCTCCAATTCAGTCATCAGTTCACCTCAGGCTTAATGGTGAAAAGCTACTGGTTTTAAGGACTTTATCTGTGCAGACTCATTTAGAGGTGCAAGGCTTAAAGAGATCCAGCTTTCTGAATCATGATCTGAGGTTAGAGAAAATGGTGTCTGCTAAAGAAATTCAAGTTGCACCATTTTAGGATCATGAATTACTATCTTGTTTTGTGCATCTTAACCACAGGGGTTTGTTCTAAACCACAGGGGTTTGTTCTACTTTTTAGCCTTGCCATGTTGAGAGGCAGAATTATGGTGAAAATTTGGATTAATGAAAGGAGAGAACCGAGAGAACAATTCACCCGCACAGACATTTTGTTGTTCTATTAAACAGATGAAAATGAGGAGGAGGTAGGTACTTCCAAGTGCTTTTAAATTTCCTTGCTTTGTTTCTTGAGGCAGTCAGGATACTGAGGAGTGACAGAGATCTTAACCCATCACTATCTAAGATAAATGTAAACCACAGGTTCTTCCATAAAGTTAATTTTTTATCTAGATATGTGTGAAGCATTGTGCAAAATATGTACAAAAATGCTAAATGAAAAGTTAAATAAAATTAAAATTAAAAGCTAAATAACTAAGGCAGTGATAAATAAGAGGAAACTTTGGGGGTTTATTTATTTATTTTTGTGGTACACTACAGATACAGTGAACATACTACAAAAAAATTTTCTTCCTCTTCAGCCTTGGGGTCCACTTGGGGTTATTTTTTGTTTCCTTTGCACAATTTGTTTTCTTTTCATTTCTTCCTAGGTAGCCTCAAGTAACATAATGGGCTATTTTTTGTTACACAATAACTATCTAGGTTTGTTAGACCTTAACCATATATTTTGCCTTTACCATAGTACTCACAGAACTTAAGCTACAGCAGGTTTGACAATAACCACTTGACTCCCAGACAGGTGTTATCACAGCTGAAATAAACTAAACCCAACTCAGGCCCCAGTAAGACCAGGCAAGTGGAGAGACCCTGTACGGGCATGTGTACTGTGCAATTTACTCTCATGGACAATACACGTGGAGCCTAGCAAAATACATTCTCGTATGGAGAGAAAAGTCTTTCTGAAAGTTAAATTTCTTTTCAAAATTTTCAAAAGTGTATTGCTAGGTTTCTTTTAAAGTTTTTTTCACATAGATTAGCTTATTCTGAGTCTTTCTTAAAACTATTTATAATTTTATACTTCATTTGCCCTTAAGGTTGTGGATTCTTCAGCACAGGGACACTTTGTAAAAAAAGACGAGATGTCTCTTGAGACTTAGTTCATCTTTTCTTGGGATAAATGGATGATCTGCTCTCTCAATATCTACATACCTATGTACCTACCTACCTTCCTACATAATGCCTGTTCTCTCTATCAACCTATATCTCCACTATTTCTTGGAGTTCTTTATTCCTAGGTTAATAAAGATACAAATTTAAATATATATCCATTATTATAATGAAAACTAAATATATACACACATATAACTAGCATATTCCATAGTTCAGTATTCCCACAGTGTTGTAACTGAGAATATGGCCTTCTCCCAAGGATATATTTTAAACTGTCTTTGTTTCGTCACATAATTCTATATGCTAAGATATATATAGAGGGAGAAACAATTCTGAGAGGTAAATATATAAATACATTTATGTTTATCTCTCAAAACTCTATCTTAGGCTCGTATTTGCTTCTATATTAAAGACTCTTAATCAACGTACATTGTGGAAAAAGTTTACAATCTCCTTTTTTCCTTAAAAATTTTCTTTTATTTCTTTTCATTTGGGAAGTGATCCCATTTGGTCATTCAATCGCTTTAAAATGAGACTTTTTTAAAGACAAATATTTTACAGAAATAATATGAAATAAATCCTTTCTTCACACAAATTTTCTAATTATGAGATAGGAAATTAATTATATAATTAATTGCTAATTGATTAATCAGTTATGAAATAATTTCAAGAATAAAAACTTATTTACATATATGTTTTTCCTTATTATATCAATTTTTTAGAATTATATATGTAGAATGAGACAAAGACTTCTGATAGGATTCAAACAGAATGATTGTGCAAGATTAGTACATATTAAAGTTCAATTTGTCTAATAAATGCTGTCTAATAAAGAAAGCTTTTCTTGAGGCTTCAGTCTGAGATCAAGTGTTACACAAAGTGCAGCAAAAAATAGCACATTATGCCAAAAGTGGCCACTGTTTATTAGAGAGCAAATGTTCTATTACAGGCAAGATAAATACATGAACACAAGAGCAAAAGTTTTGGGGTTTTTTTACAGAATCAAAATGTGGAGGGATTGTCAAACAATAATTATCTCCCCTCATCTTGTGGACAAGTGTAATAATATCTAAATCTACAAAAGGATCTGAATAAAAGACGTCACGACTGAACGCAGTCCTCCCTGCTGAAAACAGCATAAAAAGAGACTTTGAATGTTCTAGCACCTTATTAGGGGAACCAACTCAAATTGCTTTCCACTTTGGATGATTTCATAGACAAGCTTACAAAATAATCTTACAAGAGACTTCTGTACTTGAACTACTGCTTTGGTATTCTTATTAGAAGAAAAAGCAGATCAACAAGTATATAACAGCAGTGCAGCAAAAAGATACAAAATAAGACTGAAAGAACTTTTGAAATATACCACAGGAGGAGACTTGGAGAAACTGAGATCATGGGTCAAAATTATTTTGTCATTAGCTGGCATTTTCAAAGGCTCCAGGTGCAGGTTTCTTCGAGACAAGGGCGGTTATGGTTTCCTATTAACACCCCCGTAGCGTGTGCTCCCTGTGACAGTGTTACAGGAGGCAGCTGTGTCACTGGTCAGAATTCTTCCTGTCTCAGAAACATACCCAACGAGAAGTCTGAGACCAAATCTGAATAACACTTCCATATTCACAAGAAAAACTCAGAGGTAGATGAAAACAAACAAGCCCATTCTTACGTAATGCCTGTTCTCTCTATTAACTTGTATCTCCACTATTTCTTGGAGTTCTTTATTCCTAGGTTAATAAAGATACAAATTTAAATATATATCCATTATTATAATGAAAACTAAATATATATAAATAAAACCCAACTGTAACAGTCAACTTGTTCCTACTTTGTGAAAGAAGAGCATGTGATGGCTCTTCGCCCTACAGAGCGATTACCTGGCATCTAAACCTAACTTAGTAAATGGAACAGACATATTGTGCATCAAGACTCCCCAAAGCATTGCACTTAAAAATGACATAATCAGGAAGATAAAAGAGTTTCAGGGGAAATGTTGCATATCACTATTAATATATCAGCTACTTTTGATATATATGAGTCCCCATATAGCTCTGATGTGTCTTTTTACAGTGGCAGACGGACTGAGGGCTGAGCTTCTATAGCTGGGAAAGGAAGTGTTCATTGCTGCTTTCTGTGGGTTAACTGCCTGCAGCTGAAAAAAGGAGAGTGGGGACTGGGATTTGACTGGATCCCACAGATTTTAGCAGGACTGTATTAAGACAATTTGCTCTGTCTTCCCTACTGGATATTGGGGGCTGACAAGCTTGTAAAATGTATTATACTGTTCTAAATTTGAAAAACAGATATTGGCAAGTCAGATTAGATGAGGAATCATCTGAACTGTACACACCAGTACACCCTGGGGCAGATACATGTTTTCCTGTCTACCTTTTGAAATAAGTGAAGACTTGAAACTTGTGATGCATTTTAAAAAAAAAAAAACAATAAAATATTTGGAGATATTGAGGGTGTCCATATAATAGCTAATGACATGCTAATACCAATTTTCAATTTTCAATTTAGGCAGAATACCATGAGATAATAAAAAAGATTATGTCAAGAGCCTAAGAAGAAAATATCACTTTCAATTCTATTGATCCAGTTCATAGTGAAGAAAATATCTGTGGAAACAAGGTATCCACATGAAAGAAAGAAAATCAACTGACAGAAATGTTCAAACTACCAACTAATGGATACCATAGGCATCACACACAAACACACAGGATACTGAGGCTGTTGGACTCACAGATTAATTATGAAGTATATCAGCTATATGAAAATTTCTACATGCTAATGTAATTATGGAGAGATTGGATAAACATGACAAGGTCCTAAATCAGTAGAGTGCTCTGTGACTCTCCATTATTCTGCTTTTACGATACCAACAAGCCAGTTGCAATTCAAGCAGATGTGCTGTATTTTCAGATGTTTATCGATATAACAGACACAAATATTAGCTCTGCTTCAGAAACGTCATGAGTTCTGATATAAAAAGAGCAAAACGTTTATCAGATTATGAAGAAACTACTGATCATTGCTCTTATCTTAGGAAATGGTATTAGTTAATTCTAAGCAGATTTGGATCACAAGTTGCTCAGAGACATTTTCTCTTAACCTCTCAAAAGCTTCCAAAATATGATTTAAATGTCAACCAGGTATGTTTATTGTGGACAAAAAAAAAATGCACTACAAGATATTATGGAATCAAACTATAAAAAGACAGCAGATGTGTATTCACTTTACATTTAGTAAAATTTTTAAAACAAACTGAAGGACACATGGAAGGATTCTATAATGTAAAACTGTATTGGTGATCTCATAGCAGGGAAGAAAACATAGATTAATATGCAGACTATAGTGACAGTGTAACAGCTTGGATTTGGGAAAAAAAGTATTTCATCACAATGTGAAAAGATGATTTCTAACAGAAATAAGTTTTCACAGGACACCTCACCGTACTTACAGAATGAAAGCTCCAGCCAGGAAAATAGGATATTGGCTAGGTATGATTTTACATGCAGCAGAGCTTAGATGTTCATACTCTGTATCAGGAACAGGGGACAAATTTTAATGTCTATTTCAAAACATGCATGAGGATTGATTTCCATGGCATAAGGAGGTTATTTCAGGGTGAATCAGAAAAGACCATGCCACCTTAAAGCAACAGGGTCAGGTTAGGATCAAATAAAGGTCTGTGATTCTTGTTGGCTTAGGGAGGTTTAGAGTCAGAGGACAGGACATAAATTTGGACATAAAAGAAGAATGATTGTAGCTAGTTATGATGATTTCTAAAGGATGAGCACTTCTAAGAACGCAGAAGCTCTTCTCATTTTTATGCCACCATGGTATCTAAATGCCTTCTAGTGTTATAGTTAGCAGTCTGAGCAGCATCTGTGATTCTCCCTCCATTTTTCTGAACTCCGGATTAAAAAATGCATATGAATTTATTATTTTTTGTAATAAATATTACATTTGTATTTATTCAAGCGGTGCTCACTGTTTGAATTTGTGCATAGAAACTGGACATACACGTGGTTCTAATGATTGGCTTGTGTGCAGAACCTGTTTTCCTTGTGCTCCCTTAGGTGTGAAAATTCATGGCAAGAGCATGGTGATTGACTGTGGTATACCATAAGGATCTGAAGATTTGTACTACAGGAGAGATAAATATTGTTCAACTTGCTTCTGAAAGCAGTTTACAATGGCCTGATACTACCTCCAATGCAAAACAGTCCTTACAAGGTCTCTCACATAAAGAGATGATACAGGACAACAGCTTACGGTATATAGAAAATGAGCAGGTAAATGCTTTAAAACAATGAATAATTATACAACTAATATAGTTTGTTCAAGATTAGGAATATGTCAACATTATCTTTTAAGTTCAGTCTTTTAAGTTCAGCCTAAATGGAGACAGTTTTTCAAAACAAGAGACTTCACAACCCAAAGTCTGGTACACTTTCACTTTCCCATCTCATTCAACTGTTTATCTCCTAAGGGGTTTCTTGGTATAGGTGGTGCTTCTTTGCAAGATAACTGTAGCAGTTCCTCTGAATATTATAGAATTACTGGTTGGTGGCAAGTATGGTTATTCTGGTCCACTTCTGTTTTTAAATTTATATTCTACCACAGAATTAAGCTGCATTTTCAGATGACACTGTTGCAAATCCCTAATAATGTTCACTACATAAAATTGTTTCATCATATTTCAGCTCCATAAGGAAAAATATTATTGATTTTTAAAAAAAATGTGCAGGCTTATTTCAGTGTTAACCTTTTTTTACAAGCAAATTTTGAGGATATAGATGAAGTCTGGGATCTTTTCATAAGTCAGAGTCAAAATGACTACAAAGAAGTAGCTTGCAATGAAGCAATGACTTGATGGATTTGATGGTAGTTAAAATTTATCACAATAAGAAATGAGCAAAGTTTAAGAATTACATTTTTTTTCAAATTAGAATGTTAACAGATTAAATAGAATTACACTTTATCATTGACATAACTGCAATAACAAAAATGTTAGAAAGAAAAAAATTACTACTGTAGATTACTAGTAATAGAGTGGTTTTTCCTAATGTTTCTCTTTTTAAGTGAAATTTTTAAAGAACAAAAAATATATTATATTTGAAATTTAGTTATCTTCCCTAAGAAATTTAATAGATTAAGAGTTACACAACACTTTGAAAATGTGGTTTGTATCAAAAAAGAATCTAAGTCTTCATGTCTTTTTGGTAATGAAATGATGCTGTAGTAAATGCAATATTTCAGTAAATGAACATATATAGATGACTCTTTAATTAAGTGCCTAATACCTGCTCTCAAAATTATTAAGTAAACATGTTTTTAGTTCATTTAAAATATCTCATATTGTATACTTTTCTGATTTTCACACCCCATTACATCAGGGAAATTGATATGAAAGCTTAGACTGAGGCACATTAATCATTTCGACCTATGGTATTTCTGAAAAGTCCAGATATACAGCTAGCTGCCAGATGCCCACCAAGACACTCTCTCACACCCCCTTCTCATCAGGACAGGGAGAGAAAATAAGGTAAAAAGACTCATGGATAAAGCTAGGGAGATCACTCACCAATCACCACTACAGGCAAAACACACTTGACTGGGGGAAAATTAATTTAATTTATTGCAAATTAAAAATCAAGTAAGATAGTGAGAAACAAAGGCAAAAATAAAAACATCTTTCCCCCACCCCTCCCCTTCTTCCCAGGGTCAACTTCACTCCTTTCTTCCTGACTCTTCTACCTCCTCCCTGCCTGGAGCAGTGCAAGGGAATGAGGAATGGAGGTTGCAGTCAGTTCATAATATTCTGCCTCTGCTGCTCCTTCCTCCTCCTCACTTTTCTTTCCCCTGCTCCAGTGTGGGGCTCCTCCCACAGGACACAGCATTCCATGAACTGCCCCAATGTGGACCTTCCCGTGTGCTGGAGTTCTCCAAGAACTGCTCCCGCACGGCTCCTTTCCACAGGCCACAGTCCTTCCGGAACACTGCCCCAGCGTGGGTTCCCCACAAGCCGTACTTCCCGCCAGAGCTCCTGCTCCCGCCTGGGCTCCTCTCCGCAGGCCAAGGCTCCCGCCAGTAGCCTGCTGTGGCATGGGCTCTTCATGGGCTGTGGCTTCCTCACGGCATCGCCCCCTGCTCCAGCGTGGGGTCCTCCACGGGCTGCAGAGTAGGTCTCTGCTCTGATGTGGTCCTCCATGGGCTGCGGGGACCTGGAGAGCCACCTCTCCCTCCTCCTTCACTGACCTGGGTGTCTGCAGGGCTGGTTCTCTCCCATTTTCTTGCTCTTCTCTCACAGCTGCCGCACAGTGTTTTTTACCCTTTCCTAAATATGTTATCACAGAGGCACCACCAGCATTGCTGATGGGCTCGTTTTTGGCCAGCAGTGGTTCTGCTTTAGAGCCAGCTGGAATGGTCTCTGTCCAACATGGGGGTAGCTCCTGGTGTCTTCTCACAGAATCCACCCCTGCATCCCTCCCTGCTACCAAAACCTTGTCACATAAACCCAATATGAGTTTTTTAGTGATTATCTGCATCACTAAATATCTGCTTTAATTATCTTGCAATAATATACAGGACTGTTCTGTTGTATTTCACTGTTGCGACATTGGGGCAGAGGGGCTGTCAGCAGCAAGAACAAAGTCTGAACCATACCTTGTGTAAACAACTCCCATTGACAAAGAAAAATGAAATGAAATGAAATAAAATGAAATAAAATAAAATAAAATAAATAAAACAAAAGCAACTCACCACTTTCCTATGTATTACATCTTTGGGCTCCTCCTGCATGATACCAGAGGCAGTATCTTTTCAAAAGATGTAAAATCACAGCGTAACTTATGTCTTGTAAGATGTCTGAAATATAAAACATATTTTTTTCTTACATGACCGTTACTGGAAGCTTCTCCTGTTTAAGGACTAGGCCACTAAATTCAACTGGAGAATTCATAGGTGTAAGATGGGTTGACCTTTGTTCTAAGAAATTGAAGAAGCAGAAGATGTATTTTCCATAAATCCTAATTCCCCTTCACACTAAATATATTCCTATATACAGTAGAATTCTGTGAAAGGGAAATTAATTATAAAAAAGTAATGTTCAAGAGTACCAGGCATCCTCTCCATTGGCACAACAGATTACTCTGAGATAGCCGCAGGCAACACAATTGCCAGTGAAGCCTGCCAAAGAAGCCACTGATAGAAAAGCAATTTCCTTAGCTTGCCATTTTGGGCACTCCGAACCTAATGCAGGAGGAAAGAAAGAGAGACACAGTCTGGCACAATCAACAGAACATTAGCATGTACCTTTCTACAAGACTATTACAACAAAATGTGACTGGGTGTTGATAAATATAGTCCCTTTTCAAAAGTTATGTTAAATATACCTATTTACCTAATATATATATCTCCAGAGTTACCATATAAAGGCAGAGTAATTTAAAAAAAATGGAGAGGCTGCTTGAGAACACATGTGTTTGTGCCTGGCACTGTATGATTCTAGGCAAGGCAGCTATTGTGCTTAATATGTCTAGGGCCTGCTCACAGGCAACAGGCATCAGCATCAGGACTATACTGGTAAGTAGGATACAATGTCTGTTGCTCACTATCACTCTTCTGAATATCTCAGCTCATCTTTATATTTATCATAACATTAGAAGAAAATGTTATAAAGCACATTTTACAAAGAACTTGAGGTGCAGACTTACTGCATCACATAGGACATCTGTGCCATGCTTGCAACAGTACTTCAAGCTGAGCAAAATACTCCAATTAAGCACTAATTCATTAACTTAGTAGACACATTACAGAACTGTATCTCTATGGCTGAACTAACCTGTTGTTCCAGAATTGCAAGGAAGAAAACTTAACTTTACCTTCCTCCAAGATACATATCTTTTGATACTTTTTTTTCTTTGTAAAACTATTATTAATCTTCTGAAATGGCAAAGAAATTCTTGCAGAGATGCTGGACTGCTTAATTTAGATATAGAATCATTGATTTTAAGATCTATTATATGCCCTGAAAAGCAATAAACTTAATTATAAACTATGGATATTTAAGAATATGATTGTACTCATAATTTACACTATGAGTACAGCTACAGTACAGGAAAGTTTTCACTTTGTGATAAAGTAACAGATATAGTAGTGGTCTTAGTTTTCTGAATCAATTCTGAGCCCTGTTGGTATATGAAAAATAATTCGGAAAATGGTAACAGAAAATAAAGAAGCTTTCAGAGAAAAAGCAAATGTTGGAAAAATCTACAAATGCTTTAAAAGGGAATTAGAATAAGTATATGAGTATGCAGGAGAAAGGCAAGTCATTGAAATGCTGTGTGACTGTGCTTTTCCTGGATAACAGGATTGCATTTTCTCTGAAAGAAAATGGAAGATGGTCAGGGGTTTGCTACTTTTATCTGAATGCTAAGATTTCTCCATAATTATTTTTTTGTCTGCTTTTCAATTTGTTTGGTTCTTCTCTTGGATCACATTTTCATTTTTTCATATAAGTTTCTAAAAGTGAACAAGAATCAAATCACCAGATATTCTTTACTTTGGGGGTAAGACAGCTGAATGCTTGAGTTAGCAAACGTAGAAAAAAAATCCTTTTTTTTCCACACTCCATTATTAAATAAAATTCATATAATCATAAATAAGATGTTTAAACTGAAAAGAATTCATTGAGAAACCGACAGTTGTGGGCTTTATTACCTCAGTAATCTTTTCCTCCAAAACATAAATCACATGAAGATATGTTAGAATCAAAGCCAATCTATCAAGCTGTTAAAGAAAATGAGGAAAGGAAACCTTAGACATAATTCACTATTGTGCTATTCTAGTTTTATACTAGTGGAACTCCACAGGCTTTTTTGCTTGTGGACATTACGAAACAAGCTTAATTTATTAGCTATTCCAGTAGACAAAGCATCATAAAGTGCAATCACCAGCAGTTTCCCAGAATATCCATTCCCTGGAATACATAAGAATGTAATGTGGTAAAAAGCTTTAATAGCAACTTGCTGAGCTTCTGTGTCAAAAAGGCAATGCATAGCCACAAATTCCAGCACAAAGAAAGTTGGTCTCTAAGAATTTGCATTGAGCATAATAATAATAGAGATAGTTTCTTCACCATTAAGTCTTCCTTTTTTCCCTTTTCTTCTTTTTTTTCCTCTCACTTTGGAAATGACATATCATGGATAAATTCCAAAACCAAGAACATTTTAACACAGCCTTGCCTGTGTTATTTGGAAAGATTTTTCCTTCAGTGCTTGAGATCTCAAATGTACTTCTGCATATGTTTGACATTTAAAATTAAATCTATGGTTTGCATAATTGTTAACTCCTTTTTGAAAGATAAATATATTCATGATCCCTTTTTCTAGACCCTCAGTTGTACCTTTCACAAGATAGAAAACAATCTTGTAAACAACTATCTGGATTGCATGACCTTCAGCTAGCTACTGCATTTTTCACCTGTCTGACTTGAATAGCTCTTTGGAGTTTCCCTGGTGAGAATCTTTGCCACACACTCCCTGATGTAAGAATACATGGTGTGTTGACCTTGGCCACTAGGTGCCCACCAAGCCCTTCTATCACTCCCCCTCCCCAAAGGACAGAGGAAAAAAATATGAATAAAAAAGTTCGTGGGTCAAGATGAGGACAGGGAGATCACTTACTGATTACCATCACAGGCAAATCACAGACTCAACTTAGGGAAATTAATTTAATTTATTACCAATTTAAAAGAGTAGGGTAGTAAGAAATAAGAACAAATCTAGCCCTTCCCCCAATTCTCCCTTCTTCCCAGGGTCAACTTCAATCCTAACTTCTCTTACTTTGTCCCCTCCAAGCAGCACAGGGGCATGGGGAATGGAGGTTGAGATCAGTTCATAACACGTTGTCTCTGCTGCTTCTTTCTCCTCACACTCTTCCCCTGCTCCAGCATGGGGTCCTCCCATGGGATACAGTCCTTCTTGACCTTCTCTAGTGTGGGTCCCCCCTCTGGGTCACGGGTCCTGCCAGAAAACTTGCTCCTGCATGGGCTTTCCACAGGGTCACAGTTTCCTTCAGGGTACTTCCACCTGCTCCAGCATGGGATCCTCCCTGGGCTACAGGATGGATATGTGCTCCCCCGTGGACCTCCCTGGGCTGGGGGGGGACAGCCTGCCTCACCATGGTCTTCATCACCACGGGCTGCAGGG
>JAVJGG010000013.1:18187939-18198168 GCA_035590195.1 Aviceda cuculoides | reverse complement strand
GAAGGGAAGGGAAGGGAAGGGAAGGGAAGGGAAGGGAAGGGAAGGGAAGGGAAGGGAAGGGAAGGGAAGGGAAAGGAGTAATTGTATTAAAAATGTAAATCTACCACTTGTTTCAGCCACACCTAGCTTTTCACAAATAGGCAATTCTAGTTTAAAATAACAGAATTAAATGATGAAATAAAATAATACTGTTACCTTTCAAGGACGTCAAGAATGTGAGGAAGCACACACTTGCCTCTTAAGATAAGGAGAAATCCCTGAGGGTATGAGGATTTGCAAACTGATAACGGTTTTATAAGCCTCTGAGATTTTTATGAATATTAAGGTAACCACTACACATATGAAAGATGTAGTGACAACTACCCCAATTCCAGTGGATGTGTTTTGCAGAGGGAGAAGGTAATCAAACAATATGTTGTACACAAGATAGAACTTGACGTTGTTTGGGGCAGCAGTGTTCCAGAAACATATATGAAGAGTAAACAATTTCAGAGTTAGAATGTCAACACAATTTAAGTGCAATCTTAGTATGATTCTGTACTAGAGAGATCTAATTGTATGAGGATTAACCTATTGAGGCGAATACAGAACCAATAAAATGCTAATGAATTTCTGAGCACTTATTAGTTTAATATGTGTTAAACTGGTGAGGACTGACAACTATAGGAAGAAAGGTTTGCTGTAGTGATGGTTCCAAGTAGAGAAAAATTCTAATATAAATACCCTTTTTAAGACAAGTGCAGAAGTAAAAAAAAAAAACACAACCAACCAACCAAACAAACAAAAAAAAACACACAAAAAAATCCCAAAACAACCAAACCCACCCACTTCTTAGTTATGACATTCATTAAAACCATGAAAGAAACCAGAACTTTCTTAAAGAATGAAGATTTTTTAGAAAAATCTATTGAGGATAATGTATTAACATTGCCTTTATTTCAAAGGGCAGTAGTCAGTAAATAATAAACCCAGTAAATATTGTTGATACCATTGTAAAGATCAAGGAAAACCGAGGAGAGAATTTTTGAAAAGGTGCCTGATACTGTTGTATCAGGTGAAGTAGTTTTGGGGTTCTTTACCTGGAAAAACAGGGTGCTGGCTAGAATGTAAATAATCCCTGGGAGGTACCACTCCCTTCTGTCACTGTATCACAGAAATGGAAGGACCGCCTAGTGGCATCAAACTTCTGCATCAGATTCACTAGTCAAACAAAACTAAAGGATTTTTAATTGAACAGGTAGTTCTCAGAATAGTATTAATTTCCAAGAAGTTGAAATACAGGGCTCTGTGCTGCAAGTGTGGAAAAGCACTTGGAGAGCTTCATATAAATGCCAAACACCTTTACTATACATCACTTAATTTGCAATACTGTCTCTTACGTATGTACTACATGAAACGGATAAGCAAGTAGGTAGGTGACTTCTGTAGAGGAGACTTACAGCATGAAAACAGAATGATTGAACAAAAAAATGTGATCTTCAATCTGATAGAAATATAGAAAGCAAAGAGACACATAAGACAGTCTTAATAAAATCGATTATCTCTCATTAGAAGGCAGTAGCTGGGCAGAGCCTCTAAACAAACTATGCAAGCTAAATTTTATAAGTGCTCATGCCCACCACTGACAGAAGCCCAAAGGGGAGCACAGCCATTTGAATAACAAGGAATGTTTAACTCTGAGATGTGGTAAGAACTCAAGACAGGATAAAAGATAAGGAAAGTAATAATGACAATACGAACATTATGCAAACAAAGTCAGTGAAGTTAAACACCAATTCTAAGATAACTGACAACAGATGTTATCTCAAAAATACTTTGGAGATATCCTGGAGCTGAAGCATATGAAAGCCAGGAAAGAAAGGGTTTGGTTAAATGCAACTTCAGATATTACCGATGTAGTGAGTATTTGCTCTCTGAATTTTACCAGTGCTATTGAAGTGAGAGGAATATCCACCTACATACACATTAATGTTCATTTAAGTAATTATACTATCCTGCCTTCCCCGTGAAAATTATCTGAACAAAAAATTACCTGTCTTATGCTTTGGGGAGTGGGGGTTTAGGGGGTGTCAGCTTTCCTTAGTACTGTTGTAGAACTTGCAATTGCCAATCCATCTTTGCCATTTGACTGGCTTTTTCTGTGGTGAGTTTATGATAAGAATCAATACCTATTTCTGGCAAGCTGTGTAATTTCATGGCAGGTGGCTTTGGTACTCCTGGATCTATTTTCCGAATTCTGTGAAGCTGAAGTGTCATTTTTCTTACTTGGGGGGGAGGAGGAAGGCAACACCTTTAATATATGATTCTTGATTATAATTGAAAATTGTATCCAGGAAACAAGGAAAACAAAACTTTGCACTGAAGCTTTTTTTTTACAGAAGGACGTAGACAATTATCTACCAGGAATGGCATAAACATATCTGATCCTGATCCTGTGGCAAGGGAGTGCTATCTGGAATCTCTTCCAATCCTGTTTGTGGTTCTGGGAAGATCTGCAGAATAATTAGATCAACCGCTGCTTCAGAAAATATCTGAGGCTTAAGCAAGGGATCTGCTACGATTTGAAGAATGGATTACTCAGCAAGGAGAGCTATGTTTCAGAGGTCAAAGAATGTACTTATACCATGAGAAATGGCAGAATTCAAGCTGAGTTTGAAAATCTATCATAATACACTATATCTGTAAACAGAGAACAACAAATGTACACATGGTCTTGCTATCCAGGAAGGCTGAGATTGAAATATGCAGAAAAGAAATTACTTTTTTGTTCTCAGAAAAAAAAAAGAAAAAAAGACAGAATATGAGGCAGGACATGGGGGAAAAAAAGGAAAAGCCGATAGGAAAGCTAATTTAACAGTCAAAATGTTTTCATCAATGTGGAGGAGGGAAAAGACATGTGTCTAAAACAGACAGATCACATAATTTCTGTGCCAAATCTGTTACCAGATGTTACTTCTGTATCTCTGTCTCTCTGTTGGTTGCTGTACATACTGATATGGCTAATACTTTGATTCTTAATATCCTTAATGGTAAGAAAATGGAAAAGAACAACAGTTTATTGTTTACTGGTTCAGCTAATAGCACTTTAACAACTAACATTAAGTTTATGCCAACTGTCAACTGTTGGCAGCAAGAATTGTGTCTGACCAGAGAATACAAGACGATGGGCAGCGTTTGATCAGAACTGGAGGAAATGATCTTTCCCTAGGACTCTTGACAGTAACAGGAAGCATTAGCTTTTCCAAACGTTGCTCTGAGGAAGAAGCCAGAGCTTATAGAAAATAGATTCTCAGGGATTCTAGTCTAGATTGTTCTCTTGGATTTCAATGAAAGTATGTAAATTATGGATATAATTTTAAATAAAACATTTTCCCTGGGAAATCTCTTGTCATCTTCAGCGTAGTTTTCCCAAAAGGAAAGTGGAATGAAACCTCTCAGTAGGATTTTATTTTTCCCTTGTCCCCACTCCTAATGTTTTAAGCATTTTTAAAAAAGTATTTCTTCTAAAGTGCTAACTGTATAGCTTCAGAACCGATAATATCACTTTCTCTTGGCAACCATCTCTGTCATCGGTAGTTGATAAAGTTTCATGAGCTGATAAGTTTTAGTATACTTGGCAGCTTTAACTTCAGGAAAAATGTAATACATGGGATGTTTCATGAGAATGTTTTAGATACCAAAACAATTGATCTGATTCTAAAAATAGATCTGAAAAAAAAACCCAATTCAGCAGCAGTAGTAAAAATGTACAATTTATTGTATATATTATATTATATATGCAATATTATGTTATCTATGCTGCATGTTTTATTCTGAATAACAGCCAAACAATGGATTTGTTCTATAAAGCCATAGTATGGTAGAATTATGTCACTGCAGAGCTTTCAAAATATACTTTTTTTCCCCCTAATATTTGTTTAGCATTTAAATGCTAAAGTTACTACAAGTAACCATTACTGACTAATGGCTTTGGCAATAATTCACTTGAAAATACCCATGATATTGTTAAGAAAAATCCAATGAGCAGAGCAGATGTTTCTGAGTTTCTTAACAGTCAGTCAAATGTGATGAACTAGGACTGAGCTAGGCAGACTATTTTTTTCACATCACATTACTGTATTTTCCCCATTTTACCCCAAACTCTCATTCTAATTTTTGAATGTGTTCAGGAATGCAAATTACAAGACATCTGGAAAGGATAGCAGTAAAAACTATTTGTATTAGAAAGGCTGAGTAGATGTTTGTTTGAATACTTTGAAAAATGGATGGCTGGAGGATGTTATATTGTGTTTCAGGAGTTATCTGAACAGTTTATGGCAAACAATATTTTATAAATATATGAATAAAACCATCAACTTTTTGGCTGAAAAATTGTTCACCCACTGCTTTAAATGAATAATTTTGAAACCATTTCTGATTTCCTTTAAAAGGTTTTAAATTACAAGTTTTCAGAATGGTAAATACTCAATAATATTTTGTAATTAGTTATAAACATTGATTGGCAGTTTAGGTGTAAATATAATCTAAGAATTAAACATTCAAACTTATAAGGATTTTCAAGATCACACTAAATAAATAGTCTGAACCCATTATGTAAGCACATTAAAGACATAAGCTGAAATGAAGATGAAAGAGGCAATGATACTATCTTCCACTGTTGAACTTGTTTAAATCACATGAAACAGTGAAACATTCAGTACACATTTTTATGAGGTAGGAAAAGTATGTCAGGGAGAGGGAGAGAGGTAAAATGCAACTAAATGTCTCCCTAATCTAGTAAGAAGGGAAAATCTGTTTCCTGTGTTTTATCCAGTGAATTTACCATATACAGATTTCCTTTGGGGAATACAAAGGTTTGTGATCTTTACTACTGTTTGGAGTCACATATATACTCTGGGTCAGTGACACAATAGCACCTTCCCATAACCCTCCTCCCAACTTGCATTGCAGCAGTCCACAGCCCTGATCATACATCATATGTTTAACAGCCATGAGATGAAATGTTCACCTAATGACAGGCACGAATCATGGATGCTGAGTCTTGCCAGTCCCTAGGTGTGTTCCATAGCTCCTGGGCTGCTCCTGACCATAAGAATGAATACTTTTCTTACCTAATATGTCTTGGCTGGATGAGCTTTTATGTATTTCATACAAAGCAAAACAGGTTCAACAGAAAAGAGTAAGAGATCTTCTCTGAAATACTTATAAACTGGTAATTACAGGAACTGCTGGAACCAGTACATTTGGCTCCCCTCAGGCCACAATCTGCCTCATACAGCATGTCTATTAGATAGCAGTTCAAAAAAAATATTGTCTCTTCCTAAAGTGAAGAATAGGTAAACTGAACAGTTCCATTCACCACTGCTTACTTCGAACAGACTTCCTGGACTCAGCTAATGTCCCCAAAACCAGTTTAGCTTACATTTGAGATGTCCCAAATGTATCACCCTACCTCCATCTGCTTCAGAAGGGAATCCCACCTATGTGCTTTTGCTATATGAGGTTCTTTGCCAGATGTCAATAGTTACCAAAAGACAGGCTTCAAAATAATTATAATAATTAATTATGACCACTTTACCCATAAAGAACAAAGGACTATGGTAAAAGAAACAAAATAGCTTTAATCTCTTATTTCAGTTACAATTGCTTCTGTATTGCTCTGTATAGAGGGTTTCTAGTAGCCATCTCATTGTAAGAGTGAATATTCCTTGATGTAGGCTTTCTTCTCCAGGTAAGTTAAAACTAAATATATTATTGTAAAATCAGTATACAATTGTGTCCAAATATCTCATAGTTTGGTAAAGGAATTTTATGGAGAACATAGTGAAATTTGTGAAATTCAGAGATTGCTATAAGCATTTAGGAAGCAGGGGAAGAGTTTCTGATCAAAATGAGTGCTCTGCTAAATCTTACAAAACTCAAGGAACCATTTAACTCAGGTATATTTCAAATGGATATGCAATAACCCATCTTAAGGCATGAAATTAATGTCGAGAACCTTCAATTCCTAAGCAAATATCACTCTCATCTCTCTCTGTTTACCCAGTCCTTCTCTCTAGGAATATAAAATCTAAATATGTAGGAAAATCTTTTAATAATTCATAAAAACATTTCAATATCCATGAGATCATTGTATAGAAATAAATAATAACCCCTCTTTTCTATTATTAGTTAGTGCTTGAGAAAATGTCACTACATTGGCAGATAATAAGGGTCTGAAGTAGATGGTTGATTCTTTTGAAGTTATTTTGGGGATTCTTTTTCAGCTGCTCAGTTGCTTGCTGAAAAGAAAGAATTTAAGAGGGAGTCTAATAAAAGTGCTGCATGGAAAGTTCTGTTGAGTGTTGCCTTCTGAAACCAGGATGCTATCAGAGAGCAGTTGCTTGCTTACCGTAGTGCCATCTTATATTATTCTCTTGTATAGCTAGCAAAGACAGGAACACCTCTTTTAGGTCTCACCTATTTTCAGTATCAGCTACATTAATCTTTTCATTTTTTTCAGCATTGATTTCTGTAACATCCATAGCTTATGAAATAAGCTTATTGTCCTTACCTTACAGATATGAAATCTGTTTATATACAAGTAATAGAATTGTTGGGGTTTTTTTTCCTCTAGTTTGGTAGACATACTGCCTTTGCTTTTGTGACAGGAAAGTCACAGAAGTATTTTTGAAACAGACTTTTAGTTTTTCACTCTTTTGACTTTCTGAGATGTCCTGTTAGTTTCTATTTTGTTTGGTAGGCATGGAACATCTATGTTAATTGATTTTAAACACCCTGAAAGTCTGTGGTACATTTTGGACTCAAAAAAAAAATGTTAAACAGTTACTTTAAAAGTTAATGTCTTAGTGGTCTTTAAAAAAAAGAGATCTATCTTTCTGACTGTGTCTGACAAGTTGCTTAAATCCTGCAGGGCATATAACCACTGCTATCTGCATTGTCAACCGCAGCAGTCTATAATTAAAGTATTTGTTTGTATTAATTGCAAAACTTCACCAGAGTGTGTAATTCCTTGCTGAAAGGAATGGTTTTCCACAGACAAGATAATTAAATTCCACATGCAAGACAACTATGCAACTGCTTTTCCTTCTCAAATACCCCTTTGGCCTTTACTTCAGCTGAATAGATTACAGGTGATTTCAAATGTGTTCAAACCATCATAAGTTGACTGAAGCATTTGTTTTGTGCTCACAGTCGTCAATAGATTACTTGGTTTTCATTGGGTTGGGGGTTGTGTGTGTGTGTGTGTGTGTTTGCTGCTGAAGTGCCTTTTTTCGGAATTGAGAAATTTACTACAGAATGCTTTCAGATGAAGGACCCAACCACTTCATTTACACCTCAATTGCATTTTTATCACCATTCCCTTCATGCCTGGTATATGCTCTTTCAATGTACTCAGTGTCTGGTGTATATCTTATGCAAGCCAATGAATTTCATGGTCTTTTTGAAGCAGTTTAGTGGAAGAGATTCAATCTTTTAATGTGGTGACTACATACAGCTATCTGACACCTACAGTGGAGACACTGAATTGTCACCCTACAGACATTCATTCTTCTTGCCAATTTAATATAATTTTCCCCCAGAATCACACTTAAGTATGTTTCAAAAAACTTCTTCCTTTGGATGACCAAAGTTCATTTTATCAACTTTGACTGCATCAAATCACTTCTAAATAGGCAATGTATACACTGAAGACAGCAAATAATCACTATTGGTGATGTCAGCTGGAATATGAGATCTGAGTAGCATATTATTTCTGTTTTCTTGCGATAAATAAATACTAAGACCAAAGTTTTCACTACTTCCTGAAAAATTGTCCAAGAAAACTGGCAAAGCGGTCTCCTTGTGGACAAAGATTTCCTGTAAATAACTAGAAATCAAATGACAGTGAAGCTGTTCTTCAGAAGCCTAGAGATAGAATCTTAGTGATGAAAACTAGAATGTACCATTCATCCAAAAACATCGGTAGGTACATCCCTTTACCTAAGTTAGAAAAGGAAGTTCCAGGTAATATAAGTCAAAGTTAGAACAGGACTCTTGTTTGTGAGAACGTGATCCTTTTAAGCTCCATTATGAAAGTAATTAATTAATTAATTTTAATTAAGAGATTAAATAGATTAATTATTTTTCTGGTTAATTGATTATCAAAAATAATATTCAAATCTTGAGGATGCACACTTCAAAGTATCTCTAAAATTCATATAATTTTTGTCAGATTTTCCCCTAATATTAATTTGATGGACATTAAGATCAGGTATCTTTGCTTAGTTTTTTGCTTTGAAAAAAGACCTGAGCATATCTGTTTCGTCATTTACTTTATGTAAATTTTGTTTCAAAATTTCAGTGTCAGTTTGTTTTCATGTTGAATAGATAGTATTCTTACAGTTTTTAAGAATCGTGACAACTTTAAGAGATGTATTTTTTGTATAATGTGGGGTTTGTACAAAATTTCATGTATATAAAGTGCTAACTCATGAAAGAAACTGACAGACTTAGAAGTTTGCTCAGTTTTTTGAATAAGATAGCCCTTAGACTCATGATCTTTTCTATGTCGTTAATTTACAGGCTACAAGTAAAGAGAAGCAAAGCAATTGTCACAACAGCATGATGCAGGAAATAGGATACACATGCTATTTTTTTTGAGCATTAAGAGTGAAGGGCCTATATAGCAAACAAAGAAATGGTCATAACACACAAAAACCCCAAAATATTTCAGACCTTGCCTCTTGATTAATCTTGTCAGATTAATCTCTTTATTAATACATATTAAAGCTGTACTGGTTTAAGGATCTTTTTCAGTTCTGTAACTAAATAATATATATGATAAGTGTTAAATGGGTAGTGTCAAATCTGAATTCTGGAGATCACATTTATTTCAGTACTCTAAGCTGGATCCTCAGGGGAGGCTACATTGGAAAAAATATATACTGAATGTTTTTCTGGTCCTTTGCCTGAAGACTTTGTCCTTAATTGTTTAAATTAACCTGATTTCCACATAAGGTCTATGTAATCTAGAAGCCCTGCATTTCCAGTTATCTCTTATTACTTCCCCTGTAGGCTATGCACACTTCTGTTGTGAGATGGTCATGTTCTGGGCCAATGCTACCTCTTTTTTTCCTATAACTATTTAGCAGTGTGCCCTTTAGCAGCCTTATTCAGGAATGAAGTCAGAAAGCATATTATTGCTTACAAATGCGTTAAGCTCTGGCAATATAAAATCAGTTGTCATACTGGTAGCACTAAATTATGTTTTTGGTCATCCTTGTCCATCTGTACGTAAGAGAATCTTCCTTTTTTTCTTTCCAAAAGAAGGTGAAAATGAATTTTCAGCAAGAGCTTTGGTATATTTTGCCATAACTTCACCTTCAGCCTAACTCAAGTCATCCAAGAGGCTACTTTAGTTTCTGGCAGATGGTTCAGGTCCACAAGAACTATTGCTCATTAGGGATATTGAGAATATAGTCCATTCCAGACATTTTCATTTTCTGCAGAGACTGAGGGTACAAAACCCAATTATAATTAATCTACAGTTGCTTGACAGTTCCCTTACTGTGGGAGAATTCTCACCACAGGATTTATGAGAGATTTCAGGTTTTCATCCACTGCCTGAACAGTCAGAAATGGTGAGGACGTATCAGAGGATCTAACCATAAGCACTGATTGTAGCCCTTTGCCCTTTTCAATTTAGTACCTTCAGCAAACAGACTGGAAATGGTTGATATCACCATACTGAAAAATCAGGCTAGCATAAATCTTGGCAACTGATTATAGAGAAGTAATAAATAAATTAAACTATTCTTCATTTAATCATGCAATTTAAACTATACTTCCTTTAATGAAAGGGGCATAATCATGGATCTCTCTTTTCTAAGAAGTAGGGTTAAAAATAATAAGTATACTCACATTGTTATATTTGTGTAATAAATTTCATGGTTACTTTCTGATTATTTTTTTCCTTTATATTAAAAAGTACCATACACAACAGTATATTTTAATCTTCACTGACAAAATACAATTGTGTACATATCAGCAATGTAGTTACAAAAAATTTAATAAAAAATTCCTAACAATAACTGCATATCTTTGAATGAATAGAATAGAATAGAATCGAATCGAATCGAATCGAATCGAATCGAATCTCCCCAGGAGTAGCTTGTACCCATTACCCCTCATCTTTCCCATGGGACTCCTTGTAAAAAGGGAGGCCCCACCTTCTTTGCAGCCATCTT
>JAVJGG010000013.1:18137374-18171711 GCA_035590195.1 Aviceda cuculoides | reverse complement strand
CCCCCCCCCCCCCCCCCCCCCCCCCCCCCCCCCCCCCCCCCCCCCCCCCCCCCCCCCCCCCCCCCCCCCCCCCGGACATCTGTCACCATGAGTATCAGCAGCCATCAGCTCCCTAAACCCCTGACCTCAAATAGAATGGGTTGGAGTATATATATGACACACTGTCCTCTTTTAAAGGATTTCTTGAGCTATGTTACACATCCCAATACTTTACAGAGACTTTATAGAGACTGCTCCATTCCCGATTAAGGCTACATTTTAGAATGTATACACACCCAGGCACAAATAAGCCTACGCAGTTACAGATGAGGAGATTTTGCTCAGACCTAGTACCCACCTACATGGCAGAGATTAAACCTGTATTTAAAAGCCACTTATCTGTTAAGAGGGACATCTTCCTTCAGTAGTGATAACGGAAATGCATTGGAATCCTTGTCTTCAGATTTAATAGTATTTCTGGATATTTACCAGCATTTCTGGGATCTCATATTACATATGTGAGAACGGCAGTGTTCCATAGTAGTTGGTATTCTGTGTAGTTTTTATTGTTCCGATACAGCTAGCAGAGGCAAGTTTTTATCTTTGGGGTGAAGAGGGTCAGATTAAGCACTTTTATATAAGTACCACCACCACAATGCATACAGTTTAGTCTGGAAGAGCTTACAGTGTGGATGTAACAGATCACAGAGATCCAGCTAGTGCCAAACCAAGCTGATGAATCTAGCAAGCATCATGGAACCAGCTTGTCTATTTGTACAACGTTACATCAAACTAAAACCCCATCTTTCTGAAAGTCCTTTACCAGGAAAGAAAAACTAGCTCATAAGGGTGTTGAAGCTTATTATAGTTAACCTGCCATTTCCATAACTCATCACAAATACTCAAATGTGGTCTGTAGATAAAGACCAATGAGAAAGATATTCTTCCAGGTGAAAGACTGGTCTTGTTATATTCTTACAGACTAGTGGAAACTTCCTTTATCCTCCCTGTAGGCTCTGCAGGCAAATCCAAATACAGTCTGTAAGTAAATTAAGGCAGAAATTAAGTACATAGTGCCTTATTGTATTACCTTCCACCTTTTGGAGCAATGTTCACATCTTCAAAATGTGATCTATCACAAAGATAGTCTCTTATACCCTCATTTCTCTCTTCTGCTAGTCTATAGAGGGAGGAGACATTGTACACAGCAAAGGAAACACCAAAATCAGCCCCAATGTTTAATATGGGTTTGCTTCTTTTGGTTTTGCATAATTTAAAAATTAAAAAAAAATAAATCTATATGATTCGCAGCAATAAGCAACTATTCACTTATTCACAATATTTCATCATTTCACAGTTTGGATAAAAAGGGTACGATTTTAAATGTGTCTGAACTTAACTCTCCTTCCCTTTTTGGTATGCAGTAGTTCATTCACATGTCAATCAGCTGTCTGCTTTCCAAAATTTTGATTCTGCTACAAAAAGTAACTTTTTTTGATGAAGACTGTCTGCAGATTTTGCATTCAGTATAGCCAAGGATTAGCCTGGTGACACTGTATTAGAAACTATTAGCCTAAAAATAGAGTTGTTTCATGACACAATATTAATTGCAAATTTTTTAGTTCATCTGTAAGCCAACTGGTTACAGCAGGACACAATGTAAATTTAGTCTTTATTTTGACTGACAAGGTTCCTTGAATGTGTCATTAACCTGTTCATGGACACTCCAGTCTTTTCCAAGGAGATGCAAGTTATTTAAAGGTATCTGTCCACTTAGAACAGGTACTCAAAACCAGGAACTTTTTCTTCCCTTTTTATTCAACTTTACTGAAAACTGAAATTCAATAAATAGAGAGTGGACAACTGACTTGCAAAAAAAAATCTTGTCATCTTCATTAAAAAACCAAACCCAAACAAAACAAACAGCAAGAAAAAAAACTAAGCATTTTTTATGATCAATTGTTTGCTTATTTCTTTCTTTCTTGTTTTCATTCACAACCACTTATTTTAATATTATTCAACAAAATAAATAATGTGAAAACAAAAGTTATTTTAGCAATGTTTTAATATGACCAGTTTTACAAGGGAATCTGTGCTTGTGGGCTTTGTAGTCAAATTTTGCCAACTTGGGAAGGCTAGAGTCTTTTACTAAATTTCTTAACTGAAACCTGTAGTTTCCAAGTTTTTATTTTCTAGTAGGGAAATAAAAATAAAATTATTCTGCAACATCTCCTTACCATTGACAAAGTATGAGGTCAAAATATATCTCTGTGGCTTAGGGAAAGAAAAAGCTTATCCGGTTCAATTGTTCAGCAGGATACAATTGGCATGAGTCGAAAAACTTTTACAGTTCAATGAAAAACATTCCTTCAATAAGAGGGTCTGACCCCTCTACCCCTCAAATATTTGCAATGGCTCTGATAATGTTAACAGCATTTCCAGCAGTCTTCTCAACAGCGTTAACTGGAGAGTAATCTCTGTGAGGAAGTCCCCAAACACTACTTCAGTTAAGAAACATTTGTACAAACACAACATGACTGCTAAGCCAGCTGCCCAGCAGCTAAGAGAAATTCATCTTGCCTGGATTTCCCTTAAAGCTGAATTTCATTGCCCAGTTTCACAGAAGCTTACAGCACATGAAGGAAAAGATTGGTGCCATCTGTCTGGCATATGTTAAGCAGAAAAGGTTTTTCTTGTGATACACAAAAAACTTTTTTTTTTTAGAAATTTTATCCTTAACATTAGATCTTGAAAAATTTCTGGAGTATATGATGTGTCTTCAAAAATGTAGTTTTATAATCTTTCTGTGACAGGGTCTTTTTAGAATTTTATTCAACACAGAGAAGAAACTAGTAGAATGTGGGGAGAAAAAAAACAACCAACCAAAACCAAAACAAGGCAACTGAAAGAAAACAAGCAAGATAAATACAGAAGAATTTTTTTTCCCCATCAAATATTTCTTAGGACAATTCCTTTTGCCAAAATACTAATTTAGTAGTAAAATATGGGTTAAACTCATTCCAGCAACTAGTTAACAGAAATTGAGAAATTGTTTAGGAAAGTAGGTTTTCAGTCAGAGACTAAATAGAATTGTATCTTCTATGCAGAGATGTTTGGGGTTTGTTTTGTGGGTTTTTTTCTGTGTCAGGTTTTTAATTCCTCATAATGGTACCTGAAGATGGATATTCAGAAGAAAAGCTGCGAAGTGTTTTTTTTTCTCTTCTTTACTAACAATAAGAAGTTTTAGCACTTTTAATTTTTTTCTCTTTAAAATATCCAGAAAGAATGATGATATGGCTATGGAAAAAACGGGGAGAAGAAGTAAGTTCGTACTGAATACACTAAGCAGGATCCAACTGGCTAAATCTTACTAAAAACTTCACAGAACTCCCTAGATAAAGTTAAATACAAGTTAGAGACCCTAGTTTCTGGGCACGTGCTGAAGTGGTTTTATTGAAGAAAGTACCAGAGAGAGGCAGAGCAGTTCTGCTTTTGCAAGTCCTCAGAAATGCTGTCTTCTTTCAGACACTTTGAGGAATCTTCCACAAAGTTAGGTTGCATTTTCACCCCTCTGATCAAGGTACTTGAATTTCATCATGGCTCCTAAAATAAACTAATTAGTGCTTCAAAACAGATTTTACGTATAGACTCAGTCCATACAAATACATGTTATCTCTACTTGTCACATCACATAAATATGAATACAATTTGATTACTTTAATATAACACAGTCAGATCTCTTTGAGTAAGTGTATTTGACCACAAATATTATTTATCCAGTTACTGCTGTTTCAAGTCCCATATGCCATGACTGAGTTGTAGCATGTTATTATAATGGTATTAAGTCTTGAGTTGACTAATTGAAGTAATGGAGATTCTTCTATTGTAGAGAAGAATTTTGTTTTAAACGATGTTAAAACAAACTGATTGGAACAGCTTTAACCTGCCCTCACTTTCTTGTTGGGACAGTTTGCAGAACCTTAGTTTGTGTTACAAAAGAACAAACTAATTTGTAGAGTATCTATTATTACTATTTTACTAAGAGCTTAAAAAATATAAATTTATTCATAAAGCATAGATCTCTTTTAGCACAACTGAGCAAGGTACTGAGTAATCTGGCTCATAACCAGAAGTGCACTTAGGCACATTTAATTTCATTCTCTGTAGTGGCTTTCCTGGCTGGAGCTCCAACTGTTCAGCACTTTGCTTGATTCAATTTTAAAAGAATTCACTAGCCAAATGCTTTCTGTTGCACCAAGACATAGCATGACAAATAGTCGATAAGGATGAGAATAGTGAGAAGGTTTATGGTCACAATGTGCTTGCACATTTTAGTTTATGTGTTGTTCTAATGTTTTAAAAGTGGTTATTGACTCCCTTAAGCTGTCATCCCAAAGCACTCATTTTTTTTGACAGAGATTCACATTTTAAGGTCAAATATAAAATGTAGGGTTTAGATCTGGTCTTATACTGGAACAAGGGCTCTGTGGACCAATGCAGAGATTTTTATGGGAGTGAGGAATATGAAAATGTAGCTAGAGACATCATGAACAAGCAGATGGAGGAAGGGAAAAAAAAAAAAAAAGGAAAAAAGCAACATTCGAGCCAGAACAAAAAATGCCAAGAGAAAAAAGACTGTTTTCAAAACAATGTCAATTCCCTGTTCTTCTCCTGCCTCCCCTTCCCCCCAGCCTCAAAGACAGGTCATTTTCTGGGTGCCCAAGCAGTGACTGCTTTTTTATGTGGTAATAGGCAGAAGTAGCAGGCATATTGCCTGAGTTTGTGAACTGACTATGAAGCAGCTTAGACAAGCCATTGACCCCTATAAATTTTATTCTTTAGATAGGTTTCACATATGTCCACATGAACAACCTTTCCCCTGGATTTATTTTAGGAGAGTATAAACAGGAAACTTGGGCAAGTTGGTCAGTGTCTTAATTTAGGTCAAGTTGCCATAATTTATAGGTGAAACTATTTGTAAAGATAAAGGATTCTGTAAAGTGTGAGTTAAAACAGAACTTAGAAAGTGTATTTAAAAAAAAAGGTGGGGGGAGACATGGCTGGGTTTATAGGATACAAACATTTGGGCAAAGTCATTGTAAGTACTCTTTTAGTTAATGAAAGAAATAGGTAATTTGCCTACTAGCATGCAATTCTTGTCACTTTAAGATAAATATTTATAAATAGATCAGTTGATTTGCACATTAAAAGTTCCTATTTCTCTTCATTTATAAAAAGGAGAGTTCAGGATAACTAATTTTGATGTACAAAACTAGAGCTCAATTCTGTTGTATAAGTAGTTTGTCTAGTGCTATTAAAATGCAGAATATCCAAGTCATCTGCACAATGTTGAGAGATATGGCATAGGACCTGGAAGAAACCCAATGTAAGAGAAAAATTCAGTCCTTAAATTTAAATGTCAGAATGTAAACCTCTACCTGTGATCTATTTTTCTAATCTCTCCTTTTAATCAATGGGGTCAGCCGACTAAAAGTTGATCAAATAGATCTTCAGTGGCACAAATGTACTGGCTATTACTACAGCTTACCTTTAAGGTGAACTGAATGCATGTGTCTGGAACAAAAGTGACCCTTGGCTGGGATTCCTTTGCCTGGATGAGATGAGGGGTCAGGCTGACCCCATTTAGAACTGGCTTCACCCCACACTTGTGTTTTGTCATTTGTTTGCTTTTCTATCTGGTTTTGCAAATCTAACATCAGCTACACCCATGTAAGTCAGACATAACTTCCTTGCAGAGGTGGGTCTATATTGCTGTAATTTGCAGGAAAACATAAAGAACTTTCCGAACTCAAACTAAGTCCTACAGATGATTGGAAATACTGATTTTCAGAACATTTAATGGCCAACTTCGATTTTTCAGAAATGCAAATAGTTTTGCTTGCCTAGACTGTAAATTATTTGGGCACGAACTGACTAGAAATCACTAGGGGAAGTTGTGATTACATCTTCACACGTTTCTGCTTACTTGGAGCTTACTTATCTACATACTTGGGTCCAGTGCATTGCTCAGACGCCTTCTTTCCCTTTAGTTTCCCATAGGAGTTTAAGAAGTTACTTCTGACAACTATAACACCTGGCATGTGATTTACTTGCCTGAGCATTGGCACCCAGTGCTATTTGAGATTCTCAGGGATATTCAAGATGCTTGAACAGGTCTGGTAGATACAACAAAAGAAGAGAACTTATGAGAAAAAAAATCCGTTTTCTTCTGGAATGGCAGCTGGAAACCACACACACACATTAAAAAACAAACAAACAAACAAACAAACAAAAAAACCAAGGCTAAAACAAAGCACAGACACATGCTTCACATGCAGAGTTTTACATTGTATCACTTTGTATTTAAATTGGGAATCACTCCCATTTTTCTTTCTTTTCTTTTTTTTTTTTTTCCCCACATTACACTGCCAAAGAAAAGTTATCCTCCTTTTATCTGGGAGATATATTGGCTGTAGACATGTCTAAAATAAGAACACTGTTATGTCAGAACTTCAGGCTGTATACTATAATGTGCCTAATCTTCATACTGTATAGACTTACTTCCTACCCTCTGACAACTTTAATTTTACACTGATGTTTCCTCATGCATCACTTAAAAAGCGATCATTTCTCTGGCAGCAATGTGCTAGCACTACATAAGAGTGACTGCAACAGCCACTGGCCAACAATCTAATGAAATGATACAAGGATAAAAAAACACAAGGAAACTGAAATTAGAGTACTGATTCTTGTGTATTGGTATGTTTTCACAGAAAGCAACAGAATTACTTCAGAATTATATAATGGCTAGTGGAACTAGGACTAGTCTTGTATATCTTATACTAATCTCTCATTTCTAATCTTATCAGGTTTTCTTTTATCACTAGCTCAAATGGTAAAAGAAACTCACTGAGGATATAACTACTACTGGGAGTTGTTAATGGTGAACAGAAATCATCCAAGTCCCAGCTGATGGAAACCTGAGAAGCAGAGAGCTGACAAGATACAGTTCCTGTGAGTAATTTCCAATGCTTTAATAACAATGCAGAAAAAAATGCATCTACTTCAGCAACCAAAGAAAAGTTTAACATTGATTGAAATAGGCTTTGATGAGTTTTTAATCTATATAATTTGGCTTGTAATTTTTTGGTCTGCTCCATGCAGCACATTGAACTAGATCAGCAGTACAGTAAAATGAAAAAGACTGAGGGAGTCAACTTGTCGCTTGTTCTTTTCTCTGCGCCAAGCAAGGAGTTTCTCTGCTTGCATGCAAAGATGGATATAGATACATAAAAATCCATATATGTGTGTATGTACAGATTTAGAAATAGGTATATACTTGAATGCACTAGTCATATATCCATTGAAATTTAGCTTGCACTGCTACATTCACACTGATGACAGGAAATCAAGCAAAAATAAACTAGGTCCTATCTTTTCTTTTTCTTGAAAAGACATATTATTTCAGTAATGCTTCTTCTCTGAGGCAAGTGTCATAGGTAAGGAAGTCCTTTTTAGAGAATTCAGGGGTATCTTATGGACACCTCATTTCCTTGCCCAGTGAGGCAGAACTATGATGAAAAGTTCTAGTGGGAAGTTACAGCAAAAGTTTCATGAGATCTCATGGTTACTTGCTGTCATTTGACACTGCTCTTACCCTCACTGTATCAGTAAGATTGCTTGTAGAAATGGTGTGTTAGCAGGAATTTCTGGTTTGTTTCCACATTTTCAAAATGGCAATTCTCCTTTCAGCTATCATATTGGAATATTATTCTTTCCAGTAAACTAGTGAAAGGCATCAGTCATAAACATCTCAAAATATGTCTGGAAAGAAGTGCTGTGTTGAAAGCTACTCTAAAAATGTCTTCAGATACAAGTATATAAGAAAGCAATATGTAGGAAAATGTATTTTCTAGTCAGTGAGAGAGGAGAAGACAGGCCAAGGAGATCTCATGATGCGAGTAGCACAATTATCTGTACTTCTCTCTCATTATCTTTTTCCAGATGAATAGCAGCTGGACAGCATGATGAAACTGTAACTTTTCCTCTTACTGGAGAGCTACAGTATGAAAAGGTATTCTGTGGGTAAGCTGGCAGAAAGCTGAAGCATTGCAAAGACTGTTTCTGTGACCATGTGGATGATTCTGTGATTCCATGAAAGTTCCTAACTTTCAGATTAAGATTGGTTTAAGAGAGAAAAGAGTACTGGAAAGAGACTGAATGTTTCTCACTTTGACTACTGTAAAAAATTCTAGCTGGAAGTTAGCCTTTATGTATTTCTGCATAAATAAAGGCCATAGTTCAAACGTACAAGTGTTTATGCTTTCACTCCATCTACTCTTAAAATAGTGCCTGCACAAAGAGAGATATACCTTTTTCTCTATAGGGCCAATGAGCTGTCATTTCTTCAAAATGTGTAGTAAATTAGGCAGAAGAGTAATAGTTAAACCTTTATTAATTTGCCTGCCATCTCTTAGCATTGAATCCTATTTAATCTACATCTACAAATAGATGGCCCAAGTGACGTATGCCCAAATGAAAAAGGAGAGTCTACTAGAAAGAATCTCCTGGGCCAGAGTCTAGACATCCACTGTTAAAAGTACTAATCGCATTGTGTCCCTTTCTTAACTGTGTTGTGATCCCTTGTTACTTCCATTGGAATGGAATTAGGGAATCTCTTTGTTTTGATAACAAGGAATCTTCTTCTAATTTCCAGTTAGTTTATTTGACTCATTATTGTGCAAACTATGCTCCTTAGTTGCAATATCTCATTTCCTTCCCTGGCATTTATGCTCACTATGGATACAAAAATCACCTCTCACCTTTTATTTTTTTTTTTTTTTTTTTCTTTTGAGGATCTCTGTTGCCTTCATAAACCCAGCTGTCTTTCTCCACAACTACTCAGTGTCTTCTCAGTTTCTTTAAATTAAGTCAAGAGTGTCCTGTGTAATAAACCCAGTACTTACCCCTCTGATAAACATCCCTTCTAATACATCCCAGGGTATGCATTTGCTTTCTTGAGCCCTTGTCACATGAGAGTTCATCACCATACTGAGTTTGGAGCAGCAGATATAACCAGAGAGTGACATGGTTCACCACACCATGAGCATTATTTTTCAGCCATAGATCTGATGACAAGAGACTGGTGGTATCATTCTGGTCCTGTAGGTCTTCTGCCTTGAACTGTTTCATTTGAACTTCTAAGTCTCCGGGTGCAAGGGAGGCCAGAACTTGTGTCAACAAGTTTTCTTCCTGCAAATTTGTAATAATTTCTAATAGGTTTTCATTGATTTTATTTTGGGTTTTTTTTCCAGCTATTAACATGAACTAATGTGATTTAATGTAATTATATACTTCAATATTATTAAGTAGCATGTTCTTGAAAAAAATTTTTTAGAAATGAAAGTAAAGCCTGACTACAAATATCTGTGTTCTATTTTTCCCTCCCCTTTCCTCTTGATAATCTGCCCAGAATAACCATGTTTTAGAAACTTCCATATCAAGCAATATTACTTAGTATTGAGTCTTACTGAATTGAACAACTCAGTCATCACTCCATCACTAATAATTATGGTAGGTCACAGGTATGCGAAATAAAGCCTACAGTATGCAAAGGAATATAAGAGAATGCATTTGTTTATATTACATTACTCTTCATGTAGATGTTCAGAAAGATTTATCTACCAGAAAACTATAATTTTTCCATAAACTTCTTTTGCACATTAAATACATCTAAAATTTAAGGTATGAATTCTAGAGTTCTCTTCTGGATGGATCTTTTCTGCTCATAAACGAGGGCTTTGCCTAGCAAAGACAAAGGTTAAGCTCCCAATCAGCATGTAAGTTCAGAGCCCTTAGTGTTTGTATACGTCCTTCAAAGTTACTGGAGGCCACAGGCAACAGCCTAAAGAATTCCACATCCTTATGATACAAAAGCAGGTGGTAGCTTTATATAGTAACATGAGAAATAGTTGAATGTTGGAAAAAATATACCCTTATACAATTATCGTTATACTTAAATACATTTGCTTTGACTGTATTTTCTGTTCACTGTCTATAACTGGAGAAGAAAACAGTTATAGTTAAAGTTCTGTTAATTTAACTGCAGGAAGAAAAAGAAAATGGAATAAGTTTGGGGTTTTGCCACTGGAGAATGATATAGCACATAATAACTATGCACTAAGCCAAACTAAGTCATTTATGGTTCTGAATGTATTCTATTTCAGACCTTTTACTAGCTTTAACTAACTTACCACCACCATTTTCCCTGTATCATTTTTGCCGCAAGTTCAAAGAGCACTTTTAGGCTCCTAGCTGCCTCATGACTTCAAAAGCAAATTCAGCTTAATATTTTAATGAATAATTAGGAACTGAAATATAAAGCTGCTTACATGCCTCAGTGTCCACCTTTTCATAAAAAGACCCTGCTGCCTTCCTATTTGACTTGTACGCAATCGAGTGCACCATCAGTGCTCAGCAGCCCAGATGGAGCAGCAGGAGGCGTTGTGTAAAATGTCTCACAGCAGATTACATTGGTCTCTACATGGAGAACTGAGCAATCTGTCATGCCCCTTTAAGGTTTTTACTTAGCAGCTCTGTTGGCTACTGCTTACCAGTGGCAGAAACCTTATTCCGCCTATTCTTTGGACAGAGGTTGCCAGCTGGGAGCATATTTACAGCAACAGAGGGGACATGAATTTAGGGAGTCTTTTTGCATGCTTTCAGAAACAGACTCTCTTTATTACTTCCTTTCAAACTGTGTTTGGGGATCTAGCACCAAATACATTATTCATAAAATGGTTTATACGTATGTGTTAAATCAAATGAAAAGTTTCCCAGGAGAGGAAAGTGTCCTAATAATGTACACTTATTATGGGAAAGGACACTATTAAGGAAAAGTTACTATATCTACATCTTTTTAACATTAGTCTGAGTACCTCAGTACAAACTGGAAGGTTGAGAAAAGTCAAGAGAAAAAATAGATGACTTGGGAATTCTAATAATTTTGTTGGCTGAGTGTCTTTGCAGCTCAGCTTTATGGTAGCTCCAGGTTTTCTCTCTATTGCAACTGCAATCAGAAAGGTACACTTAAGAACAATTTTTCAGATACCAAATGTATTAGTGGTGTTTATTGTTACATGTGTAATGGAAGAGTACTAATCTACCTAAAATGCATGGTTCATCATCTGCACAAATAATTGAAAGTTCTCTTTTCTGATTATCAGGGAAGATTTGCTGAATAACCTCAAATGAAACACACACACTAATTACATGTAATAAAATTATTATTTAAAATAAACCAATAAACTGTATTTTGTGAGATTAGGAGGAGGGTTGCTGTTGACAACACTTTGACAAGAGAGATCTCTGGACTATTGAAATCAGTGGGATTCTGCCAGTAATTTTTGGATCTGTCCCTGACTTGCTAGCTCACAACAGAACTAACAGTCCACAGTTGTTTGTTTTGTGGCCAGTAGAATGGTTTAGGGAGTGTCCACAATTTAATGAGAAATTTTCAGCATACATATATTTGAGCTGTCAATGTTACACCAATCATAAGTTTTGCAAATGCTAAATATATTAAGCTGAACAGACTTTAACCAATCAGTTTCGAAAAATAGCAGACCTTTTTGGTGTGATTTTTTCTGAGTTGGATGATTTCTTATAATTTTTACTTAAAAAGTTAAGAGAACTATTATGGAATGAAAATAATGTTATTTTTAAAAAATGTCAAAATACATTTTTATATAATCATGTTTTGACTAGAAAAAAAACTGTGAATGAAAAAATATAATCACCCATACGACGCAAGACAAAATACAAGCCCAGGTTTGAGCCTCTGTACTTTAGGAAGCAGCAAGAACTGTTAGGACAAGAGGTAAATAAGCTTTTTCAGACATTCGTTTCTTCTTTAGGCATGAGTCAGATATCCAAGATATCCTACTTTCGTAAGTACAGACATATTAGAAACCAAAGAGTCATTGTCTCCAATTCAAGAAACATGTAAGTTCTCCTCCAGCTTGCTACCTGTGTGTGTCACAGTGATACTCTCTCTCAGAAACATATTAGAATTATTAGTTCCACTCTACAGAACAGGAACAAAGATAGAAACATTAAACTGGTAGTTTAAAATCTGAGGGAGTCTGCAGTAGAAACAAAAATTTAATCTGAATTGCTATCATGGAGGGTTAGTACAAGAACCACGGGGCAATCTTTCCTTTCTAGAAGCTCTTGCCTTACAATTTCAGCAACTCCCTCTTGCCTGAATGACTACCCACATTCAAAGTCTTCCAGCTTGTCTTTCCAAGCACAGATTTAGAAAGGAATGAAAGAGAGAAGGAAACATACAGGGATAAAGGGCCTTCAGAGCCTCTTTCAGACAGTGTGATAGCATATCTGTAGCAGCTCTGCAGCAGCTGCAGTCTGCCTCACCCCCTCAGTTGTGTTAAGGTTGCATGCACATCTGTTTTCCAAACTCCCAAGCTTATCACAGCTCCTCCTTTCAGGAACTGCAGCTCTTCAGAGAGCCAAATTTGTCCGTACAAGTTCTGCGCTGACGTTGCTTTCTTGTCTCACAATGGCTGGAGCTTTTTTGTATGCATCTGTGAGTGTGTGTGAACTTGTAAAGAAAAAGGAAAGTACTAAGAGCAAGAACATGGAAAATTAAACTTTTGGTAGCAGTAAAGCAAAAGGAGGAAGTATACTAAATGAGGATAGTTAGCAGAATACATTTGCAATGTTCAGGAAATAAAACTTGAGTCTCTTTCAATCAGATCATATGTGTTATTAAAATAATATCTACCTATTCTTTTCAAGAGATACCTAACAGATACTTAACAGGACACTTTTTACCTGTTACAAAGCTGAAAGTCCAGACAAGGAGCTCTCCTGAAGGTCAGCCCTATTTACTGGAAAAAAAGTCTGATGCTATACTTGCATGTTTATGTTCTGCTTTCTACTTCTTGGCACTGTGGTCTTCCTTCTACTGCTTTTGGTAGAAAAGAAATTCTTGTTCTTGTTACAAATGCATGGCACTGTATTTCAAAGGACAAAACAACATTAGCCTTGCATGCTATATTAGTAAGGGTAAGGTTAAGTATGTTTAAAGAGATACTGTCTATTAGCCTGAAGTGAATCGCTGTGGAGATGTTGGATTTCTGCCCAGAGATAAAAAGTAGCTAAGATACCTCTTCAGCTACACTGATTATTATTATTATGTATAAATCTTATTAATTGTGTGGGTTTGCTCATTTGTTAAAATTAGGAAGTTATGACAATTTATTTTTTTTCTAGTAAATAAATAAGTAAATATTTAATGCTGAGTCTACCAGGTGAACACTGTCTCTCTGAAGATGGAAAAGCTGTGGCCAAACCAGAGCTATGGATTCTGCCCATCACCTGGCATGAGTATATTCCACCTAATATAGCATTACAATCTTTGGTCATTTGCTTTCAAACAGAAATAATGCAGAAAGACCACTGATGATATTTTCAAAATTATTTATCAGTTCTTGGGGAAAGCTTTTATGAGTTTTTGAGCACGTTAGCTGTCTTGAATATCTGAGGTGTCTAAGGCACTGATCTCCACGCTTCAGTTACATTTCAATTTTTTGGCTTATGATTTAGTTTGATGCCTTCTGCTTTTTTTTATAATGACAATCAGTGACTTATTTTTGTTCACCTACTCTATGCTAATCCATAATTTACATTGCATTTGCATTACCAGCAAAGCTATAGAATTTCTCCTTGAGCTGGTTGTAAAGGGGTTGTTGAATTTCAGTAATCAAACAACAAAGTTATCCAGATTGCTTTGAAGTTCTAATACAAATAATGTGAGAAGCATATTAGGGCTTGACCTAAAGTTTTGATCAAACTTGAGCATGCAAGGTAATCTTTGGGACCAGATCCCTGACCTTGTATTCAAAACTGCTATTTAAGGCAGAGATTTGTCCATGTATATCTGAGAAAGGACTTCAGAACTTGCTTACTTTGAAAGTGTGAATGTTTGGACGTTTACAGCTATTCCTTTTGCCAGTAGAGCAGGCAGTTTGGTAGCAAGTTTGGTAGAATGCATTCTAGAATTATGATAAAATAGAATGAACATAAGGAAGACAACATCTGCATGCTTCCATGTCTCCACAAGTGCCTAGCATCATCAGAATACTTACATTTAGCTTCTGCATTAGTCCCTCACACTTTTTTCCCCTTGTTCACTTGCACAACATATGGAAGAAGGTTGCATTTATTCTTGATTGCATAATCATTATAATTAGTCCCTCACCTCATCAGCCAAGAGGTTGTACAAATGCCCTCCAATTTGCTAAGCACAAAAAGGATGGTCTCAGATTTGTTCTTTATTCAAATGGTATTTTGTCATTATCATCTTTCATTATTAAGTTACCACTTGCTTGTCGCAAATCCTGAGCTGTTCCAAGGCCTGGTGTTCAGGAACAAGTAGTATTTGCTCTGAAGAGCTGTGCTATACCATAGCACAGTGTATTAGCAAGTCATCCAGGGCAGTACGATCAATAGTTTTGTTAGTGCTGAAGCCCCTATATCTGCACTATACATTGTTTCAGTGTCCTACCTCAGACAAGATTTATCCCACGCCCATGGACCAATAGTCCTCTCCAGATATCTAATTCAAAGCTGTCCAGAGGACTAAATATGTCTCACTCGAGTGGGACCACTTTTGTCCATCAGAAGCGGACATTCTGGTTCAGTTTCCTCTGGAAGGTCTCTTGTTTGTGCTCTCTGAAACCATCCTGCAAAACAAACCAATCTGAAGTAAGCAAAATTATTGAGGTATTTGCTTCAAAATGATGCTGCTGAAGTGAAACTCAGATTTAAATACAGCCACAAGCTTCCAGATCGTGCTACAAAAAATATTATACACCATACTGCTATACTAGCATTACCTAGTGAAAGCATTATGCACTTTTAGTGTTAATTATAAAAGTATTAAACTTCTCAACTATAAGTTGTGGAATCAGATAGCCATACCTCTGAAATAATGTATGTGTTCAAAAACCTTCAGGAGCTGAGACAGACATAGACTTTATTTTATTTAAAAATATTAAAAGAAATTGGTAGAAACTGGCTTTATTATAGTATAGTTCTCTAAGCCTACAAAGTTTTTTTTTAATCTCTCCTTTCTCCTTTTTAATCTCTCTCCATCACATTGTACACATGGTGAACTTTAACATTTGAACAGCTGGATAGAAACAATGTCTCCATGAAAAACAGTCTAGAAAAAAATATTAAATCATGAAAAAGGCAGCACTTTTAATGAATCAGGAACAAAGAAATACTCAGTATTCTGCCCACACTATACAACAAAAAAACAACATATGTTCACAAGAAATAATGGTGTGAACCATTAGTCATAAAATGGTTCACATATGAGATAGATACATTAACATTCAAAGCTGAGATGGATTAAAAAATAAGCTAATTATTAACACCACCTACAGTGGTGAAAAAGAGTTCAGGAAGGTTCCAGATAAATAGAGAAGCTGAACAAGAGGAAGCCTTACAAAGAAATCAGAAGAGCATGATGATGTAAAAGCTACACTGAAAAGTGCAATTGCTACCTTTTCTCACTAGAGGGGGGTAAGTCTTAATACTCCTTACTAGAGTGCTCAGCAAATGCACTGGCCAGAGGAAAGGCATCCAAGTAATGTTTACCCAGACATATCTGGGTATGTGTTTTGCCATGTTTTCAGGGCTCCTTAAGCACTAGCTAATACTCTGTACATATGGCAAAAAGACAAAAACAATTACCTTGTAATAAAGTGAGCAAAAAATAAAAGAGAACAATTTTAAGTTGAGCACTGAATTATGCTATCGTTTGTACCAAGAGTGAGGTCTTATGCAATAGTAGCCTCCTTCCCATTATAAACTCCATTTCCTTATAATGTAGGAACCACCCCATCACCCATGAAGTCACTGTGAACTACGACTTGCGCACCAGGGAACGGGAGAACCTCTGATTCTACTGCCTTTAAAATTACTCATCTACGAATATCATTAACTACTATAGTAAAAAGAAAAAAAAAAGTGTTTTCTATGCAGTAAGTCACTCATGTTGGAAATTTCTGCATATTCCCACTAGCATTCTGCTGGGGAGTCAGAAAATAAAGGAATCCTTGCAAATAATTAAATATCATTAATTAATTATGAGCAAGGCATGGTAATGTACCTCCAGAGTGCAAGTACATTGCATATCTTGCTAATTTTGCTATACTTTTTTTTTTTTTTTAATCTTTATACTTTGTACTCAAGCCTGGATTCTCTTACAATTTTAATTGAATCAGTAGAAGATGATTAAATGCCTGAGAAAATCTGAGCTTACTGATTTCTTCGAAGAAAAAGGCCCAATATTTAGGTGCAGAACAGAGTGGTATTTACTACCACTTATCACCTTTTGCCCCTTCCTGTGAGGAGCCTGTAAGGGTGCCACCATGAGGACCCATACTGTGCAAGGTATATTTTTGATCACTCTCTTTAAACAGGCTGTTCTTATAAAAAATTTTCATTGACCTTCATATCTAATCTCCAGCAAGATAGAGAAACAGCATTAATTTACTTTGTCCACAAATTCGTATAATTAATGGTTCTAAAGTTTCCTACGCCTAACCCATGGTTTCCTAGAGTGATACAACTAGCCATTGTGTCTACGTTTTGTGAATAAATTTCTTCTTTACAACCTTCCAGGTGGCAAATCTAATCCACCCAGGTGAGAAAGCCATTCAATAATATCTTTACCTGAAAAATGTGGGGGGAAAAGAACTCATGGCAGAGCACACAGAAATTAAGATTTCTGTTAATAGCCTAGGTACATCAATTAATAAAGTTGGAGATTGCACTGAAGTTCATTTCAGAGGAATATTGACTCCAAGTAGTATTCATACCGAGCAGCTGGAGGATAGGGCATGACAAAGACAGGAATTCTGGACGGCTGTGTGAATTGCTACAAGATCTTGGTCGATTTGGCAGTCTGGTAACAGAAGAGTACACAGAAGAAAGCCTGAAGCCAAACTATAGTCAGATGTAGTTATAAAGTAAATTGCAATTCCTTTTGCTCTATCTTCAGAGTGAACAAACCCAAATGTTTTTTACTATGACTAATACTCTAGATGTAGTGGCTTCTGAAGGTGGAAACAGTTCTAATGCAGTAGCTTAGTTGAAGTGTTACTAGAATGGTAAATACTAAACTAAGAACAAACAGACAAGGCACTAAAAAGAGTACTTCCCTCCCACCCCAGTAACAGAAGCATGTTATGGCAGCAAAGTAAAGAGGTGCTTCCAATCAAGCATGAAAAACAAAATGAAAAAGAGGAGCTTTTAAGAGGGGAAGAACTCATTTATTACATTTTCAGATTTAACTATTTCTGTCAAAACTGTAAAGTTATTTCTTAGTTTTGCATTTTAATATAATAAACTCTTTTTCCTTATGCTTTGAAATATTACAGAAACTTCAGTGAGATAATAAATGTATTCCCAAATGATCAGTGATCCAAAACAGAAGGCGCTGGTCAATATAAAAGTGACACCCATGTACTGTCAGAAATCCTTAAGGCAATTTTTGCGTGAGGAATAAATTTCTTGGCAACCTCAGACCAGACAGAGACCTCCCTTTTTTTAGCAGGTTCACAAACAGATTATAAACTCTTTCAATCATTACAGTGCAAGACTGAAGCTTAATTAGCGTCCAGATTAAATTTCAATGTGAATTTTGGGTCAGTTTCTAAAACAGAGTAATTTTCACCATCAGTCCTTTTTTTAAACTTTTGAGTACTTTATAAAAATGGTTCTCTCTTTCTTGTGGTGTCAAATAGCCTTGCTTTAAATGAGGAAAGTTAGTGGAAAAAAAAGAATGAACAGTATCTCCTCAAAGTCTCCAAATCTCCTTTTTCTTGCTTATGTATTTACAGAGCAAAAACTGAGGTCCAAAAAGGCTCTGTTTTAAAATGTTCTGTTAAGGAAAATGCAGAATATATTAATAAAATTTTTGCATTTGTTAGAGGTCCAGTTCTTCCAGTAATACCCAAACTTGTACAGAATATCTGCAGTCTTAGAGCCAGATTTCATGAATTTGGTCAGGTGTCCACAGATATTACTGGGATCTATGAGCTTGTGAAAAATACAGTTGGTATTCTCTGTACCTTTCAGTGCCTAATTACCCAGAAAAACCTTGTCAATCGTTTCCTCACTATTTTTAAGGTGGACACCCTTCCTGTGTTTCTATTAATCCTTCCAATGCTACAAGAACAAAAAGAGAAAAAAAAATATGACTAATGCAGCAACATTTCTTCCAGTAACTCCTATGAATTTCAAAGCACTGCATGCTTATAGATCTAGCTAATTAGGCACTCAGAGACAATGCTAAAGCAAATTTCAGTGTGGAAAGAAACAAACATGTGAACTGAAACATATTTGCCTCTGTTCATCTATTTGTCTTGTTTTGCTTTTCTCCTTTTTCTACCCTTCTGACAAGCTGCTCTTTTTCATTTTGTTTTTCATGCTTGACTGGAAGTGCCTACTTCATGTTGCTACTGTACTAGCCACAATTCTGTTACTATTGACAAAACATAAGCTCTTTTTACTGCCTTGTCTGTTTGGTCGTAGCTTAACTTTTACCAGTCTACTATCACTTCAGCAAAGCTGCTATGTTAGAACTGTCTCCACCTTCAGAAGCTGCTATATCCAGAGTATTAGTCAAAGTACAGAGTATTTGGGTTTTTTCCACTTATGGCTTTTGCAACTTTTACCTGTTTTTTAGCAGTGACAATATCTTTACTCAATAAAAAAACTATAACAGCTTAGTTGGGTTTCTGAGTGTTCCCAGCCTCCTTCTGTATAGTGAGTTTTGCAGAGGAGTTCTTGAATCTTTCTTTTTTCTGTATCACTGATGCTTCCATATGCAAGGAATGATAGGTGAGAAAATTCTTCCTTTTAGAGAATTATTCATTACAACTTCAAGAGTTCCCCAATTTAAGGGAGTCGGCAAGAAAGAAACAAGTTTTTATCCATTTACATTTACATTGCCTACTATCAACAGTGCAGTTCTAGTAAGTTAATTTGATACTGCATATACTATTATCATATAAGTAGCTTCTCTTGGACTGCCGTACAGTTAGAGAAATCTCCACTGCCTGAAAAGCTCTGACCCATGACAGGAAGAGTCACCATCAACATTCGTACAATAAATGTTTCAAAATAGTGTGTCCTGAAAATGCACATGAATGAAAAGGCTCTTGAAAAGAAATATACAGTTAAAAATCATGATGTATACTATCTTTCTTCCAGAGAGTTTTATGATCATATTGCACTCACAGTTCAAGATACAATTTTGTAGAACTGCATCTAAATGGCAGTCAAGAACTGGGTCATTGTATTGGGTTTATGTGGCAAGGTTTTGGTAGTGGGGAGGGCCACAGGGGTGGGTTCTGTGAGAAGACATCAGGAGCTTCCTCCATGTCAGACAGAGCCAGTTTAAGCTGTCTCCAAGACTGCTGGCCAAAGCCAAGCCCATCAGCAATACTGGTGGTGGCTCTGTGATAATCTTAGAAACATAGAATCATAAAATGGATTGGAATGGAAAGAACCTTTAAAGATCATCAGGTCCAATCCACTGACATGGGTTGGGACACCTTTCGCTAGATCAGGTTGCTCAAAGGCCCATCCAAACTGACCTTAAACGCTTCCAATAATGGGGCATCCACAACTTCCCTGGGCTGCCTGTACCAACATTTCACCACCCTCATTGTAAAGAATGTCTTCCTTATGTCATCTGAACCTACCTTCTTTCAGCTTAAAACCACTACCCCCTTGTCCTGTCACTACAGGCCCTGGAAGAAGTCTCTCTCAATCTTTCTTATAAGCCCCTTTTACATACTGAAAGGCTGCAGTAAAGCCTCCCCTGATCCTTCTCTTCTCCGTGCTGAACAACTCCAACTCTCTCAGCCTTTCTTCAAGGGAGAGGTGTTCCATCCCTCTGATCATTTTCATGGCCCTCCTCTGGACTTGCTTAAAAAGGTCTCCATCTTTCTTGTACTGGGGATCCCAGAGCTGGACACAGTACTCCAGGTGAGGTCTCATGAGCACAGGGTAGAGGGGGAGAATCACCTCCCTTGACCTGCTGGCCACACTTCTTTTGACACAGCCCAGGATGTGGTTGGCTTTCTGGGCTGCAAGTGTACATTGCTTGCTCATTTCCAATTTTTCATTCACCAGTATCCCCAAAACATTCTCAGCAGTGCTGCTCTCCATCCATTCATCAATTCATCGTTCATCTTTAAGAAGGGGTAAAAAATGATGCACAGCAGCTGTGAGAGAGGAGTGAGAACATGTGAGAGAACCAGCCCTGCAGCCCCCAGGTCAGTGCAGAAGGAGAGGAGGAGATGCTCCAGGCGCCGGAGCAGAGATTCCCCTGTGGCCTGTGGAGAAGACCATGGTAACAGAGGTTGTGCCCCTGCAGCGTGTGGAGGCCCATGTTGGAGCATATAGCCAACTTGCAGCCCATGGATGACCCCATGATAGAGCAGGCTGCTGGCAGGAACTGCAGCCTGTGGAGAGGAGCCCTCACAGGTTTTCTGGAAAGACCTGTGGCTCATGGGGGATCCATGCTGGAGCAGTATCTTCCCGAGGGACTGTGCGCATGGAAAGGACTCATGCTGGAACAGCTCTTGAAGAACTGGAGCCTGTGGAAAGGACTCACATTGGAGAAGTTCGTGAAGAATTGTATCCCATGGGAGGGACCCTGTGCTGGAGGAGGGGAACTACATGAGCAGGAAAGGAGCAGCAGAGATGGAGTCTCTGCTAATTCCATTCCTCATCTTCCCTCTGTTGCTCGGGGGGGGGATGTCAAAGAGTCAGGAGTGAAACAGAGCCTGGAAAGAAGAGGAGGGGTGGAGGGAAGGTGGTTTTAGTTTTGTTTTTATTTCTCACTATGGTACTCTGTTATTAAGTGGCAATAAATTAAATTTTTCCCAAGTTGAGTCTGTTTTGCCCATGACATTAATTGGTGAGTGATCTCCCTGTCCTTATCTCAACCTATGAGCTTTTCCATCATGTTTTCTCCCCCATCCTTCTGAAAGGGATAGGGCAGTTTTGTGGTGTCGTGGTTTAACCCCAGGCAGCAACTAAGCACCACGCAGCTGCTCACTCACTTGACCCCCCCCACCCAGTGGGATGGGGGAGAAAATTGTGAAAAGAAGTAAAACTCGTGGGTTGAGATAAGAACAGCTTAATCGAACAGAAAAGAAGAAACTAATAATGATAATGATAACACTAATAAAATGACAACAGTAATAATAAAAGGATTTCAATGTACAAATGATGTGCAGTGCAATTGCTCACCACCCGCCGATCGACACCCCGTTCGTCCCTGAGCAGCCATAACCCCAGCCCCCACTCCTCCCAGTTTACATCCTGGGCATGATGTCACATGGTGTGGAATACCCTATTGGCCAGTTTGGGTCAGCTGTCCTGGCTGTGTCCTGTGCCAGCTTCTTGTGCCCCTCCAGCTTTCTCACCGGCTGGGCTTGAGAAGCTGAAAAGTCCTTGATTTTAGACTGAACACTACTGAGCAACAACTGAAAACATCAGGGTGTTATCAGCATTCTTCGCATACTGAACTCAAAACACAGCGCCTTACCAGCTACTAGGAAGACAATTAACTCTATCCCAGCTGAAACCAGGACAGCTGCCAAAGTGCTGTGGGGTCCAGGGCACATCACTCCTAAGGAGCAGTTGAAAGGGGAGATTAAGGGCTCCCCTGGGAGCCACTTAAAACTCTTGAAGAGCAGTTGCAAAGTTGAAGATTTGTGTAGCTCTTCTTGATAGTGACAGGTGACACATAACAAGGGCCAGTGGCCCCACACTGTGGCTTGGGAGATGGAGGTTGGATGTTAGGGTAAACTTGTACTCTAGGAGGAACAGGATTGCTAGAGAGGTAGAGGATTTGCCGTGTTTGGAGGTTTTCAAGACTCAGGTAGATAAAGGCATGACTGACGGGATGTAACCTTGGCAACAGGCTTGCTTTGAGTGGGAGGGTGGAGGAGATGACCTCCAGATGTCCCTTCTGACCAGCAGTCTGTGATGCTCTGATTAGTCATTTGACTTGTAACATCTTTGATTGATGTTCAGGTTTCTGGTGCCGAAGGAGAGAGAGTTAGGAAGCTAGGGAAATGCTACTTTTTTCCTACTCAGAATCTGGTTTTAATCGAGTGTCAAATATATTTGACCCAAGTTGCTTGCATTATTGACATGAGTAGAACAGGATGTTCAATATAGGTGGTTCTTAAGTACAATCAGATGAAATCAGAACAATTCATGAGTCTGTTTCAGATAGATAAGGAATGGCACTAACAACTTAAAAAATAGTATACAGACATTAAGTTTGTGTTTTAGGGGAGCTTTACTTCTTTGGACAGAAGTTATTGGTCTTACCTTTTTGCTAATAGACCTTTTTAAAAGTTCTCTTTAATATTGATTTTCTGAAAAATACTAAAAGGAACTTGAGATGATTAGTTTTTGGAGATGATCTGGTAGTCATAGATGGCTAGGTGCCACTGACCATGACTAGTGTAATTTTCATGGGAGAATAAGTGTGTGTATGTACTGTGAATATCAGACTAATCTCCAGAAAGCAATCATCTCAAGTTCCTTTTATTGTGCATGTGTGTGTATTATATATAAAAATACTGAACACTTTGTGTATTTTTTAAATGAGTATTTTATTCAGATTTGGAGATAAACAAAGTAACAGCAAATAAAAAGAATAATTCCAGCCTGTTTCAGTATTAAAGGATTGAGAATTGGTTGAGGTTTTCAGACACCATAACCCTCAAGAATCAACATCCTAGTTAAAAGACACAGCAAAAATGTTAGTTAAAAAAAAAAAAAAGATAACTGTAGGAGGTAGATGTTGATGAATGAAAACTTGTATTTGGGAAAAATAAGACAGCTGATACGGAAATCTTTCCGGAAAAAGAAGAAGAAAAAACAAAGGTGATTCATTCACGTGAGCAGCCAATAATGACTGGGAATGCAAAAAAATACTGTTAATAGGGAGATTAGTGCTAAAAAAACCCCCTGAAGTGTAGCAGATATATGCAAGTCAATTATAAAGTAAGTTAAATTCTCATGAGGATGAGTTAATTGTTATTTGTATTTCAGAAGCTGCCAATAGAAACTTCTGATTCTTAAAAATACTCAGGATTTTGTATTCCTGTACAGGAATAAGTAAATTCAAGAACTGGAAATTGTTTGTGTGGGTGTTTTTTAGTTGTTTTTTTTTTTTGTGTATGTGGGGGTTTTTTGGGTTTTTTTTAAGTTTGTTTTTTTTTTTTTTTTTTTTTGAAAGGACCTGTTTGAACACTTTTAAAATCACTGAGACTTGCTAACTTGGAAGAAAAATTGGAAAGTCCTTTAGGTGTTGTTCCACTTGCAAATGTTGCATTGATCAAATCTTGGAATGCTGGAGAGGATTCAAAATTTTCAAGAAAAGAAATAATGCCAAACCAATTAATTTACTGGACTGTTAAGTAGCATTAGGCTGTGTTCTAAGCTGCAAGATAGTTTGCTCAGAATTTAACAAATTGTGTATAAAGTTGGATTACAGTATTTTTAATTTAGGATTATATTCCATAATGATAGCTTTAAGTCATACATAAATATTTATCATTTTTCACTTAAACATTTGACTGGTTTTGTTTGACAAATGCGTCTTGGGATATATTTGTAATTGAAAACTTCATTTCACAGACAGGCCTCATAACCCTATGGTGAATGCTGGAGCAATTGTGATCACATCTTTAATCAAGGTAAAAAGTTCACTTTTAGTTTCTCTCAGAGTGTAGAAAAAATATCTTGTACAGATTATGAACTGTTTTCATTTTATGTGTGCAGTATCTGATGGCAGTTTACTCATTAGTAGGTAGACAAGGTCTGATGTTTTGGAAATAACAATGCATCCAAACAAATGCAGTATTAGACTAGCAGTTTTTAAACAGTACCAGTGCAGCTGAAAGACTCTTTTTCCTTAGCATTTTTAGTTTGTTTCCTTCTTTAACTGCATAACACTTGATATTCTCTTGAGAGAATTGCCTCATACTTGTTAAAGGCTAACAGTATGTCCTCAGGAATATACTTTGTAGCACTCAGAAATATGTTTCTGAATGTCTAATGCTCTTAGCATAAAGTGGCAAGGGTATTTCTTGCTGTGCAGAAGAAATGGAAGATACTATAATTTGTGCAGGAACAATGCAACTATTGACTGCACGTCAGTCTTAATACTGAATGTGTCCGCTATTAACATACTGTACAACTAAATTATGTTTACCTTCTATGTTACATAGTTTCTGTTGGGATGTTAAATGTGCTTTCTTTAATAAGTATGTTTGGAAATAGTTACCCATATTTTGCTGAGTAAACCACAGCTGAATAATGACTTAACATCTTTAGTCCATGATCTTGAGACTTTGGAAAGCTGTATTCTATTTTTCCTTAGAATAGCTGAATATATCTCTTGAAGTTGTAAATGGCATAAAGTCTATGTAGTGCTAAAGTTTGCCAGATACTTTACTTGTATTTTCTGCCTTTTTCTGGTAGCAACTGGTGTAAAAAAGGTGTTGGTGGTTTTTTGTTTTTTTTTGTTTTTCCTAAGGGTACCTGCTTAGGATTGTGGGGAACATGTCAGTCCCCTGGAGTTTCGAAGTAGAAAACCTAATAGTGTTACTTCAGAGGTCTAAAAATATTGTTTACAGCCTTTTTCTTGGTTATGTTTCAAAGTCCCTTAGCTACAGTGTGTTTGCTACCTCCTATTTCCAAGTTGTTGATTTTAAAATTACTTAGATCATGATTTTCTGTTATGTTATATTTAAAGAAGGTGTAAGAACTCCTGCTTAAAGACATTTATCTTTAATAGCTGTAGGTGAAAGAAAATGGCCTTAAATATGACAGGTAAATTTATTCACATTTAATATTTTCTAAAGGTTGACTGAGCATTGAAATTCACTTGGATAATAGTGAATTTTAAAATCTGACTTAACACATTTGTCTGAAATGTCAAAATGTTAGTCCTACTACAACATGCCCTACTGGTCATAAGGCAAAACACAAGCATGTGCCTCTTGCAGAAGGCACATAGTTCTTGATAAATGGTGTACTTCTGAACAGATAACATGGATTTGTTTACTGCATGCAATTGTGATATTTGTTAGAAGGTTGGGGGATTGTTTTTGCTGTTTTTTATTTTTATTTATTTTTTTTCTGTAACGTTCTTATGAAAAGTATTGCATTGCACTAACATTTTTGCATGTGGTAACTGCACGTCTAATGGACGCATATCTTACTTATCACACTCCATTATTTGTTTTCAGTGTGATTAAAAAGTAGATTATTTTATGTACTGCTTCCACTAAGATAACATTTATCACTTGAATAACTAACCAAACTAAACATACGCTGAAGAAAATGACATAGAGGGTCACATGTAAAGAGTTACTTAATAGTTGTATTTTGTGTGAAATAACTGCTTTACAATCTACAATATTCCTACTAACTATTCAGTGATTTAAGTAATTCACATTTGTACTCGATCTAATCTAAGGCTAACTTTTTTTTTTCTGGAAAAGGTGGCTTCATTAACCCATGTTTTGCTCTCAGTTCCTCTGCATTCATTCTGTTTAGGGTGTTACTTGCATATCTTGAAGACTGTGTATGGCTCCTAGAGTCACAAGAAAATTAAGGGGTTGTTAAGCATGACTGAATTCACCAAGTATGACAGATCTATCTAATCATAGCATGTTGATAGCTATGGAGCGATTGTTGCTGTATTTCAGTTTTAAGAGTGCTTTTACCTCCTTTGATATTCATTAATTATATCTCTTTCTGAGAAACTGATATAAGAAGTCTTTAAAAATTTACATACATTGTACTGAATTTAGCAGCTGTCGGTATGCCTGATCTTGCACACAACTGCCCTTAGAATCTGACACAAATTACAATTACTTGTGGATAAGAGATGATGCTTGGAGTAATCTTTTTGTCAGAATATGTAATGTGTTAACATTTTAGGGGAAAAAAGGGTTCTTAGCATCACATAGCCAGTTCTGACTTCCTTAAGAATTTGGTGTATGCACCTTGGAGCAGAACCTAAATTGTTATGTTATGTTTAGTCCTTGCTTTTCATAATAATAAATAATAAAGCATATGTGCATGTTAAGTTGTACATTTGTTTGACTTACTTTTAGGCATGACTATGTCATACGTCTACCAGCTTAAATGATTCTCCAACTGTCATGTGCTTGGAGCTCCAATGTATTTACGTTTTGGTGCCCTAACTCCCATCTCTGTTCTAACTGTACTTGCATTACACTCCAGACTGTTCCAGCAATTTAAAGCATGTATCTACAGTAAAAATGCTTTAGCAAAAGGGCATCCTGTGGGCCACTTTTGATGAAATAAAATTTTCAAAAAACCCTAAGGACCTTTTCCCTTGTTTGTAATTGTACAGCCATTTGCCCTTATTACTAGTTACAATAAATTACATAGTTATAACAATTTTCAAATAATGTCATCAAATGAAAATTGGAGTGGCAATTACAGGAGTTTGTGGAAAAGGGATATTAGATAAAATGGTAAATTCTTCCAAGTCTCCAAGGAAATAGAGGTGCTTGAAAGAAGAAGATTTAGCTCCTGTACAGATTTAGTACAGGTCCAGTGCTCTGTAACCACACAGCTTTCTGTACACCACATTGACTGGGAAAAGTCTTTAATGACTGTGGTATGGATAGATTTTAATGCTTTGATCTGTTTTTTTTTCTTAAACCTTAACTCAATTCTCAAAGCATGTCAACTCCAGGAATATCAGTGGTTGTGTCAGCAGTTGCCTACTCTCATGCATCTTTACGAACTGGGGAGGGTAGCCTTTTAGAGGTGCAAGTGAGATGAAGAGGAAGGGTTCAGAGCGACATATGTAGAAGGCAGCAGATGGCTGTGGAAGGAATCACCAGAGGACAAGGGATTAATCTTAAGTCATTTTTATTGTATGCTTTAAGATCCCATCTCTAGATAAAAGCTTTCCTAGTATAACAGCAAAGGTTTGGGCAAATACAGTATATATAAATCCTGTAAGTGCTGACAACCACATGCAGAATCTTACACACAGTGACAGTAGACTTGAATGCTCGGTGAAGGGAGGTATTCTATGGTGATCAATTAATGTGGGAACCATTTAGACATGTTGGGGGGCATAACAATATTCATAGTCCTTGCAAAAAATTTGGTGTTCAAGAAAATGAAAATGTTGATCTTACTGACCCTGAAAAAACTTAATTCAATGAAAGCTTTTCTTCTTTGTATAAAACATAAAGAGATGTATCTGATATACTTAAGAGCTTTCTAAATATGCTGGTATATCATAAAATAAATGAGGCAGAGTGGTGGAAAAAACCTGTCCAGCTGTGCCAAGGGTCTGTTTGTTGTCAGGATGCATTTATTAGGAAACCTATACACTTATGGTCTAATACTTGAGGGGTAGTAAAATGAATGGTTTATTGGGTTTATTTGACAGTATAGTTACAATAAATAGTACAGATTTAGCTTAATTGGTCTATGCTACCCACTCCAGTTATCCTTCCTTATAAACTGATGTGTAAATGTACGTACATACCACTTTAAAACGTGTGTTGGTGTTGTGATCTTCTCTGCCAGATACTTGTCTTTATTTTGGTGAAGTTTTCTCTCTTCCTGGGTTATTCATTTTCTTGTAGTAACTAATTTTGGATAGATCGTTCACGTTATTCTGCACTTGCTTTTTATTATGAGTCAAGTGTATTGGATGTTATTTGACATAGAATATGTAGTAGTGATAATGTAAATTACATGTATTCACTGGTCACATATGCAAGTATTTAATACCTGAAGGACACAAAAATTATTTTTACATGTATTTGAAATAGTAATAGTACTGGTCTTAGTGGGTCAAATACTGTCTGTGACAGTGCTCTCAAGTATTTCAGAGCTGAAAATGGCACGCTAAGCAGTCAAGACATCAGTTTTCACAGAACAGGCCCAGATTAACAAATAAAATTAAAAATGTGTTTAAGTACAGAAAACTAAAATAAAGACATTAATGGTTAAGTTAATGTAAAATGCACAAATGTAAAAAATGTTTTCTTGCACTCTGACATAGTGTTATGATTTTTTTTTTTTTCTGGATGTCTTCATTACAGTGTAGTGTTAGGTTATAAATTTGGCTTAAAAAAAATATCCAGAAATTAATTTTTAAATAATCTTCTATTATTAGAAGATTATAAACTTCTTATGATCCAGATGTTTTTGTTAGCTTGGCTTAGAGTCAATATTTTAAAATTATTTTAACAAGAGACGCATGGTAAGAGCTTATGTGGTCTAATAGTATAAACACTGAATGTTGATCAATGAAAAGTGGCTGATATTAACTACTTTTCTAATAAATATTGCCTGATTTTGTTGCAAGCTCTGTTAAGTGCCCGTGGGTCTCTTCTTTCCTATGTACATGTAGGCATGCAAGCTATGCAAGTGCTTATATTTTTCTAGTAGAAATACAAATAATAAAAGTACCTTGTTTAATTAAAAAAAGGGGGGGGGAAGATCACTAAAACCTGACACAGTCAAAAAATTCAAATTTGATTGACAGCCATAGTGCCCATTGTGGTTTTAAGTGTTTACAAAATTGTATTGAGCTGTCTTCTGCAAGTTTGAATTTTCTGCCTATCAAACTGCTTCTATCTTAACATACTCAGTTTCATTTTGTATTCATTTAGAAGTGTTTTTTCATATGTATATACACACAAGCATGTATACAGTAAGTGTGTATATGAACATATGTTCCAGTAAATGTACTAAGTGTTTGTGGAGTTAGTGCATGGAGTGTTTCCTTTGATGTTCTAGACAGATGAATTGCATCTGAACTTAAAACGCTTTTCAAGAAGTATTGTTGCAGTACCCCCAACCTCATAGGCTTATACAATCAAAATAAGAAGTACTTGTGCAAGAACAGAATTTTTCTTGTCTCTTATATTTGTTTAAATTATTATGGAAAAGTTGTTGAGTATTCTGAATGTTAGGATTTTATATTTGCAATTGAATTTTAATCATAGAATGTGTGTTGCCTCTGTGTCTCTTCAGCTTTTTAGGAGGAGCAGCATACCTCTGTCAGCTGCTGAAAGAGGGAAACTAATATGTTGGGTTTTTTAGCCATCACGTGTATGGAAGCAAAGTTCTGCGTTTTAGTTACGCATTATGTTAAATCCCTACTGAGGTCTTGGTCATGTGATTACTTGGGCAAATACTTTAGGTATACGAGCAGTCTGATTTCAGTAACAATGCTTTTTTGTTTGATATAAAGTACCTATACAAGTGTGTGGAACATCAAGGACTAAAACTGCATCATCTGAGTTAGTATACAGAAGATTTTCTTCCCAAAATACAAGATTAGATGTAAATTTTAAAAATAAACCTTTTTTTGTAACAAGTTGATGTGGAAAAAGTTTGCATTGAATTGCCCACAAATTTTATATGCTGCTAGTAAAGCCAGGTTTTTGTTGAAGGGCTAGGAATTTTTTTTTCAACTGGGCAAAAAAAAAAAAGTTAAGTATTATGTATTTATATTTTTGCAGAAAGCATGATCCCTTTCTCCCTCTTTCTTTTTTTAGCAAAAGAACTTGTTTCAATTTATTATACATGTCTAACCATACAATTATCAATGCAGCATCCCATGACTAATGCTGACCCACTTTCCCAGAAAAAGATGTTCATTGTGCATTTGAAAGGTTGAAAAGGTTTTTGTGGTTTAAATGTTGTTACATATTTTACAGCATTAGGATCTATGGAATATTTTGACAACTGCAACAGTTCAATGAAGTTGGTAATTTCTTCTTTTAATTATTTTTCATTGAACAGATTTGGAGTTAAATTTTTAAGACTTGTGTTCTGGTATATTATACAGGAACATTTTGATGAAATGTATCATGAATTTTTTTTAATCTTATTTCAAATTAGCTAGAGATTATTAGCCTTTAAGCATAAGGTAACCACTGGCACATAATTTTGACAAAATAGTGTGGTGTTCCTTTCAGCTAGTGATCGTACGTGAATGACTGCACATCCTCTTGTAGATGAGCTGATGCATGGGCTTCAAAGATTATCTGCAACACCCTAATCCACATACAGAGTGGGAAATGAGACTGGCTTTACGCATTTCATTAAGTAAAATACTGGTTGATATAAAGCTTCAGTTTTTTCCACTTCCTTCCCCATTCCCATACTAAACACAGTGCAAGTAGTCTTGAATTCTTTGAGATGTTAAACGGAGTTTTGCTATCTAAATAGAGTATCTTTAATACTAAAATTATTTATAAAAACATCTTCTCCAAATACGTTGTTTCTCCAAATACTTGTGTATGTGATGCCACTGTTTAAAAAACTTCCTCAGAAAGTTCTACTTGGCTTCTTCAAAAAACTAAAAAACTACCCCAGTAGACCATGTGCTATTTTTTTACCTCCCACCCCTCTTTCAGTGTCTTGTTATAGGAATTTGTGAAAGGTTGCCTGTCAGAGACCTGTAAAGAATTAATAAATCTATAACTGGCAGCTACTAAATTTGAGAATGTTCTTAATTGGGAGGAGGGGAAGCCCCAAAATAACACCCCTTGTCCTCCTTAAAAAACCAAACCACCCAACCCTAAGAATTAAGTTTCACTAGCGTCCTTATTAAGTTGGATTTAGATTTTTCATTACATTGTTAGCACAACGATGTACTCTGTGATGTGAAATTCTAATTTTCTGTTTCATTTTTAATAGGTAGGACATTAATCAGATATTAATCTAATCAGAAATTTTTATTAAATGCAATTATTTTCATAGTAAGGGGTAACACTTTATTTTAAGTCTTCAATCTAAATTCTTATACAGGCGCTAGCCATGGAAATACTTTAACTTCAGTAGCCTGAACCTTCGTATGCTCAGCTCTGTTGGTAATATAAGAATACCTTTGGGTTACTAATCTATAAAAAGTTAGTGGTTTTGTTATAATTATCCTGATTGTAGTTACTTTTGTATTTTTTGCTTTAACTACTACATTTACTTATGCTAAACATGTGAAGTTGAATAGAGAGCACTTAAAATAAAGCATACCTTTTTCAGTTTAAACTAATTTCCAACATACAGGTGTTTGATAAGACTCTTATAGGATTATTTAATGTAAATGATAATTAAAGATTTACTTATCTAACACTTTAATTTTTTCATTAATATATGAAATGATTGTAGTACCTTATTCTTAATTAGCCTCATACCTTAGTTATATGTGTTAAAAATCCTAATACTGTTAAGTGAACTAACTTCTTTCTTATGTTAACAATTTTTGTAAATTATTTTTTCTTTCCTTGCAGCAAGGAGCAAATAATGCAGAAAAATTTGACTACGTAAGTTAATGTTATAACATTCCTTTTTAAACTAAATTCAGTGGTAAAAGTCTCAAGGTGGCAAGGGAATTGCAAGTGAAATTTTAGTAATTTCAAATGTGTTGGTTTTTATCTGTACTTGGTTGTTTAAACATTTAGTGATTTGGATTGCATTTGTAAAATTGTGTTACAAGATTTAGGGTAAGGCTGGATTGAAAGTTTATCAGTATTAACTCTTTCATGCCTGAAAATGTTAGTATGCTCCCCCCCCCCCCCCTTTCTGTCTCTTAACAGGTGATGCAATTCATGAATAAAATGGCTGGTAATGAGTATGTTGGATTCAGTAATGCTACGTAAGTATTTTTTATTTCCTTAATGAAGTCAGGTGGAAAATGCCTCAACTGATAGTTGGCATATTGAGCTTATAGCAAAGTTTAGTTATTTACATTGAAACCATCATTTTCTCCCTAATATTAGAGGGTGTCTTTGGCTTAAAATTTACAAGAACTAAAGTTGTGCATGTCTCTGACATCAGTGTGGCTAAATGTCACACAGAAGTGTTGGTTACCTCTTTGAAATTTCATTATTCTGTCTTAGTGCTCTGTTGATGCTATGGCAGCGAGAGCTGTAAGTGCAACTCCTATCTTCCTGGCATTCATATTAAAAATTAAACTCTGGATGTTGATGTCTGCGTATCAAATGTTTAGAAAGCATACTTTATACAATTGGGACGCTTCATGCTTTTTTGCTTTGCGTATTTAAATTCTTTTCTAAAACAGTTCCCCTCATTAACTCAATGTACAGCATTCCAAAACTCTTGAGAGCTTTTTGAGGCAGCACGGGGAAAATCATAAAGATTCCGTACAGCAGAGTTGCTTCCAGGTTGCTAGTTGGCATGCACGTGCAGAGAAGCAGAATGAGATAACTAGTGTTTTTCCTGAGCTTTGTTCATGTAGAAGTGTTTACCATGGAAGGAACCAGACAGGAGAGAATTACCTACCCATGTATCATACAGATTCCTCCTTTAGGTTTCATCCTTAACTTACTCATTGCGATAAACAGTGCAGCCACCAGTCTGGTTGTTACCTGACCTGCAACGTCATCCTCAGATTCCTCTCTAGTTTGGTCAGGGTTGTCAGTGAATGACCCTTTCACTACAGCTTGTTGTGGGATGTTTCATTCCACTATGGCCTTTTTAGAAACACTTCCAAGAGTTGGATCTTACACTTTGCCTTATCTCCAAGTCGACTTATGTATGTGTAGGTAACCAGTACTGTGTGTATTTGGATGTCAAAGCTAGTTCACTCCAACTGGGGTGAGCTTCTAGGGCAACTTCTGTCCTCTTAGCAGAATGTTTGTGTTCAGAAGTATCCTTTACATGCAGTTTTACTGAATTATATTATGCGTCTCTGAAGCTCAGTGGTGTTTTTAAAGTGTGACGTGTTGTCTTGTCTTTTATTATTTTATTTTATTTTATTTTATTTTATTTTAAGGTTCCAGTCTGAAAGAGAGAGTGGAGATAGAAACTTTGCAATCGGCTATTACTTGAAAGAAAAAAAGGTTGATCTCTTTTGTTTATTGTATTTTGAGGATTGCATGGTGGGGTTTTTTCATAGTCTGTGAAGATTTTTAAATTTATTTAGTGTACAGTAGGGCATAAATTATTCTAATACCGTATATGTTTTCATACTGTTACTCAAAATGCTGTCATTTAGAAAGTGATACTTATGTAATTCCAATAGAACACCTGTAATCTCTTTTTCTGTATCATAGCCATGATAATTTGTTTTATTTGTTGTAAAATGCATAATCTGTGCTGTTCGGATGACTCTAGAATAGATGGATTTTGCAGTTTGTTGATTTAAAGATGTTGAAAGCTGTACTAAAAAATATTTTAATACGTAGCTTATTGACCTCACTGCACTGTGTTATTTTTAAATCTGATGTGATTTAGTATCTCTACTTGTAACATTTAATTAAACATTTAATTTAAAATCTGCCTAATGCTGAATATGCTGACAAGAATATAGCTTAATTTATGTCTCTCTAAAAGAGATATTTAAAAAAAAAAAGAACCAAACCATAATTTTACTTAAAGACTCTCTTTATTTTTCTTCCTCAGTGCTTTCCTGAAGGCACGGATATGGTTGCTATACTAGACTTCTACTTTCAGGTAAGTGACTTCAAAATTGCGACTCTTTATAGACTTAGAATTAGTATTACAAGCAGTAGAAGCTGATTTTTTCATAGATATGAAAGCTTTAATGGCTTATCGTTAAACTTGTCACCTTCTGTTAAACTCTGGTAATGAATAATGTACATTTGATGTATCCAGATTTGCTTTTGTTTAGGTGATGTACTTAGGTGTCTTTATAGCTTATGCAAACTAGCAATAGTCTTAAAAATACTAGTAGTTAGAAGCTTAAAATGTCTTGTATTACTTCAGTGACTTTGACAAAATATTTTTGCTTCTTTGGGTTGTTGCTCTTTATTGTACTGTGAAGTACTTTAAACTCCCTGTGTAAATAAATAGTATATGCATGCTCTATTGTATGCTCAAGGGTAGTTGTTATAAATGAAATAATATTAATATCTCCTCCTTTTTGTTTAATTCAATGCTTATGAGTAAAATAAAGAATCTAGTCACATATATTCTCCCCTCCCCCATTTTTTTTCTTTTTCACTTTCAGCAAGTTATTTGCAACTGTCACAAAATGAGAACTTGGCAAGCGTGAGGTATTTCCTCAGTAAGGGTTTCCTAATGTTAAAACATTCACAACTCGGTTAGCTCTGCTGCATGTAGTTCTCAAGAGGCAGTTCAAGTTTTGTTACTGATTCAGTCCGTCTGGGATATTTTAAAAAAAAAAAAAAAAAAAAAAAAAATAAATCCACGGTTTAGTT
>JAVJGG010000013.1:18114562-18137274 GCA_035590195.1 Aviceda cuculoides | reverse complement strand
CTGAAAACATCAGGGTGTTATCAACATTCTTCGCATACTGAACTCAAAACACAGCACTGTAACAGCTACTAGGAAGACAATTAACTCTATCCCAGCTGAAATCAGGACAGGTAGGCACCTGGCAGACAGACAAGGTGAATCCACCACAGCCATCCACACCTTATTTGAATTAGCAAAGTTAATTTGAACCTGATAATTTTACCATATGGAATAACCTTTACACTTTCTTCTCTTTAAAAACTCTCCTTCACCCTTGGATTTTAGAGGAAATTCCAATTTTATTTGCATTGAATATATAAAAATTAGCATTATTTATCTCAATATTTTTGCTAATTAAAATTCTGAACACCTGTTTGTTCTTTTTATTTCCAATTTGCATATTACCTGCATTGGTTTAAAGTGTGTTAACACTCAAATATCCTTACGTACAATTCTGTCACTTAAATAAATAAAAATGTGACATCTATAATTTCTGAAATGCAATTTGTGATTAGATTTAAATTTTAAAAAGTAAATTAGGTTGAGATACAGGTGATTCTTAAAGTACATGTAAATATTTTCATTTGATTATAAAAAGTAATTATGTTGACAAGCAATACGTTTGAAAGTGAAAGTAGGGTTATGAAAAATTAATGAAATCATTGAACTGCTTGATAGCTCTTGAAAATGTGATAATAAAATAAATCTAGGAGATGTCACTCTGCAGAGTAGAAAAAGCAAGGTTTGGACAAAAGTAAATGTTCTAAGAAAATCAAATAATATTATGGAAAAGAAAATGCTGTCATACTCAAATATAGGCTTTAGACATTTATTTCTGACAGACATATCACAAACATTCCCATACTTCTATGCCTGGAACATTTTTTCCAAAATAAAATTGCTGCAAGGTATTTAACTGGAAATATCCATAGGCTTAAAAGGGACTATTAATGCTTTTCCTAAATACATGTTCTGTCATGAACCTGGGCTTTCCTAAGTGACATAGTCAACCAAATTATTCATTCATTCCTAGAAGTCATGTTTCCAGAGCTTAGTTTCAAAAAAAATATTTGGAACCTCAGACCAGACCCAATAATACAGCATCATGCCCATGAAAAAAAGTAACTCTATGATATATCCCTGTAAAAAATATCATAACAGCTATTTGGGCCCAACAGAAGAATATTAGTCATAGAACTAGGTGTTCAGGTTCTCTATAGACTGTAACAGAAGAATTAAACATCTCTGAACGGTACTACAAAAAGTATGGTGAGGTACTACAAGTATGGCAATGCGTTTAGCCGACAGGAGGTGCTAAGCACACAGATTTGAATGATAACATTGCCTCCCACTGAGATTGGATGTGTGGGTCAATGCTCAGGTAGGTGTATTCTTCTGCTTCTGGTCTTTGGCACCTAAAAGAATTTGGATAGAATGTAAATGCTTTGTCCAAAAGTGTAATTCAAAAAAACACTGTTCAGTTATTGCTTGAGGTTGAAACAGAGGTCTGCCTGATACCTGCGGTAACGTATTTCTGCATACCCATTAATGATTAACCACCTGAAAGCCTGGCTCCTGCTTATGGTCTTTTGATATCCTCAAGGAAGAGTTCAGAAAGGTTCAGCCCATGGTGGCAGGATTGCTCTCCACAATTATGCACTTTCTTTTCAGTGGACACTTTCTTTCTTCTCTCTCATCAGTCAAAGATGATCATGTTATCATATGCCACAGTCATTCAGAAAGTGGGAGCCATAAGATCCGTGCTATGCCCAGGCTATAAAGCTATATCACACATATCCCAGGAGAATGTGTGAGCAAAGAGAGGTCTCAAGTACCCTCTTCCCATTCAAACAGACATACTAGAGGGAGATGTCAGGGGGAGTAGGATAAGAGAGCTACTAGCTGAGCAGTCAGGGCAGTTGTGTTCTGCTCTCTGCACTCATGAGTCAGTACTTTTATTCCAACTATTTAGATTAAAGCATATAAACAGTGAGACCGAAAGGACTGTAATACAATACTTGTCTCTCTAGGCAAACCCTGAGTGCCAAACAAGAATTATCCAGGTCATGTTTTATACACCTCCTGAAGCAGCTCCTTTTCTATTAGCCTTACAAAGCAAAACTAGAAAGTGTACATCTACATGGCTATATTTAGGAAAGCAATCAGGAGCTTTGATTAAGAACCAGCTCTTCGGTTCTGAAGCCTAGGATAATTACATGGTTTCCCTTTAATACTGGGCACTCTAGACCACAGCCAAAGAGCACCAATCTTGCTTACAATCAGCCGTGCCAGCGCTGAGGAAGGCTGAGACAGCCAGCAAGCAGTTCAGGAGGTAGGGCCAGTCTGCAAAGCTGTGGTCCCTGTCCCCTGGGTATGCTGATTGATTGGGGCTGAGAAACGGAGGGAAATGAAAGGTAAAGGAGGAGCTAAAAAACCTGCCCTGGTTTCTGTAGGCTTCACTGCATCGAAGGCAATGCAGTACAAGCAATATGAGATGGTTTGACCCTCGAATACATGGCTATGTTTCCCAAATGCATGATAACTGTTTACCCTTGTTCTTACACAAAGTGAAACGTCGTTGCCCATCATAGAAAAAGAATGTTTTTTCTGGTAATGGGTCAAAACATTTCATGGAGGTCAAGATTTGAAGACAGTGGAGAACAGTGACATCAAATGAGCAGAATTTTGGAACCTTCATTAGTAGTGGAAAAGTGAAGACAGAGATGCCAGCAAAGCACAGACTACAGTCCCTGTGTTGTTAGAGAGAAAACAAAATATTCTTTTCCTTGTACATTGAAAACATTGGTATCATATGGCATGTATTTTAAATATGTATGTGGTTATGCACTTTGAATGCAAATCTAAATCTTTAAGTATGACAGTTTTTAATATTGTATATTTCACTATATGTATGTACTACTTAGTATGTACTATTTAATTGACTAAAGACAGTCAGTGACTGATCAGGTTACATCTTACATGCAAAACTATTAATAGATAATGTTACCTCTAGCTGAACTACATTGATCAGTATTTTATTACTGAGTCTTTTCTTGGCCAAATAATTGCAAAATGACAAGAATATGTGCACATTCTAGAGGACTGACAGGAAAAAGAACATGTGGATACTTGGTCTGTAAAATGAAAGAAAATAAAGAAGAAACAAAGGGCAGAGTGGAACTTGTTAGACATGGATGACAGAGAGAAGTAACACTAAATCATTTTAAGAAAATGTAATTAGATTATAGATAAAGAAAGAGCATACTTTGATCTTTCAAAATCTAAATGGTAAAGGTACTATAGTTCAGTCCAGGCAGTTAAATAATGACAAATATTTGGAAACAGGAATATAGCAAAACTATGTGCAACTCAGGATAAGAAACAGAGAATAAATAAATGCTAAATTAGTTATGAATGTTAGGGAATAGTATTTCTAAGAAGAGTTTATTGACTCCATTTTAGATGTGACTGAACATTGGTTATGACTGATACCTCAGGAAAGTGTTGTAGTCAGTACCAATGGATAAGACTAAGAAAAAAAAGTAAAATAAAAATGTTAATTTAATGCAAATAAAATATAGGAAATAAAAACTATTTTTAAAAAGAAGTAGATATAAATCAGATTCTGATACTTAATATGAAGGATGCAGTAGCAGTCAGTATAATTAAAAGCACATTACTAAACCAGTTCAACAACAGTAGCAGAATTCTATGAAGTTATATTCTTGTCATTTTCTAATAAATGGACTTAAAAATTACAAATTCCCTGTTCTGGTACAAGACACAGAAATACTACTTTCTTATTACTTACTCTTCATTTCTACTGGTTGTTTTTCAAAGTCAGGCTAACATTTTTTGCTGTTGTTTTCGTTGCATTTTTAGCGAAAATGGAATTCACAAAAAAGATGCAGGATTGAAAAAATAGAGTGTTGAAATACTGTATCAAAAGTATAATCAGCTGGAGCTGACCAAATTAAACTGATTCTTAAATATCGTAATACTTTTGTATTTCCCCTTTTACTTGAGGTGATTGAATGTCTTCTATGCTACCTACTTGGGATCTTAGGCTACATTTGGGGTCCTTGCAGAATCAGATTTTTAATTAATTTGTGTCTCTGGTAGCCCTACCATAAATTCATTAGCATATAAATAATAATAGTTAGCAGTTTTCCTTCCTAAGAGTTCAAAACACTTAGTTAAGAGAGTATTCATCACTAGTAATCACTAGTATTATTTTAAATGTGGGTTAAATACAGTATAACAAGCTGAAGCGACACACTGAAAGTCACAGGCAGCAGTAGGGCTGAAGAAAAAATCCAGGTACACTAAGCCCCAATTAAACCAGAAATACTGGTTCAGATTCCCTCCCAGGGCACACTATACCATTTTATTTTAGGGTTGCATTCTTTTTAGAAGTTTGCCTTTGAAAATAGAAGTGACTTGTCACTGGACTAATTAGAAAGGAAGCTAATAGCTGAATAGAATTACTGTTCCACAAGAAGTGACACTGACCCAAACACTAAACACAGATTCACTTTTGTATTGATGGCTGCTGATTTGTTTGCTTCTTTGTATATTGCATATAAAGTAATGATATAGGAAAATACATCCATACCGTTGAATAAAATTTGGCTTGTACCTAAGGAAAATGATTCCTCATGCCTAAGGAATCTAAATTCTATTTCCAGCTCTGCCACAAATGTCCTGTGTGATTTAGAACTACCTTTCAGCAACACTGAGACACAGTTGTCCTGGAAGTAAAAATTCTTAATGTCTCTGAGACAGAAATAGAATTGCTAAAAATGTTTTGGGTCAATGATTTAAAGGCTCTATGATATTTTTATCAAAAGCAGTATTTGTTTTGCTTAAACAGAAATGTTGCATCAATGCTATGCTATCTGCCTACACATTTTTTGTGTTGTATAGAGATCTTGCACCTGCCTTTCATTGTTTTGGTGTAGCTAATGCAAACAGAAGTTATTAATATAGTTATGTCAAGCATTATTAGGAAATATATTTATTATGTGATTAAAAAACTTCAAACTGTACATAAGCATTAGAATTTATAGTAGATTTGTAAGATAACGAGTGTTGCTAATGTACCATGAATATGTGAATATCATTAATGCAATGATAGCAAAAGTCTCAGTCTCTTTATCAACTGTAATTGTCACTTGTCTATTTTATATAGTTTTGAATTTTTCTTCATATTAGATAAAAAAAAAATAGGGAATCTTTCTTTCTAATGCAAACAACTATGACTGTAATTATTAACCTACATGTACAAGACTGTATTGCATGTCTCACAAATAAAGATCACAGGCATAATCCATAACCCAACAAAATTTAACATGATACCAAAAGTTACCTCACAGAAAAATAAAAAAAAGAGAGATCGATCAATGAAAAAGAACAACACAGTCATGCAGAATTACAACAATGAAGAAAAATAAGTCAGAAAGATAAAACATCATCTCGTTAGGCAGTCTCTAATCCCTGAAGATTTGTAAGGCATTTTCTCCGACAAAAGTTTATCTGAAAGTTTTTCACTACATAGCACCTTTCTATACAGGAGATTGACTACTGGTATAATTTAGTAGAGCAGTTCTTAATTCTAAATGTGAAAATAACAAAGTTTTATTATTTCTTTGCCAGTTGTGTGTATGTGCTAATGACTATATTAATTCAGTTTTTTTCAGGCTACATTCTTTTAGGTTAAAAATTACTTCTAAGAAGCTTTCGAATGAAAGCAAGGAAAGACTTAGAAAACTGCCTTCGAAGGAGTATTATGTATTCAATGACAAATATTGTTAAAGAATAGCTTAGCTTAGTAAATTTTGCTGAATAAGCAAGTGGATGCAATGTTGAAATTTTACAGCTCTAGGCCATATTTTTGACAAGCCTGTTAATTAGCTTACAACTAATTAGAACTAATAAAAAGCAACACTACAAACACTTTGTGTTTTATTTCATTTTTTATAGGGAAGGTTAGAAGTTTAGGGTTACTATTTGTTCTCAGCCTAAAGAAAAAGCCAAACAAATATTCAAGGTTATTGGTGTATTCTAAAGGGATATAGCTCATTAGTGAGGAGTATGCTTCTTTCTCTTCCTAGCAAACCCAGCACATATTGTATTAAAAGGCTCAAAAGATTACTAGTCCTTACTTTGCTGACCTATTCTTGTAAAAAAATTCTGGGAAAAATTAAATTCTGATCATTTATGTGCACATAGTCAATATAACAACAGACAATAAAAGGTTTTATAGCTGACTAAATCTTATTAATATGCCTAACATTAATACAACAACTGATAGGCAGTTTTTACTGTTTCCAACTTGAATACATAAAGAATACAACCAAACAAACTGCAAATATATTTTGTGTCTTTAAATTTATGGTGGCTGTTGAAAGCACTAAAGAAATCCTATCTGTGCTAAGAGATAAAGAAAAGGGGAGAGGACTAGCTCCTTATCAGATAATGTTGTATCCTCTAAATTGTAAGGTAGAATTTGTTTTAATTAATGACCTGAAGTATTGCTGTCTTAAAGTTTCTTCATCATTTTTACAGTACCCTGAAAGGTGATAACCAGAAATATAGATTCTGCATGATTATACTGCATTTTATATACTGCCAGTGCAAACAGGCAGCTTCAAGAGTCAAAAGCTCTCTTGCATTTCAGCTGAAGGCTTTGGGATATAAATGTAAATCCTCCAAATACTAGTAGTGGATGCTTTGTTAGGCAATAAAAATTGCTGCAGACAATGCATCATGAAGAGAAACACAGTCCATAACCCTAACAGGATAATCGCTGTCAGGGACCTTCAGGTTTCCTCCCGCTTCCCTCTAACCATAACCTAGGAGAAGCCCTAAGGGAGCTGATGAATGTGGAGGTACAGTTTTTAGCCAAGGAATAAAAGTCAGCACCTGTGTCACAGCCAAACATATTCTCCAGGAACAGAAGAAATTTTTTTGTAGGGGATTTTTTTTCTACATCTTTTAAAGCACTTGTCACTTTGACAAGTGACTTTATAAGGGGTCAATAAGTAATGCTGGGACTTAATAGTCCCCTTCCCTTGGTTCAAATCTTCTGGCCTACCTTCGGTTTGAATAAACATTTTTCATACATCTACTAAACCTTTCCAAAAAGCCTTAAGAGGATATTCACTCACAGAAAAGTGCCAGGTTCCATGCGATCATTCCCCAAACCTTTCTGTGGGAAGTACTAACCCTTCATTACCCTACAAGCTTTTCACATGGCCAGAATATTTTCCTTAGAGTCAGTTTTTCCCATCAGCAGCTCTGCATCCTCTTTATGAGGTCACAGAAATTTTTGCCCTTGCCAGGATAAACAAAAAATGTTTATTGCTGTTTGGTTTATACCTCCTGGAATATTAAAAGCTGCAGACAGCAAGTGGTAATTTGCACAAGACAGGTTTTTTACCAATTCTGAAAACTATCTGGTCCTTTCCCAGATTAGAAAAAGTCCATAGAGTAATTGGAATAAAAGCTGGTTATTTCCTTTTTTTGAAAAAAGTCTGGCTGACATACCGATTTCCTGGAAAACATTGGGATCTAGCCTTTACACTAGGTCTTTGGAGTCATAGCCAACTGCATGAGGTTGAGTACTACTGAAGCAGATACTTGCTTCTCAGTGGCTACTATGCACAGTGGAGGACTGAACCCACTAAGCTAGACCTTAGCCTAGTCCCAAGCAAATTCAGTGACAGCTTTAAAAACATGTTATGTATTTTCTTCAGGTGTAACCTGTACAGGATTTTTCAAGGAAATTAATTTCTTGTGCTTAAAGATGGTAGGGACAAGAAAATTTGAGACAGAAGAAAGACACAAAATGTAGTTATTGCTTTGAAAGGCACTTTTAAACAATGCCCATTGCAAAAATAATGTTTTTGTTCTCATATTCCATAAAAACAAAAACAAAACCAAAACAACCTCAACTTTATTTTCACCATAAACTCACTGTCTTTGAAATGGACATTCTTCAAGGAAGAAGTAGTAGATTTTACTGGTTGTGACCATGACTGGGAGCAGACTAATACTCTTCATAAAATCACTTAGTAATTCAGCATGGTCTCACATTGCATGAAAGAAACTAGTTACAGTAGATCATACAGCAAGTTTGACAGGTTACAAAGAAAGCCATCAAATAATATCTGGATTTTGTAAGTCATATCATTTAGAGATGGGAGGAAAAAAAAAGAAAAAGAAAAGAAAAAAAGGCTTATGTCCAAACACAGAAATTAAATTTTCACAGAACAGAACAATTTATAAATTAAATTATACCCTGAAAACATAGCTAGTTCATGGGAAAAAAAAATCATATTCTCATCATTATTTCATTATATTAGTGGCTGGCTAAATAGAAGGAAAAAATATCCTGTATCAATATCAAACTTTAGAAATAAAAGACAAGCAACTGCTGAAGTTTACTGAGTATTTTCACACCTGAAACCTTTATCTTCTTTAAGCTGATTTAGATTTCAGTGAACTAGAAAATAAGAAGACAGCTCACACTAAACCAAAGGAACATTGATGATTAAACAATTCTAAATTGTGTCTGAGCTTGCTAATCAACCAAAAAGAACTTTTTAAAAACTTCAGTTTAGAGGGGAATGATTGCTTATTATGACAGGAAGAGACTATTTTTTCTCTGTTAAGAGTGCACTAGGTTTGCAAGCTGATCAGTCTGCATATACTGAAGAAATGTGAGCATAATATGAAGTAAAGTTTATCATTTGGAGGCAGTCAGCGAGACTGTATGGACTTGCTGACAGCTTGGTGTGACACATACTTTCTCCTTACCTATCCTAAGTAAGGTTGATTAGTGATTCTCTTAATTTCACTAGTCTACAAAGCATCAGACTTCTACTTTAAATGTACCAGGTAATACATAACTCCTGTCTGTCCTTAACGTTTCCTAACCTGCCAAACGCCAGGATCACTGATCACACTGGAAGTCTGCCATGAAATGGAACAAGGTGTTTAAAACAAGTCATTTTTTTTCATTACACTGACCTCTACAAATGGCCTCATATCTTCATTAGCAGTTCAGACATGGTAGAAAACTGGTTTTGCTTTGGAGGAGAAAATAAATTATCATCTTACACCCTCTCAGCAGCAGTAGAAAATTCGGTTGGCTTATGGTTAGATCTGCAAAATGGACACAGACCCCAAAATATTAGGCACTGTGGCATCATTTGCCCAATCCAGAGTCCAGAATGGTGCCTGAATGTGCCTATGTTCTGCAAATACTATGCTGTTGTATAAAAATGGGAATCGTTTGGGGTTTTTTTTAAAAAAAAAAACAACACAGAACATCAGGGCTTGGAACAAACTGGGAGAAAAAAATCAGTCTGAACTCCCTGAATACTATGATTTGCATGAGTGATAGTATACATATGTATGGATGTATTTAAAAGCATAGGATGAAAAGCCTTTAAAATATATTATTTTTCTTCTTACTTTTTCACCAGCTCTCCCATTAAAAGATTGCCCTGTTAGCCAAACTTCCGACAAAGAGGATGATACCATATAAATACCCATAACTCATACACACCTTTCGATGACAAAAAGCTATCCATCTTCCCTCAAAAACCAGGTAATTCCTAAATGCATATTTTCTTGAAGTTAAGCAATATATTCAGACAAAACCCTTGTTTCTCTCATTATGTCTCATGATAAAACAGTATTTTATTAGCCAAATTTTTATTAAAAAAAAAGTAAATGTTCTAAAAATCCTCCTTCCTTCTCACTTTGTTTTACCAAAATAGGAAGAGAACTCCAGAAAAGAAAAACCAAACACTCCCTCCCCTCCTACAGAATGCACCAATAGATCTATGCTCAGTGAAATGCATGTTCCAGCATGACATCATCATGGTTCTCACTATTACCTTGTAACCACTGTAAAAGAGCCACAGAGGAATGATCGCCTCAGTGTAGAAGTTTCTTTCTCCATAATAAAAAAAATTAGTTGAGGAATTCTTTGCAAATATAAAACAGGGTTATAAAATAAATCAGGTGATGAAAAGGAGAACCACATTTTCAGCTGGTGGAAATTAGCATAGTTCCACTGGAGACAAAGGAATCCATTTATGTTAGCTATTATTTGATATTCAGGGCGCCCAGTGATGAAAGAGCTGTAAGGCAAACAGTGAAACAGATGTGAGAAAGGGAGAAGTAAGGAATGAGAAGGCAAGCAGAATACATACTCATTCTGATCATGCAAATTATCTGTCCCTTCAGAAACACCAGTAAGCACAGAGGGGCCACACATCCATTGGAAATACCTAACATATTTACTGAGAACTCACTCCATTTCATTATAGTCCTTCTTGAGGCTTGTCTGCCTCTCTCATTCCAAGTCATATCATGGAACAATTATCTAAGCATATAACTGCATCAGGATCTTAGTCTTGCTTTGGGCCCTGCTGGCTGCTACAGTTCAAACCACAGTAATTAAGGTAATCTTAATAAAAAAAGCTGTTTTGAGATAAGCTTGAATTATCTTAGTTTCTGCTTCATCGTGCCTGGATTTTTTATGCAAACTAGTCTTCTGAAAGAACAATATTTGGTAGCCCACAGAAAAATGCATGCATCACTTTTCTTGTTAAAAATAAAATAAAAATCAATATCCCTATACTTACAAGAGAATACTTAAACTGTTGCAAATACTGATATGGAAGGAGCCCATTCAAAAGCCGTTAGTATGCTTTGCAGTGCGTTCCGTTCCATTTACTGCAATGAGCCACTAGAGTAAGACTTCACACTAAGGGAAATTTGAGCATGTCTACCTATGTCGAGCGCAGGTAGTCATGTCAGCTCTGCCCACAGCTGGAGCTGGCAGATGAAGCTTCTTAGTACATCCCAGCTGCACAGCAATGTTCCTGAATGCAGCTCAGCGCAGAGGTAATGTTTTCCATTTTATGATCAATACTGATAGAAGGCAAGTATGCTACTCTCTATGCCTGTGCATATCATGTTTTCCAGTGATCATTCCATGCATGTTTAAGTCCCACATAAGCCAGGCATGATGTTTCCACCTTAATTTAATACTCCAAGAAGCATCTTCCTTAGTATAAGTGACTTGGTTTAGATTGGGAATGCACAGCTGATGATTCTGTCACACATCTGTTATTTCTATGGACAAATGTACTTTACTCTTCAACCATTTTTCCTTAGGATTCATATGTCTACATGTTATGAGAAATTAAGATCTATGATCAAATCTTATTTAAACAAATTAAAGCTTATTATCTTCAAGTTAGTTATTAAATAGAGGTGTGGTTAGACCTGGTATTAAATGCTGCTAGGGAGTAAAGTCTTACTCCTACCAGCTAATGCCACTAGCAACTTCCAATTTTTGTGTATAAATATCACTACTTCAGGTGCTACTCATTTAGAAAAAATAGAGCATTACTTTAGGTTCCTTTTGAAAATAGAACACAACAAACTGAAAAACTCATCCAATAAGATCATGAATTTATAACCTCTGGCATGCAAAAGATAAATCATAAGTTATTTTTGTTCCAGTCAAAAGTGACAGATGGCAATTCACCTTTTGACTGACTGACAACTATCATTTGGATAATCAACAGTACATATGAATAATGATGGTTTTAGCTCTTTAAACATAAACACACAGAAAGATAATGAAGTACCTTAGTATTTCTTAAGAATGTATCTCACAATAATGATTTGTAAATTTGAAAAGCACTAGGTTATCTAACAGATTATGCAGATATCATTTACTCCACCAAAATTAATAGCCATTGTTCATGCCCACCATTTCAGTCCTCTCTTTACATGTAGAGATAACAAAACAGCTGTTAATAAACATAATTGTTAACAGAAACAAAAAGGGTGCATATTACCAAAAATGTTCTAGGCTATGAAAAAAATGGTAATTTTGATGTCCAGTATACTAGTGTCTATACCAGTGGTACTCACCCATTACTCATACAAACACAAGAAGAAATGAAAACATTTCATGTGTCATCATCTCAACATAAAAATAAGGATTTTTCCATTGCAGACTTCTGTATTGGAGAGATTGCTAGTAAGAATGTGGACTCTCTGAAGAACAGCAGGGCAAGATAATATAACAGCAAACAATAAAAAATACAAATAAAACTTTTCATTCTATTTTAATCAAAGAGTGTCAAAGAACTACAAATAATAATACCTTATGCCTCTCAATACCTCCATGTGGGAGGAAAAAGCCATATGATCCTCTGTCAGTAAGGACAGAAATATTCATTGTCTTAACTATGATTAATTTACTGTATTCAATGTATGATTTTTTACCCTTGACAGTGGAACAATGGCCTATTGTTCATATAGCAAAAGAATAATCTCATTTAAAAAAAAAAAAAAAAAGAAGAAAATATAAACACTTTTTACATAAATTTGAGGAAGCTATACACATGAACTCCAGATCTAGTATTACAGACTTAAAGGGGTTTAGGATACTTGTATTTAAACTTCTGAGTGCTTTGAGTCTTAAAGTTCATTTATCTCTAGCAAAGGTAGAAGGCTTCTTGTACATACTTTCATTAAGTGTGAAAGATTTTACATCAGCGGTGAAGCAGGAATGATATATTTATGTTCACATTGACTTTAAGAAAAGGGTCAGGTGGACAAAAATGCTTCTTTTAAATGTTCTACTCATTCAAAACTATAAAAATAAAACCTAGGGTAAAAATAGTGTGAACTTTTAATGACTACACTATTCTGATTTTGTGAAAACACAGAAAATAAACAAATCGTTTCCTTAAGAAGGCCTTTAAATGAGTGTCCAAGGCAGTTTGTTTTCTGGAACTCTGGTAAGTTTTGAAGCTTAATATTTATCCTGTTTTCAGAGTTCTGTGACTATCATTTTGTTTGCCTATTAATTCATCATTCTTTTACCATCAGCAGCTTAATACATAATTAAAACTGGGCTCCCGTTGTTCCAGGAAGTATTTTTAAAGAAGTAATTTTAGGAAAAAAAACCTAAAAACCCCAACCTTCTGTTGTAGGAACAGGAAAAAGACCCAATAATGAAATGGGAAGGCTTGTTTTCATCTGCTGTCTTTGTATCTACTTCCCCATGAACGAGAATCTACTTACAGAATCATATTTGAACTGCTAAAATACTGATCACTACATTTCAGTAAAACAAGCAGATTTTTTTATTCCTTTCCTCCCCCTAATTTCCCCCTAATGGGAGAAACAAAGAAATTTTCTGACATTTTGAAAGATAATTATGTTGCAATTTGTTTAAACTGCACAGTCTGTTAAAGCTTTCCCTTTTTTCTGAGTATTCAAAGCAGGTGTAAATATTTATATGTTAAGATGACTGTCCTATAACTTTTACTTAGCTTTAATAATATTGTTTTCAATATAGTTTTTATTATGGCATTACTATTTAAAGAAAATTTTAAAGTAATAGAGCAAATTATGAGAAATCAAGGCATAGGTTAAACCTGCTCTTAAAAAAGAACAAGATACATACTGGGAATTATGGATTTTTTCCATATGCATTTTTGATAAATTTTGCTTTTAACACCTTACACACTAAAAACACAGCCAGAAATGCCTTTCAAGATGCTTGCTTCTCTCTGATTTAGAACATGTACCTCAGATAGTGCACAAACTTAGTTGCTCCTATTATCATGGAATGAATCAATGTCTATCTTAATGACATGGGAAGAGTTCTTTTGTCATATAGCATATATATCTATGTACTTAAATGTAATGAAATTTTCCAGCAACACTCTGTTTTAATTGTGAAGGGAAACCTGAAGACATTAAGGTCTTTAAGAATAGAACTCCTGATATGTTATTCTGCTACCCTGAACTTGCCTGTAAGTACATTATATATTATAAAATCTGTGACCGATGTAACATATCCCTTCAAAGACTTTTACTCAGTACAACCAATAAAACAGAATATGTCTGCCAATTCCTCTATTAAAACTTGCTTATAGGTTTTACTTAAATTATATCAAACTTCAAATTTTCCATAATGATTCCAAAAGCACAGCTATGCATAGAAATAGAAATGATTAATTAAAGATGAGTTTGAACTGACACCATGGTTGAATTGTAAAGATCGTTGTAATATTCCAAACAATTCAGTATTCTTTTTGAATCTTCAAACCTCAATTTCCAAATTAATTGCAATGTTTGCTATAACCCTGATCAGAATTCTAGGTGCTGCTTCCAGAGAACCCAGAAACTTAAACTAATTATTTAGCATTTTAAAAGTTTTAACCTAAGCATACAGGAACAGATGCCGTGTTCATTTTGTTATGTCCTATTGTGCCTGTAAGAAACCATAGTTATGAAGATGCATAAGACAGCTTTCATTTTCCAGATGATTAAGCCTGCCAGGGGCCACCAGACAAAACTGTTTATAGTTTCCTTTATTTCTGCATATATATGAGTTTACTTGATTTTGGGAGGGAGGGGGCAGGAGTGTTACATTTTGTCTATAAAAAACATCCCACTAGAATTCTTAGCAAAAGTCATCTTTATGTCAAGGACATGGCATTTTAAGAACAGCTTTTTGTTCTGTAGCTCAGGAAAGTTCAGGTTAACTTGATATTAAACACTAATCACCATTTCAAAATGGAATTGGTAGCATTGAGATGAGAGGTCTATTCCCTTCAATCTATCTTTTAATCGGAAGTATTCCCTAGAATTTTGAAGATCATGACACTTGCCACTTTTAGCAGCATGAGTAATGTGAATTACTTGAAATATAAATGCAAACTGACCTGTTCAGCAGATCAGGAGAACTTGTAATATATAGCTAAAGTGACAGTGAGATAGGATGGAGAACACCTAATAACATTACAAACAGATGTTGGTGGATCCAATTATCAATGGATCAAAATATAGAGATGTTAACTTCTGAAAATTACTAGGAAATGGTATTATATGGTCATGCAATTTTTAACTAAAGCAGTTAGAGAGCATTTTAATAGGAGCAATTTTGAAAAAAAAAAAAAAAAAAAGTGTGTTTTCCTGCGGAGGGGGGAAGGTTCCATTTTATAAATGCTTTTAAAACATAACCTAGAAAACTTGCCTAAAAGTCAGGGCCTGCAGGCGTAATCATTTTAGCTGAGTTGATTTAGCATCAGTGTAGTTATATCCCAGCTTTTGAGAAAGACATTTGCCAGAAATTCAATCATCCAAGATTACCAGGCAATTAAAAGTATGCTAGGATATGCTCTTATGGCTTAAGTCAAGAAAAAATCCTTACAAAATGGAAACGTGGGTAAGAGAAAAGATGAAGTCAAAGACCAACAGTCTAGGATACACTGGATAATAATAGTCAAAGTGAGACTTATCCTTGAAATCATTCAGAAAAAGTGATATATCATCAAAATAAGTAAAGGAGAAGAAGAAAGGTTATATCCTGTATACCAAACCACAGAAATATCAAGCAGGTGAAATCTGGTCTGAAAATAGAAATTTGGCTGAGAATCTGTACAAAACTGTCTCACAGCTATTAATACTAGAAAATTATAATCACTGCTAAATCAATAAGACATGAATACAAGAGTGCACAGAGCTAGAAGATAAAGAGCTATAACAAGCAAGATTAATTTACAGCCTAAAAAATAAGAGGATGTGACAAACATGTGACAATCATTTTAATATATATATTTGAAAAACAGCTGAATGCCAGAGTTTGTACCTTCTTTCTATCTCTTAATGAGTGAAGGTTTAGCCCACTAGTCAGTCGTAGTATGAACTAGTAGCATGGACTAAATACCCAGAATGAAGGTCATGGATACTTTTTCTTTACAGGAGTAACACCAACAACATAACACAGAAGAATACTACTGTTCACCACAATTTAACATTGACAAAAACAGTATGCTTTTTTATGCTTTACTGACAATGAAGGATAATCTTGTTTCAAATTTACAGTACACTACATTGTCAATTATTTTTGCAAATATTCAGACTATGCTTTCTCTTAACATACTTCTTACACATGGGTTTCTTTCCGTTGTTCTGTTTGATTTTTTTTATCTTTTTTTCTATTTTTATGCTGATGACTAGCTTAGGAAGGTACAAACAAACAACAACAACAAAAAAGATCTGATATATTCAAAACAGTGAAACCCTCAGGATTTTTTAGTAAAGTTAGTTACAATTATTCTGAAATTATCTCCCCCCAAAAAAAGTAAGAAATAAAGATATCAACAGTTACGGAAGAAAAATTTTGAAGGAAATCAAAATACTGAAGGTATGTAAAATCTAGAAAATTATTTTTTGGAGTATGGTAAGTAAAGAAACTTACATAAAAATTATTTTTGCACATTTTATCCTAGCACACTTGATTTGTCAAAGGAAGTACTAGCACCACGGACTGCAGTCTTCCCTTAGTATGGGGACCTCCTGTTAGAAGCCACTAGCAACAGTGAAGGTAAATGAACAGGATTCTTCTCCCCTTTTATAACCTTAGCAAGCAGTGCAAATAAAATAACAAAAATTAATATTAAATTAAATTTTAAACATGGAATGTATAAGAGCAAGTTTTTGTTACCATTTTAGTCTTTGGTTAAGAAATTCAGAGGTTTTTATATTTTTATATTATCTGGTTGTCTATTCATCAACTCAGAGGTGACCAAAGTGCAAATGAATTGCATCAGAACAGTCATACCTGCTCTAAAAGATGGAGAGGGACACAGAAAAAAACCAATAAATAAGTAAATAAATAAAGGCAAGGCCAAAAGGCAAACTGCTAAAAATAAACTTGTTGAATGCACAAATATGAAGAAGAAATGTGCATTATTCACTGTGAGACAAAATATGGAAAGGATAAAGATACCAAAAGCATTAAATGAATTTTGACACCCGTAAGCTATATTTCAGGGCTAACCAAAAGGCAGACAACTAGCAGGATTTAAAACTCCCAGTGAGAGGAAATGTTCCATGGCTCTAGAGAGATGAATAGTTGAATTGGGTTACATATTACCTCTGATTTACACAGATCACTGAGACAGAGACCAGCTACAAAGCTGTTAAGTTTGTTCATGGTAGAATGAAGTAGCTAGCCAGCTGAACTCTGAAAAATTAATAAATAAGAGATGAATCTTGGGAAATTGCAGTGTACAGTAAGAGTTTATGGCTTCAGTTTAATAGCTTACTTCTCTCTAAATATTCCAGAAAACATGAAATAATGGAAAGACTTAAAAAAAACAATCGAGCACTGTTTTAAACTAGGTACCCAGCTGTATGGACAGAATGGAGGTCCAGGTAACTTAATATAATAATAATAAAAAAAAAAAAAAAACATAAAATTATGCTTGCTACATTCATTTTCTGTATTTCTTCTAGCAAGCCAAATCTCAAACAATTTCACTACTCCTTTCTTCATATTAACTGGAATTGTTCAAGATACATAAGTAAGATATGATATCCAGAGTTTTCTCCAAACTATATTGTTTGGGGTCAGCTTTGTCTCCCAATTTCATAACATAGGAGAAGTACTAAAGTGAATTTACCATATAATGACATTTTCTGCAAGGCACTCAGAAGTTATAACAAATGTTAACACCTTTGATTCATACTCAGGAGCTCAAATAGGTATAACAATTATAGGGCACATACCAAATTGAAATTTGTAAGTGGTTTAACTGTATGAAAGATGAGAGTGAAAAGCAATTTTGCTTTTGAAACATTAAAAAGTCAAAGAAAAATATTTTTCCATCACTGGAAAAAAAGATGTAGGTGAAAAAAACACCCCAAACCTGATAGAACTAAAAGCTAACTGCAGAGAAAAGTCTTGTGCAGCAGTTACATAAACAACGTTAATTCTCTCTTTCCTGAATAACGTGATCAATAAAAATGGAAGATCAATAATAATAACTGCCTCTTGAGAGTGTGAGCCACAAATTAAAACCCCTTTCATTTTACTTAGGAAGGAGTCAAATTAATACCTTCAGCTGATCAGAAACAAGAAAGACAGTGGAAAACTACTTTCTTATGCCTCTTATTCTGGTGAAAATATAGCTCAGTCAGATCATCAAATCTGTAATTGGCAGGAGACATTAATATTTCCTGATATAGACTCTCAGATATGTTGGCAAACTTTGAAATCATCTTCTGTGTCTGGCATTTAGACACCATGGCACTATTTGAAACCAAAGAGAAATGAGATCATAAAGTTGTACCTATTCAGCTTACCAATTTTTTTATACTTGAATCATGAAGTTTAAAGCTATAAAGGAAATATATCTAAACACAGAGCTTGGGCATATTACAGAACTCTTAATATCAGCTGTTTACGCACACAGCCTGTGGTGGCTTTGCGAAGAGGGGATGAGAGAGGAGAGAGGAGAGAGGAGAGGAGAGGAAAGGAAGACAACTGTATTCTTGAGGCTATTCTACATTATTTTGATAATCTGGACTATTAGACTTTTAAAAATTATATTAACAGTATAGTTCTTAGTTTAATATAGAGTATTCTCTTTTGTCCAGAACAAGATTTTAAGTGTAATTTAGCTATTACAAAAAATAAGTTCCCAGTAGTCCTTTAGCTTTATTTTGATATCATTCTTTAGATCGAAATTAGTGTCTTAATATCCTACAAAACATGATGAAAAATAAAAGAAAAACAAAAACCTGTCTGTAGTATGCACAAAGTTTGAATTCACTTGCAAACTACCAATAAAGAAAAAAGTCACATCGAAATTAGGTGAGAGGGAGAACTAATCTTGAGTTTACTTAATTTAGATTCGATTTCTCCCAAAGACAGCCTAGCAGCTTCTTGGATTGCCAGTAGAAAGGTATGCTCTTCTTCCCAGTAGTTCTCTGAATAGCCAGAGACCCCCATGAGGAAAAGTACCCACACATGGGAGGCTTTGGTGATTGTTCGTAAAACGCCTTTTCCGTCCCTCTCAGTCAGGGGGGCAGGCTGCACCCAACACCCCTCAGGCTACTCTTCCGTGGTATCCTGACCTTGAGTCTCACAGCCAGCACATCCCCGATTATGAACTCTGTAGTAGCACAGTTATACATGATACAAAAAGTCACTGAACAAAACATCTGCCTGATATTTGCTGCACTTACAAATCAAATTCAGTTTCCAACTGAGTGAGTAATTTTATGAAGGAAGAAAGGCTGACACAGCAAAATTCATATACAGTAGGAACATAAAATCCTTAGAAATGCAAGATAACTAAAGAATTTTCTGTAGCTTGCTGTAAAGCAAAGACAAACCTGCAGTTTATAATGAATATTTCCATGGGAGGAACAAATAAAAAAACTTCTTAATTCTCTTTAAAAAACAACAACAAAAAAGCCCCTCAGGTCTCTTCCTGTAAGGACATCAGGAAGGAAACTTACTCTGTCTGGAGTGGCAGGAATTTTTTTTCAAGAGATACATCTCACAGGGTTAGCTGTTTCAGCAGCACCTAGGAAAAATGTGCAAGCATTGGCATTGCTTAATCTGAAGTCGAACAGGGAAAGAAATTATAGAATGTGTCTTTCTTCAGTAACTAATGAATGTATAAATTTACACAAGTAAATACTTTGGGGAAAGTCCTTCTCTCTACATTGAATATTGTCTTGAAGTGGAAATGCCTTGGTGTAGGATTATTTTTTAAGAGATTAGTGTATTTTGCTGTTTAAAACACCATTTGCATGTAGTTTATTTTAATAGTAATAATGCTTTTGAACTTTGCAAAACACTTTGAAATCTGGTAATGAAAAATACTATAGGAAAGCCAGGTGTTATTATCATTACTATTGTACATGCAATGTAAATGACAGGAGTTCACAATGAATTATACATTGCAACACATTAAAAGTAAGATGTGGAAAAATAAGGAGCATTTTGTGGGGACTTCTGCTCATCTCTATGAAGATTCATTAGACTTGAGGAGAAGGGGAAGGGAAATAAGTTAGCAACTCCTAGTGGTTCTTTCCACACTAGTTAAGAAACTAAAGGGTCTCTTAGAGAATTATTCAGCTGCATGTATAATTAATCGATAAGATAAAGTATGTAAACACACTTCTGTTGTAGCCATTCTGGGAAGTATCTAAAGAAAAAGAGCATTACAAATATCAACGGATCAGGCAAGCTTTCAATTAAGCAAGATGGAATCAGCACCAGAGTGCAACTTATAACCATCAGACTTATAAAAAAAAAGGGGGTGGGGGGGGAAGTGAGGGTTTATATAAGCAGTACCTCTTTCTTTTTACTTCACTAACATGATTTATTATTGTGAAAGAATAGATGTACCTCCTAATGCTTGAGATGAGATTCTTATTGCATTTTGTCTGAGAAGTGTTAACAATGTGTTTGATTCAATTAGTGACAATAAGCCCCTACTGTTATAAGATTTAGATTGTAAAACTAGTATAAATAATGATGAAATGTTCTGCTATCAGCCAAGGTGAAAGGCAATGGGAAGTATAGTAATTTTCTCTGCTCAGAAATGGAATAGTGGGAAAAAGAGTATGGCAAGGTATTAGAGAGGTCCCTAAGACAGGAAATAGCTGGATGAGTAATTTGAAGTTAGTAAATTCTGTGGCCAAGGCAATTTAATGTTGCCAAGTACTAGTAACAGACCTCAGGTTTTCAAAACAATAATTAACCATACTGTGTCTCAGGATTTGCCAAGCTTTGTCCAGGCTTGTTTGATTTCAAACATGTTTTAGCTTGATTTTACATGTATTTCCAAATTATTTAAGAAAATTCTGCTGCGGGTGTCAACTTGCTTTATGATGAGGTGACTATTGCATAGGTTGTGCTAGCTGTCATGGCAGAATGATCAGGTCTATTGCTTGTTCTGTGATTTTGAGCTTTTTAAAGGCATATTATTATCTAACTTGCTGCTGCCTTAAGTTTTATTTATTTCTTTTGAAATTGCATAGTTCTTATCCTAAAATAAAGCATACTAAAAGAAAAAAAAAAAAAAAGACTAACGAGCCTATGTAATCTTACTGTAAGTAAACCATATGGATCAAAGGTGAATAAAGTATGTAACTCATTAGCAAATACAGGGTTGAGAAGCATAACAATAACCCTGAGCAATAACCCTCAAGACTGAGGAGGAAGGAATTCTCTGTCAACATAGTGCTTGTCCCAGCAATGAACTAGGGATGCTGACAACTTGCCATAACAACACGTAAGTAGGGTGGGCATTACATCAGATAAAGGCTAGAAAGTCAGCCTTTAATTGTATTATTAAAAGGAATTAGTAATAACTAAGTGAACTGGACTATAAGTGTTATATTGCCAGTTTAAATTGGACTTAAAAAATAACTATTTTGATTAATCTGCTAGAACACTCACTACGCTAATAGTAAATTCTCTTCCATCATTTGTTGCACATAATAAAAATGTGAAAGTAACGAAAGCTTTGAAAATACCTCATGGCTTGAGCGAGTAAGGATATGAGTCTTGTATTCAGTGAGAAAACATAATGGATCAAAAAACAGGAGAAATGCAGTGGGGTAGATAATGGTCCATCTAACTCACTTTTCTGTCTTTGATAATGGCAGTAGAAGGTGCTGTTTAGGGATAGTACATGAGTCTGGCCATTATCTGTGGTCTATTGTCCCTTGTAGTCTCCGAGCACCCACAGTCACTGGATAAAGTGTTTTAGAAGATATAACCTTGCCTGATCCCTGAACTATTTGGTTATGGACCTACTGTCCACGAACTTGTGTAATCTCTCTTACAACCTTCTGATACTACCTGTCTTCAAAACCCTCTGTGTTAACGACTCCAAAAGTTCAGTCTGCTGTGTAAAAAAAATACTTTTGAAAGCAGTCTCCTACTACACCCAGTGAGCAATCCCTAGTTTTATTACTACAGAATTCAGAGAAGAACAGAAGACCACCTGTGGAATCCAGTGCAAAAGGACGGACTTAAGCAATATGAAGAATCTGCCTGTGGTGGGTTGACCTTGGCTAGCTATTAGGTGCCTACCTAGTCGCTCTCTCACTTCCCCTCCTCAAAAGGGGGAGAAAATACAATGGAAATGCTCATGGGTCAAGATAAGAACAGGGTAACTCATTAGTTACCATCACGGGCAAAACAGACTCAAGTAAGCAAAATTAGTTTAATTTATTGCCAATTAATAATAAAGTATGATAGCAAGAAATAAAAACAAAAACAAAAACACCCCTCTCTTCAGCCCAGGGTCAACTTCAGTTGTGACCTTTCTGTCTCCTCCCTGCTGCCTGAACAGCAGAGGGGGACGAAGAATGGGGGTTGCAGTCAGTTCATAACATTTCATCTTTGCCACTTCTACCTCCTCACATTGTTCCCCTGCTCCAGCACAGGGTCCCTCCCATGGGAGACAATGTTTCACAACCTTCTCCAACATGGGTATTTCCCACAGGCTGCAGTTCTCCAAGAACTGCTCCAGCATGTGTCCTTTCCACAGGGTACAGTCCTTCAGAAATTGTCTGTTCCAGTGTGAGTCCCCTCCACAAGTTCTGCCAGAAAACCTGTTCTGCACGGGCTCCGCGCCACAGAGTAACAGCTCCTGCCGGGAGCCTGCTCTGGTCAGGCTCTCCACAGGCTGCAGCTTCCTTCAGGACATATCCCCCTGCTCCAGCGTGGGGTCCTCCTGGGCTGCAGGTGGAGATCTGCTCCCGCATGGACCTCCCTGGGCTGGGGGGGGACAGCCTGCCTCACCATGGTCTTCATCACCATGGGCTGCAGGGGAATCTCTGCTCCGGCGCCTGGAGCATCTCCT
>JAVJGG010000013.1:18097569-18114462 GCA_035590195.1 Aviceda cuculoides | reverse complement strand
TCAAGGGAACACTGTAATCTTGTCAAGGTCAATATCCTCCCCAGGCCCCTCGGTCCAGCCGAGGCCCTCTACACATCTCCTCCCCCTCCTTCTGCACTGACCTGGGGGGCTGCAGGGCTGGTGCTCTCACATGTTCTCACTCCTCTCTCCCAGCTGCTGTCGTGCAGCATTTTTTACCCTTTCTTAAATCTGCTATCACAGAGGTGCCACCAATGTCACTGATGGGCTCAGCCTTGGCCAGCGGCGGGTCCATTTTGGAGCCGTCCGGAACTGGATCTCTCTGACATGTGGGCAGCTCCTGGTGTCTTCTCACAGCATCCCCACCTTCAGGCCCACTACCAAAACCTTGCCATGAAAACGCAATACACTGCTAAAGCAAATTTATGAAAGCCCTGACAGGAGAAAGGATCAGCTTGTAAATAGAAATCAGCCTTTTGAAGTTAGTTGTGAATGACAACCTCACAGAGGTGCGAGAGCTGGACTTTAAGGTAGTGATTCAGAAAAGCAGCTTTACCTAAAAATAGCGAGAATACAGGAGGTAATTATCACTTAATCCATAGCTATCTGTACAGAGGGAATTATTTGAATTATTTGAATTAATTCACCTTAGTTTTATTTGAAGAAAAATCACAGTCAATTTGGTTTTCGATTCTATGGAGTATGCTTTACCCATTAGTTCTTCCAATACATTTGTGCAACTGTTCTGTTCAGTATTCTGCATGAAATTCCATTAATTCCAAATGGACTCCATTTAGGATAAAGTTTGTTTGTCTTAAATCCATTTCACCATTCCTCTATGAGAAATATGTCATTTTACTTGCCTTTAAATTAGAGAGAAGCCATATTTACCTCTCAGAAAGTAGGATTAAATGAAAAATACATTAGGAAAAAAATCCTGCATGTAAAATGGAAAATTTTGTAATAAAATTAAAAAAAAAAAAAAAAAGAAAGAAACCGTAATTTCTGTTCTGGACCAGTAGACAGATTTAAATACTGCAAAGAAAATTAAATGGGAAAAAAAGGATGCTGTGATTACTTCAATTAAGAATGTCTCTAAATAATTGGTCTTGGCAGAATCTGATTTACAAAGGAGGGGCATCTTAGATTTTCTACTCATGGTAGTTTTTCTATATAAAAAAGTGTAATGTCAAGATAATTACAGCTGATACCAGATTAGATTCTAATTTTGTACTGTCATCACAAGAATCACGTTGACAGCCAAAAAGAAAAGGAGTAGAAATTAAGATCTGGGATAAACATAGCATTGTTTGCCTGTTTTAGCTTCAGATTTTTATGGAAGATTTGGGGTGCAAGACAATTGAGTAGTAACAGTATGAAGACATGAACACAATAAGTTGATCCAAGATAAAACAGGGGATGTAGCGAGTATGAAACTAATCAGTAAGCAAACAAACACAGTAAAGAAGCAGAAGAATATATAAAGAGGAATGTTATGTAAGAAAAGAGGAACCAAATAGGATGTTTGACTTGAAAGACAAATGTGTGCAAATAACAGCAAAGGAGTAAGAATAATGGAGAATTATGGAGAAATATCTCAAAGTTACACAACATTCAGACAATAGTAATTAAATGGGTCCTGGAGAAGTATTACAGAGCAAAATTAAAGAAAGAAAATGACAGAGGGAAAAGTTTTTCGTTTTTTTCCTTGTAGGAAAGAAACATTGCCTATGAAAGGTAATGTAGGTGAGAACCACAACAAAGACAAGGTAAAACTATTGAACAGTATTTACAAGGAACAGGTATTCAGTAAAAGTATGAAAGCAACTGTGATATCAACCTGTAACAAAGAAGACAGGAATGAGTACAAAAGCTACAGAGGAATTTGTCTGTTTCAGATTGCAAGAAAGTTCTTCATGAGGTTTTACACAGGCAAGAAGGAATAAAGTGGAGCTTCAGAGCAACAGGCCAGATACGTATCTGCAGTGCTAAACCAGGAAAGCAATAGATTTAGAATGAAAATCAGTTTGAACAACATAAATGTGTGAGGGAGCGGGGAGTCAAGGAAGGAAGCAAATATTGTAGGAAAATAAAAAGAACTAGAAGGAAGAGGAATATTTTGGAGGATTCATTTGAAAAAAAAAAAGGAAGCTGAGAAAAAGATTCACTTGCTACTGTTGCATCTGCTCAGTATATGGATATTTGATAACTATCAATATAAAAAGTTATTTGCTAAAAATTAAAGCCAACATAGCAAAGACAACAGTCATGATGAACATGACAAATGACTTATCGCAGGAGTATGTGGAACTCAAATTCACTGAAATGACAACAAACAAAACTGAAATAAAGTAGACAAGGGACACAAAATAAGACCTTATCAGAAGATTTTAAGAATATAGCTGTCATAGTTTGGACGTGTATCAAGTATAATGCTAGAACAGATACCTGATGATAGGTATCCAAGTGCTCAGGAGGATAGATAAGTGCTACATAGGCATGATGAACTAAAAGATAGAACAAAAAGATTTATAGAAAAAAGAAATTATGGAAATCACATGCAACTAAAAACGGGGGAACTGAACCCTTCAGTGCAATAAAATGACTTTGTCACACTCTGATGTTGACCTGATTTCTCTACCTAAAATATACATATGTAGTGACTGTATTTTTTTTTTTTTTTTTACCCAGGAAATCAGTGACTAACTTTGTGCTATTGATTCCAAATTTTCTCTGTTGAAAATTTTTATCTTCTTTATGTGTGGCTTATTTACTATGTCTATCAAGCCAAAAGCATGAATTATGGACCAAGGTCCAATTATTCTGGGCACTGTACATACATATGGTAAAAATGGTCAAACCTAGCAAGGCCACAAAGTCTCTTTTGCTTATTTTCCCCACTGGTCCCTCTTGTCTTGCCCATCCTTTTGCCTAATGTGAATAGTCTTGTTGTTTGTCTAGTGTGACTTTGGAAACCTGGTAGTGTTTGTGTGTTATTAGCCTGATACCCTGCACATACATATGTAAATAAACATATTCACAGTTCACAGTTGCAGTTTCCTGCTCCAGACATTATGCCTTTCTGTAAGATTTTTTTATACTATGAGATTAAAATGGGTTCTCTATCACAGGAACAGAGAAGATCCTGTTTAACTAGCCTGATGGTATATATGTGAATGATCAAGTAAAGTCAGTCCCAAACCGCAATCTAATCCAGACTGATGGCCAGTTTAGCATTTATTTCAGTCAGAAAGTTAGCAACACAAATCACTGAGTTCTGTCTCAGGTAAGTCAATAGAGAACCTACCTTTAAAGTAACACAGTTATAAGGAGAATATGAATTAACTACATCAAATAACAGTCTACAGACGTTTAGATGCAATTTTTGTCCTAAAGACTTTATGTTCCATTTCAAGGCAAAGACATTTCCCCCTCTTCAGTCTCAGTAGATTACCTTCCTTAGCCTAATGCTCCAGGATAAAATGTAAATCAGACTCATTTTGGAAATATATGCTATTTACTTGTTTTTCACAGAAATTACAACTCTTTGAGTTTACTTTGTTCTTGATTTTATTTTAATCAAATTTATTTATGGTGTCTGTTCATTCTTTAGCTATGAAAAAGCTGTGGTAAGGTTGGAGCCAAAGTCAGATGTATAGTTGAAATACACTCTGAACAATTTCCAACTCTGTGATTTCTTTGATGTGCGATTCCACTGCACTACATATCTTGGCATGCTCGTCAGTCTGCCCCTGTTTGAAGTTAACATTCCCTTAGGAAGAGGAAAATATTGCAGAAGTTGCCTGAGTGAGCTGTTCTGTCTCAGTGTTTTCACAGTCAGTCTGGGAGTACTAATGCTAGGAATCAGAACAGAATATTTTTCTAAGAGTCAAAAAAAAAAAAAAAAAAAAAAAGTCTGAGATTCAATGAGATAATTAGGCCAAGTAAGCAGAAATGTAGTCTGCATTTTAAAATAATGTGTCATATTTTCCTGGCACATTATCTTACTTATTTAGTATTAGATTTCTCACAGTTGCAAATGATCACAATCACAAGGTTAATTTGGTAAAGTAGATGCTCTAAGTGGTTCATATATTCCATCCAACTCTTAATAATTGTCATGCCTATGTAAAAGAACATTCTAAAAATTGAAAAGTCAAGTAAACAAAAATTAACCTTAAAATTAAAATTGCCTTTATAACCTTATTTCAGAGCTCTTCTGTATGCTTTCTGATGTTGCCATATTTTTCCCTACTCTCTTGCTTAATTTGGTAGAAAAATAAACATTGTTTACTTCCACCAGATAGTTAATATTTTATATTTTGGTTTTGGTTTAACCTTATTGTTCAAAGTATAGCCTGAGGGTCTATTTACTGGACACTATTTAAATACTCTTCTAATTACAGATTATCAATTACCTCCCAGGCTGGTTTAGACTATTCTAAGCAGTACAGTACCCGAAGTTTTTAAAATACATTTGGGAGGTGAGGGAGCAGTATAATTTAATTTCATAGCTGGAGAGCCAAAATAGAGGAAGATTAAGATTAAAAGACTCCTACATTTTGGGCAGGAGGCAGCTGGAACATCTTATGCCTAAGTAATTCATTATGTAGCACTTGATATGTTCAAGGCACATGTCTTTTTGTTTTTACTTGCTATTGCAAATACACAGCATCTTCAGCAAACTGTTTTGAAAGATCTCACATTTGAAAATTGTTAAAAATGGGTGACCATTTTCTGAGTTTTGTTAGGTTACTTGCTTCACACCTCATGAAGTCTCAAGCAAATCAATCAAGTATTTGTCCCAACTAGCTTTTAGAATACCAAATCAGTAGAGTATCCTTCTAGGTGGTGAGGACTCTATTTTAGTCATTGCATACTTCCCAGATTCTGAGGCAAGCAATGGAGCAATGACAGCCTTCATCACTACACAGTCTTTCTTGCTGTATCTACATTTGTCCTATGTAATGAAGTAAATGCAAAAATATTATTCCACTTGCAAATAAGAATTTCATCATTGTATTAACATTCAAGGTAGCATATAATCTGACATTTCTCAAAGTTTGACTTTGTGGTATGTTATTATGTTATTTTAATGTGGTTTCTACCTTTAGATTTTTTTTTTTTTTTTTTTAAGAAGAAGAGTTTTATAAAGGCTACTGTCTGTTACAACGACTATTGCCAAGTGAACAGATTAACAACAGTAATATATTGTTATCCACTACATGAATAGCATTTAAGCATTTTGCCATTCTGTTTCTCACCTATTGCTGATAGAATTCCTGAAACTCAGAAAACTTTTAGTGGGTGAATGATAAACAGGATCTTCTGCATATTCCCCTACTATGAATCAGGATCAGTCCTCAAATCTCCATAATCCAATTCCAAGTCTTGCTTTATTTTGCTCATTCTCTCACCTTCAAATCCTATTCCCAATTTCCTTGAGCAGTGAGTATAAATACTCACCTTTTGTTTTTATCTTCCAATTCAAATTCTTTCTCAGTTACCCTCTTGCCTCACCCTCTAAGTCCAACACCATTTTTCCTATCAAATCTCTTCAACTCTTGCCCAAGAAGTATATAATTATGTACATTTTTCCCTTTTGGATCCTTTTCTAGACTGCCTTACTTCTGTCTTGATTTATTGTTTTTCTGAAGATTAACCTTCCATTTTGCCTGTTTCTGTGTTGTCTTCTAATTAGTCACTATTCTCCACCACAATTCTTCCATATTGTCAAAAATAACTTTTTACAGTGTTCCATTTTTAGCCCCAGTCCCAATATTTAAATCCATCCTTTACCCAAATTACTCCAACTCTCTCATGGTTTTTACTCCAAGCCCCTCTAGCCACACTTCAGTTTGCATACTTACCTAACAAGCTTTCCCCACATTGCTGAAGGGCATCCAGTCCCAAATTCTGCAATCTCTGCAGCTACTACTTGACATTCACAATAGCGGCACTCATCCCTATCCTTCTTCTAGGCCTCATTCCCTGTCTTAAGCCCTCTAGAAAGTCCTAGAAAAATGTCTAGAGTTCTGTAATTTGCTAAGGTAAAACTGTCAAGTGGAATAGGACAGCTGTCATGAATGGGAGTCTGAAGTTGTGTTACTAAAGATAAAACCTATGTGATTTTTGTTTGGTTTTTTTTTTCCAAATCATAGTAAATAAATTTAAAAAAAAATTACAGATATATAAAAATTATTCATTAATTCATGTAAAATTCAGGTAATAAAAAGTTAATAGATTTTTATTTTTATGCATTTTGTTTAACTATTTATTTCCAAAAATCCTTTAAAAAAAAAAAAAGAAAAATTCTCTTTTTTTTAAAAAATTACATATTTTTAAAAATGCTGAACATAGGTAAAATAATTTTAAAATACATGACATAGTTCAGGGCACCTAGTTGGAGTGGCAGACAGTCACATTAAAAAGACTGTGACCATTTTGCTACATTCAAAAGAGAGTGTATACATGTCATATGAGCGAACTGAAACAAAGGTCCAGCTGCCCAGTGTTTTGCGGAAGCAAAGAATGAATTCAACAGTTTTGTTACAATAACACAAAAAAAGCTAAATGTCAAAAATATTTTTAAAATGCATTATAGGAACTAACTTTGTGGTAATGACAAACTCCACACTTAGGCACTACTTCAGAAAGAAACTAGGTAAGAAGTGGTCCAAGCCTGGGAGTAGTGAAGCAAGAGGGATAGATGATGCAGTTTTATTAAGTTTAGAATATATACCTTTTTCTACCAATGTATTTTTATTTTTATTGCTTCTTTTTTCTTTCTCCGTAATGTTTTTTATGCTAGTACCAGCTGTCAGAGCTTCCAAGCACTTTAAAATGTACAATACAGCACTCTGAGCTAGAATTTTCTTTAAAGTTTCATTCATAACAAGGAGTAAAAAAGATGCAGAAAGAAAGGAAGATCCGTTATTTAACAGACAGTTTATGGTACAATTTATGTAGTAAAACTCCAAGATGGAAAATAATATACAATATGGAAATTATATAGCATCTTTAATACAGCTTTCTGCAATAACTAGCTATTTGTTTTACCTTATTCCACTCAGCTGGAGTAGATTATGATCCACTAGTAATATGAATACAAAGCATACACTGCAAGGGGTATTGCAGCTGAACGGTTTGCTGTAAATTCAAGTATGGTTATGTTAACAAACCAAATTGTATGAAAATACATAATGATAGTTTGATGTGAAAATGAAAAAGAAACTTACTAATATGACCAGACTTTTGTATCTGATATTTTACTTTTCCCTGTTGACGATTCTTCTGCTGTTATAATAGCCATCTCTCAACTGCTAATTATATGACTCCCTATTACTATGTGTTTCAAACTGTGAAAGCAACCTTAAGGTTAAAACACCACCTTGTCCCATATTTCCATTTTCAGTTTAGCTGGGATCATGCTTCTTTATTGAATCAGCAGAAATAATTCTTGGCTTTGGTATAAAGCCTGCAGTAAAATTTCAGGTTTCAATAAACAACAAGTTGGAGTAGGCTTCCACCTGTGTCCAAGAAGTTTGTTGGCATTTCACTCATCCCTTCAGCATCTCTAGATTCAGAATGGTCCCTTATTTATTCCCACAATAGTATATTGCTCTGCTGTTTTTCAGAATATTTAACTCTCTACATCCTGTACTAGATCTCAACCTCTGCCACATTGTTTTATTTGTTATGTCTCATCTTGCTATCATTCTATTACTTCTTGTAATTGGTATGCGCTTACTTAGAAAAACAAACACTGGTGATGATGTTGTTTGTTAATAGCAAAGGAAATATGACATAATTTCAGCTACTGTAACTGTTGCTAACAGTTGGTAACCACCATCTAATATGGACTTTCCAGTGGCAGCAGACATGGTACTTACTCCATGGAGTGACAGATAGTGAGCATGAAAAAACAACAGTTCTTGTTCATTGTGGTTACACATAATTTTAAAATGACAGATAATTTATCCCCCAGACAATATTAACTTCTTCCATGTAGCTCAAACTGTGATTTCTGGAACCAGAAAACCTAGGACTCTTTTTAATGTCACACCTAGTTGCTAAATGCATGGCTATGAAAAGAGCATTGATTTTTTTTTCCAAGAGTGAATTTGAAGGTTTAACAGCAGTAGTGTATGCACCATGTCATGTGGGTCTTTTTGGTTTATTTGTGGTGATTTTTGTACTCAAGGCAAAGAAATACTTATTAGAACCCACAAGAGGGCCCTATGGAAACAATCAAGGCTTTTAATGAGCTCTGAACACAATTTTCATTGCAAGATATAGCAGAGGGTCTCTGCAGACATAGTAAGTAAGAAATGTGTATATATAAAGAAAACTGTAAGACTTTTGGCCTTCAGGAGGGATTTCCTTTAAGACAGTGATAAAAGTACATTTTCTCTTTTTTTTTTTTTTGCCTCATCTGAGTAATTATGAATGGGTGAATGGCCAAGAAATAGCCATTGTAACTATTTTTAAAAATTTATTAATGAACATAATTATAAATTACCATAATTCTTTGCATATACATTTTCTTCTAAAGAGTGGTTTGCCATTGACTGAAGGTTATGAGTTTTGCAGTATTTGCTGAATGTTGGTGTCTTTTCTCCTGTTTAGTAACAAATTTGGGATCTCGCAAAAAGGAAATACATGTCCATGTATGAATCCTCATTCACACAGAATATAATTTCTAACTATTGGCACTTTTTAAAATAGACCTGACTGTACTTTCAGAAAAATAAAAATAAAGCCATAGAGAAGAAAGCAAGCCATAGTCACCACCCATGTTTTGCTTCATAGAGTCTCTCAGCGGTCAACTTTCCTTAGACAGAGGGATCATTTATTCCTGTAGCATTTCAGATTGGGTCTAAATGGAAGAACATAAAGGCACATTAATTAATTAACATATTATAAGCAGTAGAGCTATGCTAGCAGAGCATCAATGTGGTTTACTATGTATGTGGATGGGCAGGGAATGGATGGTGCTATACTGATATATTTGTAATAATACTAGTCTCAAAATTCATGCAAAAAAAAAAACCAAAAAACCCACAGTGAACATCTGCTGCAAATGTCACCACAGCATCTGTCTGGAAAAATAATTGTGAGAAAATACAGGTAATTACTCCCAACATTCACAAAAAGATTATATTAGAAGGGTGAGTTTCTAGATGAGTCAGAGCCAGCCAAGAAGTGGCTGCCACATATCCTCACGCAAGCAGATAGCCCGACAGGAGACAATTTTAACAAAATAAGCTATTTTCAGCTTCTTTGAAGTGTCTTTATTGGCAGAGAAGAGTGAAACTAAAAAAGGAACCAGTACAACTTAGCTAAGAAGGCAGCATGGTTAGAATAACCACAAGTAATGGTAAAATAGTTTAATATTTTAAAGCTTCAGATGGATTCAGGTTTTTAAAGATTTTTTTGAACCATCAATGGACTGACTCAAATCATAATATTTTGTCTTTTTTTAAATGAACTTAGCTTTTCAAATCCCTTTTAATAGACATCTTGGCTGTGTTGCTTTTTATATAGCATAAATGTTATTAGAGTAGCTTAATCAATTTTATGCCAAAACTTATCTAGGTTTTACTAATGCATTCCACCAGAGTATTGAATGTTATTTGTTCTCTCAGAGCCTGGGTACAAAGGGTTAGAATGACAGCATACAATTTCATACTTACAGCTCAGTCTTTTAATCAGCTGTATTTCAGAGCCTTACAAGTAAAATAAAATTTTCTGCTGTTTTAAAACATCACAAATGCATATGAAGATAATTACTTGCACAGCTAATAGACTGTTTTAGTATCTTCTCTGTAGAGTGCTTTCTTGTTAACTTACCCAGCATAGTCCTGTCAAAGTTTAATGCTTCAGCTGCAGCATATAATTTTAATCTAATGCACAGCACTGATAGTATTTCAAACATTATGATATGTGCACTGAGACAGGAACGTTTAGTTTGTTTAATAAGCCATCTAAAATGACTTGAATCTCTGAAAGGATTTGGAGAGTTGAGGCAAAAGTGGGGGGTTTATGTGTGGTTTGCTTTTTTGTTTTGGGTGGGTTTTCTTTTTTCCTTTTTTTTCTAATTAAGCACAGGTGATCCAGTTCAGCAATAGCCATCTTGGCTGAGGAAGATGTACGGTTACCCAACCAGTTAAAATGTAAGGGTCTGAGCTGTGCCTTTCTCTCCTCTGTGCTTTGTAAAACAGCCATTTTGTTAGGTGTTAACCTTAACCTCCAACATGATAACCTCTCATCATGACATTGACTTGCCATGAAAGCATAGTCTGGTCACAGAAAGCAATCAGTTGCATGATTCTAATTCTTAATATCCAGCTCCAAATCTTACTCTTTTACAGGAATTCTCTGCTTTTACAGACAAGCTGGAATCCGCCTTGTCTTTACCCCTAAAGGACTGTACCTACAGAAACAAAGCTGGGCTAACAGACATACTATGTATCAAGAAAGTATTTAACAACCTAAGTACTTAGACCTCACTAGAGCATTAATTTGTTGTCCCAGACTCATATCTTATAGATGAATAGACAAACTGTAATGGATGTTTTTCACATACCAGATACAAAACAAGAATTTCAGTAGAACTAAAAATTTCCTCCCCGTTAGCTGTTATCTTTTCCCTTTTTGCCTCGCAGCTGATTATGCAGATATAAGGAAAGAATGCAGCATGACATCTACTGTGTCCTAGAGTAGCAACCCTGACAGCTGTTAGTTTTCTCTTCCTCTGAGGTGCAGTCTCTTGTATTGATTGATGTACAGACAAGCACATCAAAATCTAACACATACTTGGGCTAGATTCATTATGTTTTCCACCTTTTGCTTCTTGTCAGTTTGATCTGTACTGAAGGGACCATACAAGCCACTTAACATTCTTGTTGCCAAAGGGCATCTGTGCTATTCATTTGCTCAGCCTTGCAGAGATAAATGCAGCTTGCTGCAATTAATAAAATTGCTGTTCTCTGGACATAATTTGTAGAAATAAATTTAAGTTTCATCACTGTGTGCTCATGGATATGTATGGGTAGTAATATAGATCTAATACACAAGACATTTCTTCTCAGACAACTGACATAATCGGTATGGTAAAGATTATCTTTTCAGCCAGATTCCTCTGAATACATTTTGAAATCACTTACAGACAGACTCAAGAGGAAAAGTGTATTTCACACAGGTTTTCAACATTTGTTTTTGTTCTCCGATTGAGAATGAAACAATATTGCAAAATGCACTACGATAATGTTTCTCAGCCTGTGTTCCATGAAAGCAGCATATGAAACCATTGCAATGTATTCATTTTTTTAAAAAACATGTATTTGACCATATGTTCCCTGTCACGTGGAAGAAAACAAATGGAATGGAAAAGGGTGATAACAGCTTACTGCTGTGAACTCACGAAACTCAGGCTTTTAAGAAAAGTGAAAACGAACACCATTGAGGCAATACTGTGCACGGCGGCACAAATCCAGCACTAGATTTTGGGGGGGAGTGTGTTTTTTTTCCCAAAATAGCTAGGTGATTCTTGCGAATTTTGGTTTGAGCATTCCATGGCCTATAAAAAGACCGAGAAACACCACTTCAATATTCTAAGTATTGCCTCAATTTAAATATTTCTTCTTCAACCTTCATATTTTATATTTTAGATTGTACAGTGATAAGTTGTTTTGAAGTGAAACATGACATATTTAATTCAGGAAACAGTGAAACAGAATGTTATAGAAATGTAACCACTTTGCCTAAACACCTTTCTTCTCTGAAACGGATTTTGTACAAAATGTCCATGGTGTCAGAGGTACCTTATTTTCTTTCCACTGATCTCTAATATCATCCATACAATAAGGGTTGAACACAGAGGAAGCTAATACACATTTTCAAGGAATCACTTGCGCCTGAAAAGAAGAATATTAATAAAATATAACACTAATTTTAGTACATCTTCATTTTACTATCACCTTAAAAACTCACTTCAGAAAACTAGATCATGCAGTCTTCATACAGATAACTCACAAGAAAGTTTTCCACAAGAACTGGTATTTAGAACTGAAATTCTCCAGTGAAGCAACAACATGGACCAGAGGAGATCTGTTGAGAGTGACAAAATGTAATTTTGTATTACCCTGGATATATGTTAGTAACCAACAACCAAAAAACACGTTCCGATAACAAAAGTCTAAGTCTCCCTAAATAGAACAGATGAGTCGCAGCTGCACAGAATTTCAGAATACCAGCATATCAAAGTACACATAGCCAACCAACTAAACAAAAACCCTAACCCTAACTGGTTGATGGTCTTTCAAAGAAAATTAAAACATAAAGGGAATGCCTGTTTGTTCACCTTCCTGAGCTAGAGACAGCTAGAAGGAAGAAAGGAAAGTCCTCAATAGCGAACACCTTCCTGGCTAAGAACCCTTTCTGGAAAGAGGAACAGTGAAATTCCTGAAAGGGAAAAGGAGTGTGCCTGGGATGAACAGGGGTTCTGGCTGAGGGCTTATGGAGTGCTGTTCCACCAAAACAGATGATCAGAGTAAATGTTTTTGTGCTTGGCTGGTACAATCCTGAGAATTAAATGTCTTCTTTCCTGCAGATGAGAAGGTCTCTTTCACAGAAGTTCAGACTTATCCAAGGCAATCCATTGACAAATGCTGAAGGATAACATTTCATGTGTTTAAATCACCAGTTGTGAAATCCTGTTCCTTTGAAACAAGAAGGTGCTGTAACTGGAACATCCAGCTCATACCAGAACTGAAATTTTCAAATGCATGGGAGGGTCTAGTGAAGAGGTGAATTCAGCATTTTTCTTAGAGAAATTCTATATTTGCAAGTTCAACTCTTTTACCTCATTAGGCATTTATATACACTATTTTAAAAACATAATTTACTCTTTTGGACCCAGAAGGATTTTTAAAATTCTTTTATGACTTTGACACTTAAGTGATTAATTTTATTTAAATGCAAATTTTATATGTGCAGTATGATTACTGAAGCTTGGCTTTCTTCTAAGTTATCCCACTGGGCCATAATGTATGCTTTAAGACCAGTCTACGTTTAAACTTTTTGGGGATTTGTATAATCACACTGAATAATTACAATTCTATTTGTTTCCTTGGAGGTTTCTCAAATACTTTGATGCATTCTACTTCTCTGTCTTTCCCTTCCTCATCAAAGTCACAATGAGCTCCCATTAGAGGCATTATAAGAATATATCCTCAGGGTTATGATTTATTCTTAGGCAGACTAACTAAAACTCAGTTTTCTCCTTCTCCTATCCCACTATTATTTAGTGGGGATTTAGAAACACTAAGTCTCATTGGCTTAGATTCAAAGGGAATTTAGGAGCTGAAGCATCCCAATACCTAATTTTTAAGCACTGGTCCCAAGGATGGAATCATAACATTAAGCTCCCTATGTGATTCATCAGAGAAGTTAGGCATCTTAAAGTAGGATCCAGAAAAATGCGTATGCTAAAGAGGGGTATACGTACACTGCATTTAATTCCTTCTTCTCCATTTTGAGAAGATGCAGTCTATGACTCTCACTTGCCATGTCCCAGCAGGACTGTTCTATCATCTCCCTTGGTCTGGATGCCAGGACGAACATATCAGATATGTATTGAAAATATTTCCACTATACATAGAGTAACAAACGTCACTCAGCCAGAAGGGGTCATCTGCTAGATTTTAATCGTGTGACAAGAGCCTTCAAGAAAGGTGTGAGAAAGCCTGAAAGCTGTATTTTCCAAGGTTTACCTCAGCTTTTCATTCACTGACTTTCATTTGGCACACAAATCTTTGGTTATGTTTATGCTGGTAAACAGAATGGACTAGGACTAACATGGCTACAACTAAACTGTCATCCATCCCTCAGACAGGAGACCTGATCCATACTGCTTGGCAGGAATACCCTTAGCTCTCCCCAAAAACTTTGTTCTTTGCTCTTCTCCAGACTACTTTGCACAGCCTAGGAAGGTGTTAGCTTCATGAAACAAAACTTTCAAGGTGTGTGGTAATGGTTAAACAGTCATGTACTCAACTCCATGCCCTGGCCACTTAGTTTACTAGTGTAAGTATGACCTTTATGGGCTAGGATGAAATGCAAGACCTCCTGATTTTCAGGGAAAAGCATTTCTATTACACAACTAGAAGAGTTGCCTCTTATTTTCACTCTAGCCTGGCAAGTTTTTTCCCCTAGAATTAAGGGCAGGTGGGGGACAGGGGGCATACCATGTGCTTTTATCTAGGAAAGAGATGTGAGGTTGATTTCCTCTAGAGAAGAAAAAAACAAACAAGCAACCAAACCCAAAACAACCCAGCTTTCTTACCTTTTAGATGAACAGTCTAATACAAAAGGGAAATTTCAAAGCAGGTTTGAGTAAAAGCCTTGATGAAAAATAAGCTAAGAAATACTGAGTTTATGAATCCTAATGAGGCATGGGCAAGAGAAGCGAATCAAGCTATGCAGTTAAAACTGATGGATTTTTGACCATATACAAAGGAGGAAGGTCAGCAAATGAGGTTTTCAGGATCACAGTTTTGAGCTAGTATCTCTTTTCTGGTGAGCATAATTTTATATTTGTTAATACATTTCATAACTTCAGATTAGTATAGCAAGGTCCATCTTCCCTATTTGAGTCTGATCTGCACTTTAATCGGATCTGATGATTCCTTCTGATGTATGGACGCACCCAAGTAGGAGAAGGACGAATGTGCATACCTCTTGTGCTCTGATGCCGTGATGAACCTGGAGTCTCCAGGAACCATCAAAGAGAGTCACACAAAAAAATAATAAGAGTTACAGACTGGACTGTCTCACAAACTGGTAGTCTTGTAACCTGAAATACTCTGGTTTGTAAGGCAGCTACTCACTTCAGGCACAGCCAGGGAAAAAGAAGCATTGGATACTGTGTAAAAAGAGTTATATTGACAGTATTCTAAACAGCTACACAGTGCATGCTCCGTTTAGGGAACATACACACAGAACATATATGAAAAAAGGCAATGTAACACAAAGACTGCTGAAAGCTGCTGGTCAAAAACTGAAATACTATGTGCATTGTAAAAACCCTGACTTAACATTTAAAAACCCCACTGTGATTGCAGTATAATGCTAATGGAAACATGCATGTAATTCATATTTATGACTTAGTGAGAACTGGCTCTATTAACTTGAGTACAGATGGTCAGATATTTCCCAGGGAAATATTTTCATTAAAAAATGTTTCACTGAGCCTGAATCCTTTGTTTGACTCATCTCAGGTTTGACTACGTTTTGCCAAATCAAAGGCAAATCCTCCAGCCCTGCCAGGCTGCTTCAGAGCAATCAATTTACTGCTGCCAAGTTTGGCAAGTCTGGGTCAGATCGACCCGACTACTTCCAGAACAGGAAACCTGAAAGCTTTGCTTGCCAAAAGCTGGGGCAGGTTCACATAACTGATTTGTTCTGGGTCAGCCTACATGATGGCTCTGCCCTACAGCCACTGACCTTGGAAGTGGTTGGCTATGGTGTTCCCAGTTCTGAAACAGATTGTCTGCTAACTGACAAATTGCCAAGATCCTGAGGCTTCAGAGTCTACACAGTGGAGCTGATGGTCTTACTAAAGCCTCTAGCCTAGGAGCCTGGAGAAAAGCTCTGAGGGATTCAGGTGATCTCTCAGAGACTGCAAGCTTTATGCGACAAAGCCAGGACCTAAAAGCCCTTATGGGCTTCTCCATTCTGCCTTTTAAGCTGATCTGCACGATGCGGCTTCCTGAAGACATGTGGCTCCAGAGCTGTTCCACAATGCTACTTGTCAGTTCCTCCAGTCAATGCTATCTAGAGTCTTGGGCTCAGATGCAGTACTTCAGAAATTCTTCCTTTATAGAAAGCTAGATTTTTATATACATTTACATATACTTATATATGTGTGTATATATACACACAAACATACACACACTCCCATATGTGTACATATAAAAAAAATATGTGTATGTATGTGTGTATGAATTTAATTCCAGGAATCAAGTCAGTTCCAGGGATCAAATGACAGGAAACCATTAAAAGGATAATGTCCACAAAATGTCACATTTAGGGAAGCACCTAATGAATCTAGTAAAAGACACCAGGTAGTCTGTCCTATATGGCAATAGACACTGCAACATGAAAGACTTCTTTATTTGTAAGAAAAGTAATGATACAAAAGTAAAGAAACCAATCTAGGATAATAAGCATTCATTTTTATTGATCTCAGCTACATAAGTTTCAGAGGCCCATTCTTTATTTTTTAAAAAATTTTTGATTACTTTTTTTTTTTTTTTTCTCCTTAGACTACTTCATTCTTGCAGTCAAATCTGAAATCAATTTTTAAAGGATTCATTCTCTGGCTTTTTGGTCACTTATCTCTCTTTTGCCTCTTGCAAGGATACTCCATTTTCTAATTTAGCTTAATCAGAATTAATCCAGCTATCAACTGTAAAAGAGTTAAATAAAACAGTCCAGCATTTCATTTCCATGTCTTAGAATGTTAAGCCATAGTGTGCCACTATTTTACTATGTTTTCAGCTTCAATGTTAATATGCAATGTCACCCAATAACACCACCACAGAAGTATTATACCTTGGCAAACTGATTTCTCAAGCTTTGCTTCCACATTTGGCATGTGATTTTTATCTGACCCATTCAAGCATCTCCAGCTCAAAATGAGTAAAGCAGTATTGTTAGGATTCTAAGTGTATTCACTACACTTTCTGCCTCTTTCATTCCCTTTTTTTTTCTTTTTACAAAGATCCTTTTTTTTAAAAAAAACCCAAACTCTAAGAAGTGTGGGACATAAGTCCTAAGAATTAAGTGGTTCAATTTTGAGTGTCAAAATGAGGTATTTTTAAAAAGACAACTTAAAATAAAAATTATAAATTAAGTAAAACAAACAAATAC
>JAVJGG010000013.1:18036117-18055278 GCA_035590195.1 Aviceda cuculoides | reverse complement strand
TCCACTACCAGTTTATTTTTATGTACTCTGTAATCACCATTATGCAACTTCCAATTGTTTGGTCTGTATAAGTCAATGAAAAGCAACATGATGAAATACATGCTGTTATTCTCAAGTCACTTGCTAAGTAGTACACCATGAATCAGTCAACCAGGCTACAGAATAGATGAGATTCTAATACACTAAATCAAACCCAAAATTTCATACTTATTTTACACTTCTAATTTACTGAAGTCATTTGCATGTATAAGTGAGAAAAAAATTAAGGCCTTTGTTTTTCAAAACATCCAGAAAATGCATAAGTAGAGACACTCAATGCAGAAAATCAGAATTTCTACTCTCTTTTGAAAGTAAGCATAGCTTTCCTCTCTAAATTATTTTAGTACTTTTGCATCAAATGTACCTGAAATAATTAGGACACTGTATGCAAAGGAAGAAGACACTTGTCCAAAAGATAGAAAAGTTACTTTAAACACAAATCAAATATTGAATCAAAAATACAGTATTTCTAAATGAATGATGAACTGCTGTTAAGGACTCAGCTTTACAGACACTTATTTGAAACTCTAAAATAGTTCAGTGTAACAACCTACTACATCATTGATATGGATGGGATATTTAATCTGAGAGTAAGTGCATTATTTGAGAGTAAGTTTTTGGTATAAGGTACTTTTCAGGCTGAATACATATTTCTCAGAATTGCTAATTTATTTTTTTTTTTAAGCAAGCCTATGAGTGGCCATTACATATGTTAGGCAACTTATGTCTTGCATATGTCTTCTCAACAGCTAATGAGGTATGGGTTGGGTTTTTTCATTACTTTGGTTCTGACTGGATCTTTTAATAATTGGAAAGGGGTTTTTAATAACATGATTTAGAACTTAAAGACTTCTAAATGTTGGGAAGAAAGCTTTAGCACCCTTTCTTGAGATGAAAAAGGCTTACCATTGATTGTGCTGCATGTTTTCAGCCTCCTCAGCCACACAACAAAGTTCTTGATGCACTGAGTCATGAACTGTGAGCTAGTAAGAGTAAAAAGTGTCCTTTCAATGATTGCTTTTAAAATGTACAGAAAATTAGTAACACAGATGTGTTACAAGAAAATGCAAAGTGTACCTAAATAACACAAAACTGAATACCTAGTGAAAACTGAGCTTCTGAAAAACTTGGGAATACTGGGGTTTTAATCCGGAATCCACAGACTTCAAATGGGTGTCTAATGTGCAGGATTTACATGAAAAAGAGAACATAGTAAAAATCTTTTATAGATTATAAAAAAATAATATTAAATATGCAAATATTTGTATTTAAAAAATAAAACTTTGCAAAACTTTATATTTAGGTAAAAGTATTTTGAAATTAAAAAATAATCTTAATTTGAAAAGTTTTATTTCAAAAGTATCAAACATTTCTGTTCAAAATAATTGAAAATGAAAATTTTCCAGAAGACAGTGTTCAAATACAACCATCTTTTTAATGTAACTATGGCAACGTACAGTTCCAACCATTTAAATCAGCACTTACTAAATGTTGTTACAGAACCATCAGAGGTACTTTCTATTCTAAGCCCTTAAGGACATTGAGGCAACACAAGGTTGCAGGTAGATGACTTTTTCATAACTATACCTGTACAGTCCCGGAGTCTAGAGTTCTTCTAGATTATCTATCTGTATTAACCTTAGTAATGTAATGACTCAAGGAAATTTTTAAATCTCTAACCTCTGCAAGTTTGATCTCACTTTCTGTATACATTTGCAACATATGAGGTCTCAGCATGCCTGCTGGTGGTGCTTTGTTAGTTAAACTACAGGTTTTCCACCTTGACAACATTTTCATTGCTTTCAGCTCCTGAAGGGCCATGTCATGAGATTATTGAGGACCTGTTGCAGAAAATTGCCTTAAAGCTCTTTAATAAAAGCTGGGGAACTGAAATTTGCTGTTATTATGCTATATAGAGAAAGTGTTAACTGACAGTACAAAGTGAAACTGTCACGGTTCTCACAATTAGAGCTCTAGTTCTTAAATTTAAGTTTAGGATAACAACTTTGGTATTAAAGTTAGTGGATCAGTCATTTGTGAGAGTTACTAATACTTCTGTTAAAATGCCCAAAGGCCTCTTTTGATAGAAATGAAGGCTATTCAGCTACAAAAACAGATTATTGTGCCTGCCAGCTTTTTGCTTTAAGGATCAGGAAGAAAAAATTGAACTGAAACTATTATATTTTGCAATAACCAAAAATTTCTTGGTGTACTATCTTCATGATGTAGACTAAGCTTAAGGCAAAGAATTGGGAATCTTCTTTTTCAGCACCAAATTTATTTTCAGTGATACTAGAACGTCAGGTATATTCCCTGCAGTTGTAACTTGTATTATATTTTATCTTTTCAACATTATAATTTAAGACTGACAGAATTAGTAAAGTGGCTATGTAGTAACTCAAATGTCTAATCCATGAAGAATCTGAAGAACCTAGCTTAGATATATTTGGCATTGAAAAATCTAAACCAGTGACTATGCTTACTCATTCCTGTGTGAAATGCTCCCATCAAACTAATCTGCGTAAGACTTCTTTTTGTTTGTTTTGTTTCCCGTTTGTATGGCAAGGATAATTTTAAGAATAAAAACTTTGTTATTAATTAGTCTTTTTTTTTTAAAAAATGTCACTTCAAAATATTTGCTAAGACTGTTGAATCCTGAACACTCTCATACTGTATAAGAACAATCCTGTCTATTCTCCAGTCCTGTCAGCAGGAAAAAGTATTTCCCACACTGAGTATGCATGCAAAAGCATCAGTGGCATTACAGTGGACTCCTCAGAGATACCAGAATTCATGATACCAAAAGCAAAAAAAAGTGTGTCTACAGATATCATTATTTCATATTAAATGTTTAAGCATGTTTTAAAAACTCCAAGAAAGCCAACAGAATCCATTGTACATTTATACTGTTTATACTGTCCTTTGTTGCCTCTGTTTTCATTTCATGCATTTATGTAATTTTAATATTGTAAATTTTTTTGAATGGCACAATATTTACATCTATGTGTAAACACGACAATACTCAGTGAGACCTGAGATGTTGAGACCTGAGACCTTATTACAAAATAATTTTTCCTACTGCGTAGTTACTGTCCAACATTCATGGATGCCTTATTGTAATATAACAGTAACAGTCAGAGCTTAAACTGATTTTTTTGTGGTGTTTTTTAAAGGTTGGACCAGATGATCTTTTGATGTCCCTTCCAACCTGGGTTGTTCTATAATTCTGTGATTCTATGTTGTTGGTGTTTTGTTTTTTTTTTTTTTTACAAAGTTATAACCTTCATTATAGCAGAAAACAAGCAATAAAACCAGTGTACAGACATAACCTAAATACCATTCATCACAAAACAAAAATACTAATGGCTGCAGAGGGGCTGGGGCTGTATTTGGGGAACACTTAAATGATGAACCATGTGAGCTGGCAGAAAGTCTGAGGGTTATGGAAAAGATGCACTCAACTGAAAAGGCACCTGAGCCAACCGTCTTAGATAAAAGCCTCTCCAGCCTAGAAGAAGCAACAACATCAGCTGCAGAGACAGCTGTTTGCCTGCCTTCCCAACTGGAAAAAAAACTTGCTAGTAAGTGGTCTAATAAATTATTAGTATGTCTGTTAGAGGCTTGAGGTTGGAAGTGCTAAGTCAGCAACAAGTTACTTCTGCAATCTAGCTTTTACTTGGTTTTACCTGAATCAAAATCAAAATTTATTCACAGCTTCTAGCTATTTTTAATGAAAACAGGAAGAAAGAAACAAGGACAAGGCAGTCCTTTAGAGGCTGTGTTTCCTCTATTTGACAGATTCCACTACTTCCAAAGTTGTTCTTTGGTTTATATATAAGAAGCATTTCTCAAAATAATGCAAAATGTCAAAACCAAAAAGTGAAAAAGAATAAATTTATCTTCTGTACCACTCCAGTTTTAAAACAATCACATCTCTTTCATTATGCCTCTAGACTACTTTAGAGAAATAACTGAAATCCCTTAAAAACAGTGTCTGTACATTCAATCTAACACAATTAATTCCCAAGTCCAGTCTGAGGCATTCCAATGTTAAATAACAACAATATAAGCTGTAACCAAGTCCAGATAGAGATCTTTGGCTATTTTGAGCAATTAAATTTCACCTTTTTTGCTGATGGTAGCAGCTGTCATGAAAAAAAGTAATTTTATTTTGCCTTATCGCAGACTATTCCCAAAGAAATTATTCTCAAAGCTAATATAATTAATATAACAGTTTCAGAGAGGCTTAGTTGTAAAAATGGACTAAACAGTTTGCTGAAGACCTAACAAGTTATAAAACATACAACTGGTAATAGAAAACATTGTTATAAATAATTTGTTGATGTGCATAGTAGTTCTCCAGGTACTGCACATGAATACATAGCACTTCACATACTACTGTCTTACCTTTGGGTTGCTGCTACAGATGTTTGGCTTTTTATGTGTAAAATAGATCTATAAAATTAGCTGGGAACAAAGAGGATGATTCATGATTCACTCCCAATTGCTATCATCTAAGAGGACTGAGAAAGAGTAAGAATTTCTTCAGAAATAAAGCCAACACAAGTCTAGTTTTAAAAAAATAAATTAAAAAAAAAATCACAAAACTTCTTACTCAGCTCCCAAATCTTCTTCACTGTTAGTTATCCACATCAACCTATGCATATACAAGAAATTGTCATTAAGAGATCCCTTACAAAGGGATTTATATTTCCTGTAGAGGAAACTGATTTAACAGTAGCAGGGAAACTATGAGGAAAATTGATGAATCCGCCTTAGTTGGAAAAATATCAGTTCAGTAGGCACTCAAGCTACTTCTGAACTACAAATAAATATAAAAGATGACCCAGAGGTAAATTTTTGATCCAGTGTGTCATTATTTGGATAAGGAATTGAAAACGTCCTTCGACAGGAGCTCAGATAGAAGCTAAAAATATATTTTGATTTAAAAGCAACCAAAGTCACTGTTGACTGAAACTAGACGAGAAGGATGTTAAATAAGTTAAACAGAAATAATTACTAAGCAGAATAGATGGACATTATTATAAAATAATAACTTGGAGAATCTTTATGTTGGGTGTTCAAACAGGGAGGTTACTGTAGCTTACTACAGAGAACCTTAAACTGATTTCTGATGAAAACAAATTTGAAAGCCCACCATAGAGATGTTGCAGGATATTGAGTTGTTAGTCAGGTTCATCAGGATAAGAAGGAAAAGAACAGAGAGTAAATTTTCCAGAAATACTCATAATGGCTTTTTTCTCTTCTCAAAGGCAAAAATATATCTGAAAAGTTCTTTGTGAACAGTAAGACCAGTAAGCACTATCCTGACATTACACCTTTTTCATTTATTTATTTATTTGCGTGTTTAAACAGGTGAACAGATTTTGATGACATTAGAAGAAGGTAAGATAATTTTGTATATTATATATGTATTTCATACACACATATCTCATGTATGTGTCTTTGATAGCAATACAACTTGCAGTATTCTTACAATAACAATTTAAGCAACAGAGAAACAAAAATTCCAGCAAGTCTTAATCCTCAGATTTTTTCTATTCAGGTGGATGTTCCCTCCCCCTCTCTCATCTGAAATTTTTTTTTATTTTTCAGTCTGCAAGAAACAACAGTCCACTGGAATTAAGAGGAGTTCTTCCAGTTTTTATGTTCATTCCTCACGCTCTTCATTGTCTTGTGTATCCTGCAAGTGGACAGAAAACGTTGTTTAGATATATAGCTAGACATTCTGTATTTGCTGTCCAATGGTTTTTAAATAGTAGTGTCCTGCCCTTCCACCATTTGCTGAGGAGAGCCGTGATTATTTGCCAAAAAAAATATTTTATTATTTTGTTTTTAAAAGTGGGTCAGTTCTAGAAATAAATGACAAATAACTCTCTGCAGCTTGCCTGGGGCTCTATTCTGCTTGGCATTGCTACCCTTGGAAGCACATTCCATGTGCTAAAGAATATTTCTCAATAGAGATGGAGATACGTTTTTAGATGTGTTTCTGCACTAGAAGATTTGTCAGTGTCAGGCCATAACAGCTGACTTTTGACCATGAAAGTTAAAAAAAAAAAATTTTGACCGGTGAATCATGATCATTCAGAGAATATGCTGATATTCAATATGCTTAAAATATGCTTATATTCAAAACTCACTTCATAACACATTTTGTAGTTTTGTTACCCCTTGTGCTCTGTATGTCTCTAGCTAGAGAACCAGGTCCAAAACTCTGGGTTTAGTTCTACTGTTGCAGACCATCTAGCACAGTTGGATCATGCTCTTGAGCTAGGTCCCTGAATGCCAGCATTATACGGCATAAATAAATTCCATTAAGCCTAGAGCCAAACTAGATCTTTTGTAGAACTGGCTAAAGGCAATCGGTTGTATTGTGATTGGTGAAACTAGTCACAAAGTTGCAAAGGCATATAACAGCCACTTAGAATTACTAGCCAAGTTGGAAAATACTGGAATCTTCTCTGGTGTTAGGAGATAGCAGCTTCTGACATATTAGACTTGCTTGTTCCCAGTCATATCTCTATCTTCTGCTCTGCCTTCTGCATCGTCCTTTCCCCTCTTTCCATACCTTGCACTCTGTTCTCATTCCCTTACCTTGAACTATTTGCTCCCTCTTTTACATATGGGGAGTCTTCTTTCTTCTCACAATTGCCCTCCCCTCCCTAAATCCATCTTTACATTATGATGGAACCCCTATTTGCCATTAACTATCTGGGGAACAGATGCTGTTTTACTGGTGTACTATTCAGCCACTGTATTTAAACAAGACCAAAAAAAAAAAGGGTAAAATAAACGTAGAATCTGGAACTGTGAAGCCTACTGTGTTCTACTGGTTTTGCAAGCCTTTTTTGAGATAGACAGTGCTTGCAGGTAAGCAGTAAAAATTGCTTTGCAAGACTTTGCTACCTGAAATCCTAGGTTATGTTAGGTCAAAACTCAAGCCTTCTACCAAAAATTTAAGTCAAAGCCACACTGTTCAAAAATATTGTCCAGGTGAATAGGGCCGGGACAATATGAGTATGAAAAAACCTGAATGCATCCCCTCTGCTCCTCTCCTCTAAAATTCTGGCTACAAATGAAAAAAATAAATGTTCTTATCCTCTCTGCTCCCATGCCAGTTCTTCCTGGCTATTAGATAATAAATACTAGATTTTGTTGCCCAGTCTTTCTCTTTATGAAAAGCTCTTCAGTTAGCTCTTGCCCTTGCCTATGGCTTTTCCTAGCATAAGAGTTCAATTTATTTAATTCTTTCAGTACTGTAAAACTCATATTGCAATTTATAAGCATAACCCTTGAAGTCACAAGCCTGACTTAAAACAATACAATTTTTCAAAAAATAAATAGATTTGGAAATGTTACTTCCATTTCCTATTTGGGAAAAGCTAGTCACAACAAGCATGTTAAAGTTAAAGTACAACATCCTGTGAGAATTTTGATGTTTTAGGTTGGTGGTTAGGTTCTGAGCACCATCCAAGAAATGAGCCATTTGTCAATCTGTTGTTTTCAATCACTTCGACAAAGTATGCATAAAACTGGCCAGCTTTTATCCAGCTGCAAATTAGGACAGCCAGGAACAACAGCAGAGACAATGGACAGATTTGTCAGCACAGTGAAGAAGACAGTACTCCAAGCATGACCCATATATCTTTGCAAAGGAAAGGTCAAGTTCTACAAAAGCCAAAGGAAATAACTCAGGAATGCTCCTTTATGTAGAAACAGGATTTTTGAGCTCAGTCTAACCATTTCTTTCAATCACATTGGTACCTTGCAGGAAGTCTGAAGATTACAGTGCACACATACCAAATATGAAAGTTCTTAAAATAAATTAAAATGACAGTAGCATCCCACCAAAATTCAGGAAAACTAATCTTTTGAAAAAAACATTTAAGTGATTGTGTTTTGCTGTTGTCTTGGTTGGATCAGACATTCTTTGTTTTTTCTTGCTACTACAGCTCTCCCTAAAGCACACACCAGAGTGATACAGGAGTGTTTCTAGTTACAGAGATATGTCCATTCAAACTTGAAGGCATATTATGCATAAAGTTCACATCTCTTTGTCTGAAGCCTTCATTTTGGAAACTTTTGTTATTTTTTATAATATGTATTTCCATGTGTATTTTACTGTCTGTGACAGAGCTATTCTATAGACAGTCACACCTAAAATGCTTTTAGGATTATAAATTCCTGAATTAACATTTTCAACATGAATAACGATCTTGTGTTCGACACTAGAATTTATTCTGGCTATTCAAAACATACTTTGCTTTAGAATGTTAAGCGCAGAGTGGCAGATTTTATTTTATTGTAGTTTCAAAAAGTTATTTTGTTCTCTAGCGAGACATGGACGATGAAGGGCAAATTATGTTATTATCTCAACTGAGTATATAAAAATAGAGGTGTTAATATGCCTGGTATTGTTACTGACAGGAAAGACAAGTGGAAATGGACAATAAGAAAAGGGAGAAAAATACCATGTAAATGTACTGTATCATTTGATGCAGGAAAATGTTAAAGCAATTCTATTTTCTTGCTGTCAGCTCCTTCAAAAACTTCCTGCTTCACAACATACAGTGGATTCTGAAGATGCTCTCCATTTCCAATGCAGAGATTTGTCTTCAATAAAACACTGTTTAATTTTGGTCACGTATTTAAATTCATTCATCAAAGAACTTGCATACTTACTAAGAAGTCAGATTGACTTCCTTTGCACTTACACAGGATTTAAAAAAAAAAAAAAAAACAACAACTTTAATGATTAAATAGGTTGCTGAATAAGGATTTTCATGAGGATCTTTGCAAAGTGGGTCTTTAAATATCGAGGCAGGCTCTTTGTATTTATTTAAGTAGAAAAAAGGAATTTATGCTTTCTTATCATAAGAAAACAGTTTTGCTCCTTTTTTTGGAGATGTAGCAAAATAGAAAATCAAATAAAAAAGAGCACACTTAACTGGCTGGCTATGCAAGCCTAATCCATTCAGACAGAAGTTATACATCATAAAAAAAATGCCTAATCACAAACATTTCAGCAATCATTGACACTTCTACTCAATATTAATGAAACTTATATTCTTCTGCATTGTTTCAATGTAGATCTACCTTATTATTAGCTTATTTTTCATGTACTAAGCTGAATGAAATGCCTCAAATGCTGAGTTCTGTTTTAGTTAAAAAACTTTTTTTTGCTTTGTAATGAGCCATTTAATCAATTCCTGAAATCAATCAACCCATAGTCAATAAATCACTGGGAATTTTAATTAAAGAAATAATCTATGATCATGTAGCTTTTCAAATTAGTAGTTAAAGTAAAAGCAGGCAAATATTTTAGATACACAAGCTTCATATATATATGAATTTCAAACTTGTCCAGAAAAAATTGTCACATCTATCAGAACCTTGGCAAGTGCGAAACACCACAGGGTGCTCTGAAAATATACGCTAACAAAAAAGGATAATACATAACATTTGAGAAAGAGAGTTTAGGAGTATATTTTGGTAAAGTGGTATTCTTCCAACCGGCACCTTGCTCTTCTTGTGTGCTGTTATTAGAGCTTTATCTTCTACTTCATTATTAATCAGTGAGTATTTAAGAGTCTGGACATCTACTAAGTAGTGTTTTATTCTTGGATGATAGAGCTGAGAATCTACCTGAAAAACAAAGTTTTCATGAAAGTAATAGAATCTGGTCCTTAAAATGCAGTGTGATCAGTTAGTACTGAAACTATCTTACTTCTCTTTTCATAAGTCAATAACTTTTGTGCTGATTTAGAGGAAATTTTACCCAGGTCAGATAGCTTTAAGAACTCCAACCACTCAAAAGGGGAAAAATGGTATCTAAAAATACAGATTAGTCTTTCAACTACAGCTGACTTGTTTTTTCAAAAACGTTTAGCAGTGCTTGCTGTGGTGATCTAGAATTCCCTAGTATCTATGATGTAGGCCCAATTCTAAGGTGGTTAAATGTTTATTAAGGAGTAACTATTTTGGAAACATTTTGTCTAAACCTTGAGTCATGGCCATCCAGATAATGCTAGGCACAAAAATCAAAATTTCCAATTTCAAAATCTCACTGCATGCTTCTGATTTACCACTAGTGTATATTTTACAGGCTCATTAATCTCAGAGCTATACTGCATAATTTCAGTCATTTTCTTTGGTCGTTCATTTATATGGGTAACTGGAGCAAAACCAAAATATTCCCTTTAAAGTCACTGCACTGGTCCCCTCCATTAGTCATCTGTCATTATAAGTACATAGCATGTGTACTGTAGTGCAGTTTCAGAGTGATCCAGTATCAGATAATTTATTATTTTCAAAGTATTTAATTCAGTATGACTTCAGAGTCTACACATACATTTATTAAAGAAAAAGAATAGCTGTTATTGACCTTTCCATAGTGAGAGAAATTTGATTCAGGGATTATTTGGCCTTTAACAATATCATGCCAGCTTGTCACTTACTTTAGAAGTCTTTTTTCTTTAAGTTTTTTTGAGTCTTTTCACTAAATTTAATGAAATGGTAAAAGCACTAGTGTTTAAGTACTTACCTCATTCCCCAAAAGATGATGAAGATTTCACATTTTATTTTGCCAGGGTACATGTAATTCTGGAATCACTGTATAATAATTGCAGTAGATAACACTGACCCAATTAATGTAACAATTCTATCCAATTCTCTTTCAGACTGACAAGTACTCTCATTAAGCTTAGTGAGATATGCAACAAATCCTATGTCTAGCAGAATCTGACACATTCTTTTTATGTCAATAATTTATGTCTTTCATTTTGTATGTCATGCCCTAACTCAAATAGGTAACACTGTCCTCTACTATTTAATTTTTCCACAAAAATACTTTTCAAATTATTGGGTTTTTAACGCATTGCTAAAAATCAACTACTAATAAATAAATAGTACCTTCTACTGAATAATGCGGTTTCTTACACAGAAGAGCAATACTGGGAATAAATTGTATGTGTCTGTGTTTTTCTCTAAGGTGAAGTCAGCTAGGACTAAGTACTTTGCCACATACATGTTTTCACCACCCGACACTTATGCAACTCCATATATAAAGTTTGAAAAGTCTTAAACTGTACACATATGCTGAGCTATTTCTACTTTTTCATCAGGTATTCTGAGTGATATTCCAATTTCTTAAAGCTACAATAACAGGAAGAGAAAGAGCTTTTGTAATTTCAGCAATATATCATTCAGTTGTTTCTATAGGGATGTGCATGTATGTGTGTATGTATGGGTGACTAAACCTGAAAAAAAAAAAACCAACCACAAAAGATTCTTTGGGACAAAAGGATAGTTAAAAGCCTATGTGCTTCTAAGGATCTATCTCTAAAGAAAATATCTTCTAATTTTGATATCCAAAATCATCTTATTTCAGTGACAAGCAGTTCCACAAATACATGTAAGAATGTGACTACACTTTAAAATGCTTTATAACATGAGAGCTCCTCTGGATATGGCATAAATATTCAATACTTTATCACTACTGCAAATTCATCCTTTCATGCAGTGTCAAGGATGTATAAAATTTTGTTCCAAAGTGTGCTTTCTGCTGCCCTCGATACAGCTTAGATTAAGCTGAGAAAGTGATGAAGGAATAGCTATTTTTGAAACTATTTCTTGTATTTGATACTGTGATTTTCATGCTACTGATTTACTTCCCCTGATACAGTCTTCATATATTAATGCTTACAAAGCCTTATCTAGACAGTACAAATATAATTTTGTTTCTTCAAATGTTTACTGACATATTTAACATTAAAAATAGAGTTATTCATGCATATATAATTAAACACATGCATATGTGTTTACAGAATCATCTTTCAAGTTCTTTATCTCCAGGGCTGAAAGTTTCCTCTTTGGCATATCAATGTTGAGGGTCCTTTTTATATGTATCTGTTGAGATTCTGCATTTAGAAACCAAAACATATTTAGGGCCAAAGTGAATGATTTCATTTATTTCAGAGAGTGTCTGTTCAGCCCCCAAGTTCCACAGAATTTTTCTGAAGTGACGTAATCAATCTAAGTAACATAGACACTTACTTGAAGTTCCTTGTGATTTTTTTTTTTTATGATTGATTAGAAACTCATTGGAGGATTTCAGCTGGAGTCTGTTCTTTATGACATGTTATTTAATTTGTTTGCATAAGAAAAGACTCTGCTTTACTTTTTCTCTGCTTTCTCAAAAGTTTTCAGTGTCACAAGACATTCAGAGAAAGTGCATGTCCAAAATTCTGGAGTTATACAGATAAGCAACCTTCTCAAGAAGACTGCAGAGAAAGTCTTCCCAATCCCCAGTCTTCTAACTCATGATCTAACTTTTTTTTAATCTTTGGTAGTTCCAGAACACTTTCAACATGTTTGCCTGACAAATCCTTTACCTGGATTTGTTATGGTTGTATTGTGAATTTCCACTCTTAGTACACTGTTTTGTGTTGGTTTTTTTTTTCCTTTTCTCTTTCAATGAAAATTAAAAACTTTTGGATTGAAAAAGAGCAAAGTTGAATCTTCTCTAATGTCTCATCCACTTAGTTTCTCTTGAGAAATAATATTTAGTGCTGGTAAAAAGTATTTGCAGAATATTTTGTCTTAAAAGGAGAAGCAAGTTTTACCGAGAGTTCTACTTCTGTGGCTTTTTATATTCTGCAATGTTCGAGCTTGATATTCTTTACACTTGTCACAGTTCTTTTGTTTATACTTAGATAAACCTTACAGAAATAGTGGCTAAATATTTTTGGTGGTTTTACTGTTATTTTAGAACTTTTTTTGTTTCTGCAATGTTGAGTTAACAGTCAGAAATGAACTTAAAATACCTAGTTCTAGGTGGAACTAAAAGGCATTAAGTGCCAGAAAGATCAGAGTTGCAAAAATAAGTGAATACTAGGTTTGATTGGCATTACATGAGAGCTTTTGACACAGGGAGGGTGCTTTTCTTTGACCTTAAACAGGTTTAGGCATGCTGACTATTCAGAACACAAAATATTTGTAAATGAACAAACTTGATAATTTTTTGCATCAAAATACAATAAAATTCTCCATTCTTTGTGGGGTGAACAACAAGAAGCTTAAAACACAAAATATGGTTTAGATCCACATATACCTATAGAAATTTTCTAGTAGGAAACCTCATTTAATACTGGAATAGGTGATGTATAAAAGCTGTGAACCCTCTAGCACTGATTTGTGTGTGTGCATGTGTGAACATCTTACATAATTTCTGGAATAAACATTTCTGGGTCTGCTTGATTCACATCTGGATTAGAAGGTGAACTAAGAAGTGAACTAGGAGGACCCTATGCAGCTTTTACTCCTAGGCCTTTTATGCAAACACCCCATTAGTCACTGAATTTCAGAGCTCCTTAATATTTATTTTAACAAAGTTTTGAATTTATATTTTTAGTGATTGGTTCCCATGTTTCTTTTTTTTTTTTCCTGACTGAAGAGACAGTTAATCAAATTTTTTGTCAGGTTATGCATATTTAAAAGCAAACAGAAAAAAACACTCAGGAAGCTCCTAAAGGCTGCAAAAGCTGAAGATAACTTTACAGTGGTAGAGAGAAAAAGGTAAACTCTTTGAAAAACAGGATTTTTGTGTCCAGGAAACACCAGACATCAAAAAGCATTTTCATAGAAGCATCACAGCAAAATGTTTATGGTACATGCCAGCTACCCAGAAAATACTATACAGCTCTTGTGCGTGTCTTCATATCTGCACCAAGTAAGTTGGAATATAGCTGAAGATAATAAACGTATTTTCAAAAATGCAAATATTTCTTCAGGGCCTAAGGAAGTTTGGTCTAACAAAAGGTAACTGCCCTGCCTTTATTATAGCCTTAGGATGTCACATTTTTACACTACTGTTTCAGTACTATTTGTCCTCTGAAAATGTTATTGCAGGTATATCCAGCCATAGGTAGCCAAAACCTGCAAGATTCATAGCTATTCAATATCAGATGATTGTGAAGAAATACTTGCTTAAAATTTTTCCACCTCTTCCATAATCAAAGTTTATGAGAAAATCCAGTGAACAGATCTTGTACATATATGTATTTCATAGTTATGAAGTCATTTGCACCTATGGAAAACACACAGTAGTCTTATGCAAAAATAGTAAAATTTTACAAGGAAGTGAAGTTTGCACAAGGCAGACAACTTTTACAAGAATTGCAAATAAATACCATTGTGACTACATTGAAATATAATTGTTGTAAGGATGCTTAGCTCAGTATGACTTTCAACATATAATCCAGAGAAGTGATACAGGATATAATATTAAGCACAGTAAGAATTCTTAGAAAAGAAACTTCCAAAGTAAAATGATACTAATAACAATATCAGTATCAACATCAATACTGATACTAACACTAATACTAACACTATAATACTAACACAAATGCTACTAATTTGAAATTTAATTGTCTGTGTTAATGGTTGTATTACACAAATCAAAATAATTATGCTTGTAATAACAATGGAAATGGTAAACAACTGAAGTGTCCTGCCTATTCTAGCAATATGTCTTCCTTAAAATAATAACAGCAGAAAAATAAAGCCAGGTACTCACAATCTGAATTATTACTTCTTTTCTTTTAGCCTTTAGAACTGTAAAGTTATGGCATCCAGCTATAGTAAAGAATGATAAAAGTATACCAGATGATTTCTTGAAAGCATTGTGTGTAGAACACCCCATAATAAAATATATCTTCAACATAACTACAAAACAGCATAAACATGTCAAATAACAACTTGAGTTTAGCTACAATGTTTCTCTTTGTTCTGATGTCTGACTTTCTGCATTGTAATTTTTGTGACCCTAAATCCATTTAATAGATTTGCCTGGCATCCTACATTCCACTGACTTGCAGTGAAGCTTCAGCTTCTAATGGAGAGGTACATTAATAAAAGTACATAGACACCTAGACAGACAAATCCAACAGCTACACAACTCTTATTGTTCAGCTTTACCTTAACTCTCTGTAAAAATGCACTATCACATATATTCACCCTCTCACTACCTAAAATCTTCAAGCAAAGCAGCACTATAAAACTTGGAATTAATACTGTTTTGTTTATATGGCTAGATATTTGACAGGTATTTTCAAAAAAATTCAACACGATAGTCTGAGAGAACCCCACGCCCAAGCTGTCTATAGCCTCACGGCTATACTTTTCTAGGACAACTCAAATCCTCGGTGACAAGGTGTCACGGCCCAGGATGGACAGACTAGGGAGTCCTGGTGAGTTCGGAATTCCCTCGGGCTTCCTTTAAGGTGAAGCGACACCAAACAATCAGTTAAACATTTTATTCACGGCAGAAGCAAACTGAACTTGGAAGGCATAACAGCAGCTGGCGGGGCTTCTCAAAACAGGGATTGGCATGGAACTACCTCAGTAAACCGTGGAACCTGCGGTGACCATATACATCAGTTCAGGGAAGACAACAAGGGGAGCCCTCCCGCTGAGTCAGGAGGGTCAGAGCAGACCCCCTTGCTTTCTTAACTCCTTCTCAGAGAGGAGCCCGGTGGTGGTTGGATCCGCTCTTAGTCCCAGACTTGGTCAGTGGTTTTCGTCTAAAGGGATGAGCTGTGGGGATTACAAAAAGGAGGGAGAGGGAGACAGAGGGAAAAAAAGAGGGAGATTTCACCGGTCCTGGGTCCAGCGTTGCTCCAGTCAGCTGAGGGGCCCAGTTCCGGAGGGTGCGCGCACGGGGGCTTCAGTTTGCGCCTTTTTATCACCTCCTCGTCCCTCCTTCGGGCGGGCACTTGAGCTCATTAGGCTCATTAGGCATCATGGGCGGTTTGTGCTTTCAGAACCTTCGTGAAATGAGTCGGTGGGCTTGGGGGTCGTTTGGGGAGTAACTTCTTTTTCCCTGCAGACATGACCATCATTTGACCTCTGGCCGAGCACGGTGAGCGGCCCGGCTCAGCAGGATCAGAACGGCACCTCAGAACAGGGAGCTGGGAACCCTCCGCACGGCCTCCCCCTCCAGCTGCCGATGCCCCGTGCTGATGGGTGCTCATGGGCTGCTTTTCACCTGGGGTTCCTTGCTGGGCAGGGTTCCTTGTTATGGAGACTTTGTCCTCTGGCAGAACTTGCCCCACCGTAATGTTCAAGACATTAACTCCTTCGGTCTCTCAGAGAAGGGGCGCGTGAGCTTAAGCCTTCCACATCCTGCACCACTGCTTAGAATAAGGGAAAAGCATGGAAGGGAGCAGACTATGTGGCCTGTGGCTTTTTTTTCTGTGTAAGAATATCCATGTTAAGACCACCACTAAAAGAACAGGCTGCAACAGATGTGAGTTAGGAGCATCCACAGTTTTGCAGATTTTACTCTAAGCCTGTTTCAAGATTAGACGGCTGTATTACAACTCTAACTTGCATGCCCACACCACAGTGAGTAGTATTGTATAATACAAAACTGCACATCACTTTAATTAATCCAGTTAGTCTCCACAGCTCTTTGTATACTGGTAAATTAAACGCATGATGAGACAGGACTCTGGCCCTAAGGCCAACCACCACAGAAAGCTCTTCCCTGTTAAAGCAAGGTCGCCCATCCAAACTACCTTGTGTCAGGACCTCTCCTCAGTCCTGAACCAAGACCAGGATTTAAGGGGGGAGAGGGTTAACAGCCCACCAAAAACACTACTAGGAGTCAGGCAGTTTTATATTCTAGTGTGCCCAGAAATCACCGACTTAACTTACTAGTATGAACATAGCCAAAAGTTTAATTTTAACACAACTAGCTTAGAAATCTGGAAACAAAATCTACCTGTAAAGCCTACAGTAGACCAAACTAAAAAAGGAATAAAATACCTCAAGGGCTGTAAGTGTTAATTGCTTAATCAAGATGCTTATAAATAAAGACATAACATTGTGCAATGTTTAGTATGAACTTTTTTTTTTTTTTTTTTTTAATATGTTGAGCAGCAAAGTAATTCTTAGCTCTGGAGAGGTCAGTCAACCAAGCAACTAACACGTTTCTTCGAAAAAGTATTGTTGACCTATTTGCTATAAAAGCTATCAAACACATCTCATGGTAGGTGTTGAAATGTTGTGTTAAACTCTTCCCCAATAACAGAATTTCCAATGTTCTCGAGCAGCTACTGTGTCTGATGATATCATGCTTGTTCACAAGAGTGTGAACAATATGGAACTCTCCAAATTCTACAATAGCCTTTTATGTAAAAGTCTCAAATATTTGGGTGAAATATGAAGATATGACAAACTCAGTGGGTTAAAAAAGATATTTAGGTACAGAATTCAGTTAATTTAGTTCACTCAGATGCATTTTGACAGCTCATGGCAGAGCTGTCTTGCACGTAACCTGAAATGTAATGCTTTGATATAAGATTAATTGTTGGGCCTCAGACTGTTACATTGTTAATATCTTAAAGTGCTCTTTTTCACACGAGAAAAACCCATATTAATCAAGACATCCATATAGGTCTTATGAATGTGTCAATACACTTTATTTACACTTTATTTAATTTGGTTTGGTTGTTGGGGTTTTTTTAATAATCTGTTTTTATCTTTCAGTGTTCCACTGAAAAAAAGACTTAGAATAGCTCCAAAATATTACAGTTTATCATGCCAGTACAATTCCTCAGCAATACTGAACATAATTTTTTTTTTAAACTCTTGCATACAAAGCTGGAGAAATGACTTTTTAATTGAACTGTACTCCTTTTTTCTTTTAAGTGCTAAGTATCATCTTGTCCTTCTGCTTTCTGCATGTATTGCATTTTCCTACTCTGTCATTTATCATATCTGTCCAATTAACTTCAGAATATTTTTTTTCCTTTTTATCTCCTTCTCTCTGTTCAACAGCATGGTGCTATGAGATATCATATGCTCTCATCACGCATCATCAGGAAAAGTGAAGGATCACCAAGTATGAGAGGCACCTGCTGAACAGCTGTTGTTATTTGCAGTGTAGACAGCTTTGTGTGAACTACTAAGCCCAGTGTCTGTTTAAAGCCCTAGTACTTCTATGGAAAAATTGGTTTCAGAAGAGTATAGGTTGACTAGTTCAGGAGGGCTATCAATAGTGCTGTCATGTAATGTTGGCTGAAAAATGAATCCTTCCTAACAAAATATATTACATCAGTAGCACTGCTGATCTTGTGAGATAACACTTCATCAGCAATGTTTCACTGTTGAACCAGGATAAAGGCCTTTCCAAGTAAATTAAGTCATGTTCCAATGAACATGCAAAACTCACCCATATATCAGCATAAAAATGAATAGGAAAAAAATGAAATAGAAATAATCTAAATGCAGTAGGAAGGAGAAGAAAATCCTTTGGTCCCAGAGGAAGAACCAAAGAGATCATGAGGCCATCATACCCTAGGGTGTATATAAAACAGATTATAGGCACTTAATGTAAATGTCCCACAGGAAAAAGTCTGAATTTAACACAGTCTTTAACTTATTTAATTCTGTTTCTAAATCTCTGATTTAGAGTTCTATGGGAGAGGAAATATGAGACAGTCTAGGGAGCAAAAATAGTGCAACTTGAAGACAACACCCTTCAGCCTCTTCTGTCTTATGTCCTTCTCACTCACCTGAAACTCTACAGGGAAAAAAAAAAAAAAAATCAAGATTCTTAGGTCAAATCAAACAGGAAGAACAAGAGAAAGGATGATTATGTAGTCTTGTGTCTGGGTGCTGAGAAATTCAGGACTTGTATCATCTCCTGGGCAGGTTCCTTATGTAAAATAATACTGCTTTACAAACAGTCTTAAAAGCACCGAAATCAGCTCTTTACCAGCTGAGTGAAATCCTTCTAATTTGAATGCCTAGAAATCCTCAGAATGGTAACACAGGCTACTGCAATGTTTTTTTGCAACATAATAGCAATTGTTCACCAGGGTATTCGTATTCAGATAAAATAATGGGAATTCTGTATAACTAAGACAAATCAAATATTCAAAACTCTCAAGTTTGGTTCAATGTCTGCCCTAACTACTATTATTTTCTGAAGCAATTTGCCAGTGTTTTAATGTTTCCTCTACTTTCTTTAACATACTGTATGCATCTTTCTTACTGCTGTTCAATTTTTCATTTCCCTATTCATTTACATCAGCT
>JAVJGG010000013.1:18003037-18036017 GCA_035590195.1 Aviceda cuculoides | reverse complement strand
AAGAAAAGAAAAGAAAAGAAAAGAAAAGAAAAGAAAAGAAAAGAAAAGAAAAGAAAAGAAAAGAAAAGAAAGAAAAAAAGAAAAGAAAATACCCACCACTCACTGTATTTATTGCTAGGTGGCATGCATAATGTCTGTGCCTAAGAAATTTATCTCTAAACACTTTAAATTTCTCACCATTACTCAGAATCATTCAATTTCACCCATCATTTCCTGCATACTTCCAAAATTTGTTCTGCTGAAATTCAGTGTCCTTAGGTCTCACTTCGGTCTTAGCTATAAACTGAAAGAGATTGCATTATAGTCTCCATAGCTACCTTTTCTCCTTATACTGTCTAGCAGTAGTTGACTCATATTTACAGAATTCCCGATTAATTTATTTCCTCAACTCTGTACATTGCAGCTTCTATTTAGGAATGTTTCAATATTGTGTTTCATTATACCTTACTATTAGCCTTGTTTTGTTTGATTTTCTCTTTTCTCATGGATAATAGAAAATTACTTGTATTTTATTTAATATAAAATTAAAAAGATTGTATTCAGTCAATGTTTCTGACGTATGTAGACCTTCAGTCCTGTTACACAGACTCTCACATAGGTGATAGATAATTTTTATTGTGTCAAAACGATATATTAGGTTTCTAAACATGAACACCTCTTTGTTCCAGCATTAACACAAATTAACAAGTTACAGTGCCTGGAATGTGAGTTTTTCTTACTGGAAAAACGTGTAGACCTCCTAAAATGTATCACAGGCTAAATTCCAATACGAAGATTTAGACTTTTTTTCGGTTTGTGCTTCAGAGATTTTTCAGAACGTCTCAAAGCATGGGTGTAAATAAATGAAGTAGAAATTCTGCAAGACAGTGCTTGCAGTTATTTTAGGGAGTTCTGTAAATCTCCTATAAAAGAATGTAGATCTGACTGTAGGTAAAAGGAGACTTTTGCAAATACACCTTCTTTTTCCTTGTCTCTTGCTAGACCTCACTGCTGCTTCTCCTCTAACTGGGGACCAGTCACTGGTGAGAATCAAGGTCACAGACTGACCGCAGATGGGGATCCTCCCACCTCCACCACCAGAGAGCTCCTATAACCCCAGGCAGTCTTTCCACATAACAGGATTACCTTAGTTATTCTTGTGCCAGGAAGCAGAGCTGGAGTTATCGTGGAAACAGACCCCTTCTCTGGCTAGCTGGCACCTCAGGAACACAGTGGCTTTGGGACGGACACACTCCGTGGGGGGACAGGCTGTGTGACCACCAACCGAAACAACGTAGGAGGGTCTATACCACCTGCCAGTGACTTTTAGTGCAGGACAGAATGATTAGCCACACAAACACAGTTATTCAAAGAAAGCTATTAAGGGTCCACCTTCCAGTCTGTTTTATGCAAAAACATTTTATCCACAAAATATATCCATAAGAATATTTCTGTTGTTTAGTGTGTCCTTACTGAAAGCAGCTGTATTTCAATGCTTAGAGGAAACTGTCTGTCTACAACAGCTAGCTAACCAACAGCCAGAACTATTTCTGTGCCTTGTCCCTGATATAGCAAGAGTTAAAATATATCTTTTATGTTTACCTTTCTCTGCTGCCTCATTGAGAGTTACAGGCACTGAAGCAAAACGCAGTGCTCCCAGCCGGGTCATTGGACCCAATGCTTGAACCTGGAAGAGAAAATGTGCAGCTCCCAAGAACCAAATCTTTTAATTAACTCTTTGCTGCAGATAACAGTTTTCACTGTTTCTTGCCACACATCAAATGCTCAAATATTAACATTTTTTAGTTACCTTGTTGCATTCGTATTATGAAAAAGTACATGGAAAGTCAGAGTAGTTGGTAGCTTAGTGCTGCAAGCCTGTCTAGAGAGGCTGCAGAAGCACAAGCAGAAAAAGGTGGGGGTTTATGGTATAGTCACTATCTGCAGTCTGTAAACACCAACACTTATTATTCATCCTCACAGAGGATGTATCTTAGAACAACCTAGACTACCACACTCATTGTGTTATATTCAAGCAGTCTGCCTGCTTTCATTGTCACACTTTTCTTTGTTTCAAAATGAAGGGAAATTGAACAGAAGATTTCACATTGTGTGTCACGTCCTTGCTGTTCCTTGTTTAACACATTGCAGCTTTAAACCTGTAATTAACCAGGCTGAAGTTTTACAGTTTATTAGGTTCAGTGAGGTGTGTACATCATGTAAAGTTACTGACTGGTTCGTGGTATCAAGGAAAAAAAACCTCACAAGATGCCAGCCTGCCTCATGGCTCTGTCCAGCATATTTTGTGTGTATGTCTGTCTGATTTTTCAGAATATCCATGTTCAGCCATTAGCTGTGTCATTTATTCCCTTACTTTCCTGGTGATCTGGAACTTTGTCAGCAAATAACCTTCACACAAGGGAGCCTTTAAACAGTACCTCCGCAAACAAAGTCGCAAGAGCAGGTTGCTGTTATTTTCGTTGCATTTTTCTCAGCTTGCCTCTGTTAAGAGTGAATAATAATAACACGCTTTTTGTGTAGCTACCTAAAAGGCTGTTTTCTGGGTTATGGTAATGGTTTCAGTGAAGTCCGCAAAAGGCATAATTGAATGTAAATGGAATAATTAGAAAATGGCTCCTTCAAATACCTAGGGTCTAAACACACTTGGGTTTATATGCTGCACACAAAGGTAAATAAAACCTTTTAGCAAACCTGTGTCTTGCTCTGAATGTTTAATTATTCTTACAATGATACTTTTACATACACTGGAATACACACTGGAATATTGAGATAGACATAAATAATTTGGCAAGTTCTGTCACGTCTTCCTTGTCTAAGGCTCTGGTGACAATGATAGGCAAAGAAAATGGAAGGGAAGATGCAGTAAGGAAAAATGTCATGTCTGTTACATATTCTTTAAAAGACCTAGCAGGGGTTTGGGTTCTGTAAACAACATAAATAATTAATCCCAACACTCTTTAAATCATTGTTGCCAATTTCATTTTCAATTTACACCTTCACTAGCATAGTTTATATTTAGGTTTACTGGAGTGTTGACAGGGTTTCCATAGTCTGAAGGATATTTTTTTAAGCTCTAATAATCTCAAACACTCACCAAGCTCATATTCCCTCTTCTTTCCGTAATAAACTGCCTGTAAGTTGATTCAGTGCTTTAACTGCAATCTTTTATATCAGACCCTGTAAACCCAGTCTCTCAGCTGAAGACAGAGCACAGGCTCTTAACTTCTAAGACTCCTCTTTGTCAGGGACCCTCCCAACTTTTTTACAAAGCTCAGCTTGCAAATTCCAATTGACTAAAAGATTGGCAAAGTTAAGCCATTTGTTCTCTTGCATTTGCATAAAAGAACATTAAGGATTAATAAAATTAGGAAAATAAAATAAGTGTTTTGCTCCAGCTTTAAATGTGAACACAATTAATTTGTGTCATATTAACTCAGCTTCTGTTAAGTTACATTTGTCAGGGAGATGATAAAGGTTAGACTGTCACTGTCCTATCTTAAATGAACAGGAGACCAAAGGGGAGATCAGAATCGCTTAGGAGAACAAAGGACACAATTTATTTTACCCTTCCATTCTGCAAAGAAGCAAGAACTAGTGAATGGAGGAACACAAGACTTCTGTGTGCTGGTTACAGTAGCCGGCTTGCAAAGGCAGCAACAAACTACTCCATATAAAAGAGTGAGGTAATTCTCACCAGTCTGGAAGAAGAGGTAAGAAGGGGAAGATTATGTCCAGAATTTAGTTGGCCATGTGTTCATGGGATACAGCCGCTACTATACAGTGTTTATTCTGGAAGCTTACAAACCAACATAAAGTGAATTAGCAGAGACAGTACTACTCTAATTTTCTTTTGTTCCTTTTTCTTTCTCTGCTGTGTTCTTATAGACCTGGATGCTGAATTTCCTTATGCGACTAAAATGTTCTTCACTGCAATTTTGCTACAGTTGGCAACTGTCTGCATTACAGTGCAGCGTCACTGTATCTGTTCTGCAGCTTCAGTGGCGTATTTTCATTAGCCTTTGCATGTCTCTTTGGAACCATACAAGCTTCATAGAAGAAAACAGTGTCTTCTCAGAACAAGCATCATGGACACAATTGCAAGCCCTTCCTTTTAGAAAGGAACATGTCAGAAATATTTGAGAGACCTAAAAATGTCAAGGACAAGGTCAACCATGGATGATTTGTGCTTACAAAATGCCAAGAGTATAATATGCAAAATATTGTCTTCATAACAGTATGCAGATTATGTTGTTAAAGGCTAAAAACAAAAGCAAAAGAAGCTTTCAGTCTTAAGGCTCATCTTTAGGATTGTCTACAGTTAAAACGACAGAAGGTTAAAAACAGAGTTGAGAAATACTCTCGATTTTGGATAACCTATAGAAAAGAGCCTTCTTGATCTTTGCTGTTTTACATTTGGGGAATGACTGTCAAGAATAGATTTTTTAAGTCCTGTTCAAATCATTCAAGACACAGTTTAAATGCTTTCAGCATGTTTCCCTGTGGTAATTCTCTCCAAAGAGCAGCGTTATCCACCATGATCCAAGGTAAACCAGAACTCCTTATGTTCCAATCCTGTACCCAGCATAAGCTTCCTCTGCTGTTTGAGATCAACCCTTCACTTCCTATTGGAAAAGTTCCTCACGGCCATTGATTAGGAGGACCATGTATTCAGTAGCTGAAATTCTTATAAGAGGATCCATTAGATCTGTTCCTGCCTTGCTGAGCCTAATGAAAATATAAAGCTATACATTTTAATGTTTAGGTGTGAGTCAGACTTCTCTAAAAATACCAGATGCAGTCCAGTGCTTTGATTGCCCTGCCACTAAAATGGGCAGAGGTTTAAGAGTAAGTATGAAAATAGCACCAAGCCAGTTCTATTCACCAACGGGCCTTTGATCATGTAATAACCCCTCCTGCAGGAAATCCCTTGATGGCATGTTTTCTCACTTACTACCTTCCCCAGACAATACTTACACAGAATTGAGCTAACAAAATGAAGACAAAGACAGATTATTAGACACCGATTCTTCTTTTCACTCTCATTTTCCTACTCTGTCCCTGCACAGCAGCCACGCAAATCTCTCTTCACAGTACCAAATAAATGTTCCGTGAATGTAATGTTCTTCACAGTAGAGGAAGCACAAGCAGCCCAGGCTAAAGAGGAAAAGCTACAAATGACACAATGCAGCTTGCAAACAGATATTAATAGACAGAAGAGTATACCGTACAGAGTTACACCAGAACCACTGATTTGCCTCTGTTAAAAAAAAAAAAAAAAAAGGCAAAAAAAGTGGGGGGGGGATAAAAGAAAAAAAAGACAAGAAAAAAGAGAAAAGTAAAAAGAAAAATTAAAAAAAAAAGAAAAAATAAAAGAAAGAGGAAAGGAAGAAAGGTGGGGAGGGACTCAAGGCTGGTCAATATTCTCTGTGTATTATTTCTGTAAGTCATGTACGTACTCTCATCAATCTCTGTCTTCCCCTTTGTTTCCATTTAAGGCGAAGCTCCTGTATATTTCCTAACTAGGGAAGTAATAAGAAACACCATGAAGATCCAAATGCACTTTCAGGTCCTTCCCTTACAAGCTCACAGTTGGGCAGAGGCTCTGGCTGCTTCCGTGGCAGAGACGTCCGTGCCCTGGCAGCCACAACAGACACCGTTGGCTCATTTCCCAAATGCGGACCTTATGCAGAAGTCTATCTGCAGCCTGTCTCTAGTCCATAGATGGAGCTCTCTGAAAAAGGGGCAATAGGGCTCTCTTTTCCACTCCAGAATACCTACAGCAGGGCTGAAAAAGAACTAATATCCTTTGGGGAGATGGGGATGCTCAGCAACCGTTTGAATAAAAAAGGATCATGTTCTTGAATCTTGATTACAGACAAACTGTGTTTAGTACGGAGCTTGATTTATGAAACAGGAGCCTTGAGACCATAAGGGATTAAATCAGACTTTGGTGTAAGCTGAATCAACATCAGGATTTCTGTAATGGAAAACTACATGGTTGAGCATACCGTCAGGCAGATTTGGGTAGAGTAAACGTAACTTTGGTCAGGGTCTGACACATCTATAGTGCAAGTGGAATTGGTTTGGCTGATCATGTGTTTCCTGGAGATTTTTCCATGTCACTGAACAGAGCCACTTATTACCAGAGTGTAAATCTGATTATTATTGGTTTCATTTTTTCTGTGCACAGAAACCGAACTCCGGAGTAATACTCCCACCTTCTTATAAGGACAGCTGCAAAATTATTTCCACTTTATGTTTCTGTTGCAGAAAGTGTCACTATTTTGTCTCTTTTTTAAAGAAATGAGACATGGATTTTTCTTTCTGTCAGGAAAATGTAGTATTGTTATGTGTTAACTGAGATATAGCTTCTGAAAAGCTGAGTCTATCCATATTAGCACACAGAAGTGTTCTTTTCTGTCTCAACTCGGGGGAAAAAGGATTTTTACGTACAGGGAGACTAGATTGCTATCATTGCCTACAGCAGTTGGTTGTGGTAATACATAGCTCACTTAAGGCTTCTCATGAGCTGGAAGCTCATCTTCCCTCCCTCCTTTTCATTCTCAGATAGCTTTCTGCAGGAGCAGAGATCCTTCGCATCATATGGCCACAAAAAGAAAAAAAAAAAAGTGTGATGGCCCAAAGGAGGGAATGTTGTTAAAAGACTAGAAAATAGAGAAAGAACAGAATCTCTCCTTTTGGCAGCAACCTGGATTTATGCTGCATTCAAATGGCCATATAACCACAATCCACCCACGTTCAGTAAGGATTTAGGAGGCTGCAGACACAGACCTTCTATCTAAGTTTATGCAACTCACTTTTCATTATGTCACTTGTTCCATTCTGTAAATTGGAAAACAATACTCTTTGAGGTCATTATGAGGATGTAAATATTAATGTCTGTTAGGAAATCAAACACTGTAATGAAGATGCCCACTGGAAATATATACTAAGTAAAACTATTACAAAGAAGGTTAAACCAACAATGTTTTTTACAGGCATTGAGGGACACAAACAAAATATCTGCATCTCCTACAGATGGAGATATAAATATATGAGTGAAATTAATCCATGAGTTGTTTTAACAGTCTCCAGTATGAGAAAAAGGACTTCAGTTATATCTTTGGAAACTTTTTAAAAAAATCCATAACTTCTTTGAGCAATTATTTCAGATTTATAACAAAAATTAACCATAATTTAGTTATCTGAAAGTCTTTAAGAAACTGACACACTGCAAGGATTTTGTAATTAAGCTAGCAGACAAAAATGGAGTCAATTGTAATTATGAATCATCTAGATTACTGAAAAGAAAATTTAAGAGAATTAAATGGTGAAATCTCTTATCAACCACTTGCTGGTTATCTGACAGGTCTAAAGAGAGATTGATATAAGTTTAGAAATAGGATTAAAAATTGCTAATGAGAAGCTAAAAAAAAAGTTTCACTCAAGAATAGGCAATCTTATCTGCCTTTTTATACACTGAATTTTAACAAATGCCTTAACACCAATTCTTCAATGGATTAATCAATATATACATTTTAATGCCATATTTATAATTTTTAGATCCATCTCCTAACATATTTTAAAATAACTTAGGCTACATTTGCTTACTCTGTTTATCTTCACAAAGCTATTTGTTACTTTAAAAAGAGACAGCAAAATTGTAAAATGGATCTGCCTCGGAGGCCAAGAAAGAAGACTTTATGTAGCAATCAGTGCATCAATATATATAGCCCATGAAAAAAGCCACCATATCATATATGAGTAAGCCTTGAGGAACACAGGCAAGTATGGACTAATACATATAAATTCCTGTAATTTACCTGTCCAAATATTCCGTAAAAATTTCCATTAATTTCATTTATGCTGGGCAAGGTGTTGGGTAAGTGGCATGATTATAGCATACTTACCTTCATAATGAGTTGCTATGAAAAAAGGCTGACAGCTACAGCATCTGTTTTAAAAATTAATCTGTGCCACCAGTGGGGTATTGAACTCACTGGGCTCAGGATCAATTATCTAGTTCTCATAACCTTTTCCTAACAAGTAAGATACATTAGCCTGGTTAAAATCAAAGTCTGTAGAATTTAGGACATTCAGGCAAAGCTCACGCTGTTCAATTTTTAGTGTCAAAGATGTCAATATTAATTATAATGCATTAAGAGCCCAACATCCTAATAAACAGGTGGAAAATTGGGTCATTCAATTATATCCTAGAACCAGAGTCCTTGCAGTTCATCTAGCATGTATTCATCCATGGATAGCTTGTTACAAAGACCATACTTCGTTGTATCTTCCATTTAAAATATAATGGCACCTCACAGTGGTTTTTTCAGAACAACAGTTTAAGAATAGCTAATTGATTTATGATATTGTTTGTGGTTTTTTACCAGCTTCCAAAGAAATCCTGGTAGGCCCATAGGCTAAGTGTGTAGCTAAAGTGAAGTCCCAGCACTTCTGTAGTCATATCATATAAATTTTGTTCTGTAAATAGCAGAAGACATAACAGACGTATTGCTGATGTGCAGCATGATTGAACTTGGTCTTGTCAAAACAATGCTAGTAGTACACTTTTGATATTACAGAGGGCCCAAGCACGTTAAGAAGCGTTGAACAACTGGTATCCTGGAAGTGGGGCCTTAAATCAAGTTAATGTGATGTCATCACATAAACTTCTTAGACAGAATATCTTGGAGGCAAGATAGATACCATTCTGAGAAATTGGTTACTTTTTTTTCTTCTTGCTATTATGTAATGTTTACATTTGTTAGCATGCCATTTTTGCAGGCACTCTATGTGAAAACAAAAGTTAAAACCAAAAACAAACAAAAAAAAGAAATCCAATTACCAGAACAAAAACAAAAAGGAAGAGAAAAGGCAATGAATTTACAAGAAAAATGAAGGAATTGTTATCATGAAACTCAGCCTGCTAACAGCAGGTATCATAGGTTCACAAGAGAAATATGAGTTGTTTCACTGTCTTGTAGAAACTAAAATTATCTCTATGCTTTATAGGTAATTTCTGGAATACAATGTTAGACTAAGGATTTCTATAATGTGAACCTATGTACAGCAGGAATAAAGAAAAGGAAAAAGAAAATAAAAGTCTAAAAATTTGAATATAACATCCATCAACAGAAAAGAAAGCTTTGAGCTGAAACATGGACAACTGATAATTTCAACAGCCTGGTTATAAATGGGGTTTTTTTGATTCTAAGGGCCATATGCTGTCTCCCTCAGGCTAGATTCTAGCCAAAGATCATTTGTCTGGTAGAACACTGTACTGATCTTAAAATACATAGAGACAAGCAAGAGTCCACAGCAAGTAGCTAATAGTAGATTTGAGTTATTTTGGGAACAATTAACTGAAAGAAACAAAAAGACAAAATGAAAAAGCCTGACAAGCCTTATCAAACAGAACTACAAATATAGCTGTACTTCAACTATGTGTCTTGCACACTCTTCTGAATCTAAGACTGATTCAGGTAATGGCACCTATTTCAACTTCTTTTGGTAATTTGAAAGCTACACATGTGCTTCTGCAGTTACCAAGTTCCTATGAGTCTGTGATTTAAAATTCTACTATCTGTGAGCTTACTGAGTCATAGGATAGTATTCTGGTCTAGAAAAAGCTGCTAGATCTCATGACCTTCAACACGAATAGCTTTTGGTTTTTTTTTTTTTTTTTTTTTTTCACATCAGGCAACTTTGCTTCAAAACTTTCAGAAAGAAAGATGAAAACATGCCCGTTAATAAGGTATGCTGAAAATGGCTATCCATTTTGAAGGAACTAAAAAGTCTGAAATGTTTCAAAACAGAACTGCACACCAGCTGCTTTCAGTCACCATGCTGCTCCCTCTAAGGTAGTGAATGTTGTCCACCATGTTTGCAGAGATGAAATTTTCTGAGCTTTTTGTCACCTAATCAGACAAGTCACTAAAATTTGAAGTCCAGATGGACAGACATTTAGTCATGCTTCCCTTGGCAATGTTCAGAAATGATTCATCAGCAAAAAATCTGTAAAAAAAAATATATTTTTTGTTATTTTCTAAGCAGAGGCGAAGAATTTTTTTCATTATTGAATAAGAGTTCCAAGTGAATGAAGATGAAAGGATATTGCAAAAGAAGATGAAAGGATATTTATAGCCTGATGGAAAGTTCATAATTTGTCTTGTATGTTGCAAATTGCAAGTAGATTATGTCTTTGGACAACTGGAAGAAGCCTCATGTTCGCAAACTCTTCAAGTCCTCAAAGAGACTTGAAGCTCCCTGATATCTGGTGAAGATACTACATGGCAAGGCACAATCAGCCCAGGAGAATTCTACAGTGCTTTGACAATAACTTCCTGACATGGGTGTTGGAGAAGCCAAGAGGAGTTGTTCTCTGGAGGAATCAGGTGAGGGACAGTATTGGCTGCAGGTGATGGATTTCAGGATTCTGAGGGAAGAGGATCAGGGCAAAAAATAGGATCATAATCCTGGATTTCAGGAGAGCAGAATTTGGCCTTTGACCTTCTAAAAGACCTGCTTGGAAGAATCCCAAGGAAAGCAGTTATGGAACACAGGGACAGTCTTACAAGTGCCAAAGCCCACCTGGATTGACTCCTGCAAGCATTGTGAAAGGCAACAAGAAGGGTTTCTAAAGATATATCAACAGCAAATGGAAGACTAGGGAAATTGTGGGACAGCTTCAGAATAGGGGTGGATGCCTGGTGACAAAGGACATGGAGAAGGCCAAGTACTCTGTATCTTTTTCAATTTGAGTTTTATGGGTAAGACTGGCCTTCAGAAAAGCCAGGTCCCTGAGACCAGTTGGAAAGTTTGGAGCAAGAAAGACTTACCCTTGGTGGATAAGGATCAGGTTAGAGAACATTTAAACAAATTGGACATATATAAACTGATGAGACTTTGATGCACCTGCAAAGGCTGAGGGAGCTGACTGATGTCATTGTGAGGTCACTCTTGATAATCTTTGAAAGCTCATGGTGATTTGCAGAGATGCCTGAGGACTGGAGGAAAGCAGATGTCACTCCTATCTTCATGAAGAACAATAAGGAGGATGTGAACTACAGGCTCATCAGCCTCCTCTCCATCCCTGGGAAGGTGATGGACCAAATCCTCCTGGAAACCATTTCCAAACTTATTAAGGACAAGAAGGTGACTGGAAGTAGTCAGCATGGATTTACAAAGGGGAAATCATGTCTAACCAGCCCGATATCTTTCTATAATGAAAAGACTGGCTTCATGGATGAAGGAAGAACAGTGCATGTTGCTTATTTTTACTTTAGCAATGTTCTCAGTATTATGTCTCATAACAACTTCACAGATGAGCTGATGAAGTATGGTCTAGGTCACTAAACAGTAAGGTAGATCGAAAACTGGCTCAACTGTCATGGTCAAAGGGTTGTAATCAGTGGCAGAAATTCCAGCCACAGGCCAGTAACTAGTGATGTATCCAAAGGGTCAATACTGGGTTTCATACTGTTTAACATCTTCATTAATGATCTGTATTACGAGACAGAGTGCACCCTCAGCAAGTATGCACATTACATGAAGCAGGAGTGGTTGATACAGCACATGTTTGTGCTGCCATTCAGAGGGACCTCAACAGGTTGGAGAGATGGGCCAACAGGAGCTTCATGAAGTTGAACAAAGGGAAATGACATGTCCTGCACTTGGGGAAGAATAACTCCATGCACTAACCCACTATGGGGGCCAACCACCTAGAAAGCAGCTTTGCAGAGAAGGACCTGGGGGTTCTGGTGGACAACAAACTGAACATGAGCCAGCAATGCACCCTTGCAGCTAAGAAGAACAACAAACCCCTTTGTTGCATCAGGAAGACCATTGCCAGCAGATCAAGGAAGGTGATCCTTCCCCTTCTGGTGAGACACATCTAGAGTGCTGGGTCCAGTTCTGGGCTCCCCAGTACAAGAGGGACAGGTATGTAACAGAGTGAGTATAGTCCCCAGCAAAGGGTCACTAAAGTGATTAAGGGATTTAACATCTGTTATATAGGGAGAGGCTGAGACAACTGGGACTCCTCAGCCTGGAGAAGAGAAGGCTCAGCAGACTCTGATGGGGAGAATATGGAACTAGATTCTCAGTGGTGTCCAGTAAGATGATAAGAGGCTGTGAGCACAAACTGAAATGCAAGAAATTGCCTTTAAATGTGAGGGGAAAAAATCCTTTTCACTGTAAGTGTAATTGAACATCTGAAACAGAGAGGCTGTGGAGTCTCCATCCTTGGAAATATTCAAAACCTGACTGGACAACATCCTGGTCGATCTTCTCTAGTTGACCCTGCTCTGAACAGGGGCATTGGACTCGGCCTTCCGAGTCTGGAGGCCGATGAGGGCCTTCCATCTGGAGAAGTCACTGGACTCGGCAATTCAAAACCTCAATGATTCTGTGATATTGTGAGTCTATGATTCTGTAAGAGATGCCTCTATGATAATCCCGCAAGTATTTTTTACTTATTACAAATAAGCATTTTTAACATAGACATTAATGCATAGAATGGCTTAGCAGATATACATATCAGAAATTCCTATTGATTTACCTGAGTGTACATGGCCCAGCCAGTTAGCATGGTTAAAGCATAAAGAGAATTATATGGTTACCATCACTGCATTACATTGCTTTCCATTCCCTGGGCTTAACAGCCAGCAGTCTACTTGCAGGACAGTGGAAAGAGACAACCTTTGGCATAAATCCATCATAAGGTTTGAACATGTACCTTCCAAACCAAATCACTATGAATTTGTTCTTTGGTGAATGATGTAGCCCAAGGAACATTAACAACAGCTCAAATATTTATCAGTCTTCAGTGTTTTCATATAAGTTTTCAGGTAAGTTTAATGTAAGACTGAGTATCTTATTTCCTCCAAGAAAAACTCCTACAGTCATGGCAAAGGAGGAACTCTACGATTCTTCCATTATTTTTAGCTCATGCTAGATTTCCTAAGCAGCTGGAAAAAGTATGCATACATTGTATGACAAGAAAAGAAAGGCATTCTCTTGGCTCTGAGAATTCCTGAAAGATATATCTATGTATAATTTCCAGTGTACACTTCAATGTTCAGAAAAATAAAGTTCATCATTACAGAGTGGCATTCCTTGAAGAAGAAAAAGGTAAAAGAGAAAGATGATATGTTTGTCCTCAAGATGCATCAATTGTTTCCTTTCATTTATCTAGTTAGCATTTTTCTCAGATTCCCATAATTCTTTCATTCTAGCACTCATAGAAAGCTAGTGTTGGATAGGACCAAGAGGAAGTATTTCTTTAGTTTTTAATTAGAATTATCTTTCATAGAAAATTTCTAATTATGTCCATAAAATAATTAATAAAATAGGATTGGCATAGATTTTGACAATGAGAGGCTTGTTCATCTAAGCTGGCAGACACAATGAAGGAAGGCAAAGTGCCTGGTGTTCAACTTAACAAATTGCTTAATCATAGCTTTTCCGACCTTAAACCAATTAAAAGTTCTCTTTTGCAAAGCTCACCCTGCATATAAACCTTCTTGTTATGTGTTAACCTACATTTTCCATTTTCAGTGTAGCTGATTTCATATTAAAACCTTTATAGAAGCTATGTGAACGTGATGTTCTATACACCTATAACCCAACCATGTAGGGAAATCTCCAGTAAGATGAGCCACTGTGATAGATCCTTTGGGTTGGTTTTATTATTTTTATTTTTCGATTATTCTATTGCTGTAGTAATTAGGATTTCAGGCAATGAGCTAAAACAATATATTACTAGACTGGCAGTCAATCAGATCACTATCATTTCAAACATCATTTAAGAAAAAAATCTACTTTTTTTTATTATTTATATAGCTCCATAGTTCATGGTGCTACATAGAACAAATCAAAGACAGATTCCCTGCCCCCTAAGAGCTTACAGTCTAGGCAAGTACAAGAACAACAGAGGAAGATAACACAGGCAGGGGACAGAGAGGGGTAGTAAATGAAAAGAAGGACAATTAGATTACAGTCATATGAAAAGCTAGTGTGTTTGTCTTGGTGGATACAAACTGGGGAGATGAGGTGCTTGAGTAACCTTATTTTTAATTAGAACTACATTTTATAGGAAAGCCAGAAGAAAAGGGGTTTGAAAATAAATTTGAAAGTGTAAGAGGTGCTTGTAGGAAGGCAGAGAGGCAAGACTGGAAGGGAACAGGACACTAACATATTTGAGGTTGGAAGGCAATGATCTTGGATGTCAGATGAATCAACCTCAGTGACCCTTTCTTTTCCTATACGCCTTTGAAAAGATGACAAAAAGCACAATTGCTCCTATACACCTAAATGCAGGCTGGTATTGTATTTTGCCTTTAATATTGTATCAGTACACAATTTGGGGATGTATTGGACAAAATCTTGGTTCCTCTGACATAGGAGTATTGACGCTGCTTTCAAGGTAGTCAGCATTGCAATTATATTTTGTGATCGTTGATGTATTTGGAGACTCTAATGTATTTGGCAACTAAGTGAATTTGTGTTTAAAGTACTTTAAATATTTTTCTAATACCCTTAATATGATAATAATAATAAAAAAATATTTTATAGCATTATCTTTTACCTCTTTGTATGCTGTTATCTCTGCTCATGACCCTTTTTCCCTGAAAACATTTTGATTTTGTAGAATATCAGGGCATTTCTCCTACTTCTATTTGAGGCTTTGGATTTTGGTGGGGAGGTTTTCTTCATAAATTATGTCTTTTCCATTCTGAAATATTAATTAGTTAGTATAGTAGGGCTAAACAGAGTTATTTTGGTTTTTTTGGAAGACTCTGTGGATGAAACCGGAAAGGATTAATGCAGAGACCTTCAAGTAATATGAAAGAAAAGGTTCTGTCAAACCTATACTGAATTCTTCAACTGAAAATTGAAATAGAAACTTCAGAAAGTAATATCTCATACAGAACCTGCCAGATACTTCCTGAATGTGTTTGTATTTGTGTTATGTAATAGGAGAATATTATGAAATTGCCTGCTGATGTCTACAGCCGAATACTCACTTATTATAAAGCACCACATATATCTTGATTTCATCCAACTATTGGCTCAGAATTTTCACTACCACTCCTTCACAAATGACATTTATCAATAAGCTAAATGGGTTTTTGTCATTTATTCTGTAATTTCCACGTAGTTGTCTATTGCTATGTGACCATGCTGAGGCAACCTGAAGATCTAAATTGTGTGTCTTGAGATCCTTAAAGACTATAGACCTCTATCTTCCTTAGAACAGATATAGTAACACAAACACACACACACAAAAAAAACAAACCCCAAAAAAGTCCTGTTCCATTTTGACCTCCAATTGTCATCCACCAGGTAGCACCATATAACTGAGTTATAAAAGTCTTTAAAAGTCTTCTCTAGAGTGACATTCAAGGTCATTCAGAGAAGCACGCATCATCCTGTCCTGGGAAATCAACAGACTAATTGAGCTAATATATGAAACCACATAAAGCAGTTATATACAGAGTCTGAATCTTCATGGGCCAGACACTCACTTGATTTTAGCTGGTGTAGTTCCATTAATTTTAATGACTCCATAGAAATTCATACTACATGAGAATTTGGGACTTGCCATTCAGAGGCCTTTCAAAATGAGGAAGTTTTCTTCAGGATTGAGGATTTCCTTCACAACAGTGAAGGGAAAATGAACCATTGAGCTTTTTGGAGTACAAAACTACCAGTAGTATTTTCTACTACTTTGGGGGTCAACTCTTTATTAGTCATTTTTCCTCAAATATCTTCATTTTCTGTGAAAAATATAGAAATAATTACTAATGCACAAAAAAGTAACTATGAACTAGTGTATGATTTTTAAAAAAAGCCATTTGTCTACTATGAATCTGTGGAGCCATGCATTTCTAGTCTTGATCTTAAATACAAATCTCCAGTTACTTTGCATATTTCCCTTAATAACAGAAGGCTGAAATTCTCATGGAAATATTAATTAAGCCATACTACTTCTGTGTTAGGATTTTTGTTCCTTGGGGGACTTTGACCCAATAAAACATTTGGGACATATTCTGCATTCACACTTCGGCTCACATAAAGCTTAATGAGAATTAGTCATGTGCATCAAGGTGAGAATGGAATCCTGCTTATTTCAACACCCTTAATGGAGAAAAGAAAGGTTTGTTTGAATATAATACAGCATTTTATTACATGATTTTACAAATTTTATTGTAAATCATCAATCAAATGCAATAGCCAATTTTTTTTTCCATTCCAAACAATCATAATGAGGAGTTTTCATTGTGTTGTACGACAATTACTTTCTTCCTCTTTGTATTTTAAAGAGTTAACTTAGATATGTATTACGTAAGTATACTCATTTTCAGAATCTTTGCTGAAGGTGTTTTTATCTTGTTTACACTTCAGACAAAGATAATCTGTTCTTTGTTATCACATAAATGGGGGTGAAACTCTCACAAATAAAAGGGAATTTACTTTCTCAGTCCCTGTTCACAATGGAAATGGCCAGCTCAGTCTCTATGAAGATTTATGAGAACCGGGTAGTAGACACAAACCTCCCCCTTCCCCCCCACATTTCATAATACAATTTCTACAATTTGAATGATCTCTCTTTTATTCCTGTGCTAGAAAGTTGATGATAAGATTAAACTAAGCCCCAGTAAACAAATAACCTCATTACTCACCAATGACTGGTTATTTATGATAATTTAAAAGTTTTTTTAAAAATTAGTCAAATTAATTATTTTCCATATAAAGACCATCTTCATAATCTTTTTTCATTGACATAGCATTCCTACATAGCCCACCCTATACATTTTTTGTTGAGATACAAATAAATTTACAGTAGACGGAGGTGCAAGATTCAGCATCTGTAGGGCAGTATTTCAAAATGTTATGTCCAGGAACTCACCACAGGCAGGACATATAAATTAGCTTTGAAGCAGCTAAGAGCCAGATCCTGCAAAAACTTATCACAATGTGCTGTACTGGCTTCTCTCAGAAATCCCAGCAAACTCTCTGGCCACATGTTTAGTGGCAAGAGGCAGCAGGATAGGGCACTAAGCTGAGGCTAAGTACCAGTACTGACACAAAGTACTGTACATAAGTTGTTCAAATCACACGGCAAAAACAAAACAACTAAAACTGACATAATTTTAATGCTTTTTTTTTTTTTTTAATTTTGTGCATTGGATTCAAACAGCAAACTGAGTGCACTTTAAATGTTATCACAATGTGGTCAAGAGGTCTGTGTCTTTTACCATTTACACACAATTGTTCATGACAGCATGTTATCAGCCTAGTGGAAACCAGGGGTGTAGCATGGTAAGCAGTGATGGTAGTGCACCTATTTTTTATATTATCTAACTTGAAAATATGTCTCTTCTAAGATTCCTTTTTCTTGATAAAAATAGTTTTCACCAAACGTTGGTGGTGCACACGCACTACCATTCATGCTTGGCATCACACCCCTGACAGAAACACATGTTCTTATTTTGTTGATAAAAAGTATTACAAAAATTTCCATACAAAAACTATTTTCATAGAAATCTTGCATTTCCACAAATAAACCTGAACATTTTTTTTTTTTAAAAAAAAAAAACTGCTCAAGAATTTTGTTCATTTAGTACTGTGACTGTATTGAAAAATGCAGTCCTCCTTAAAGTTCTCTACATTCACTTCTTTTAGGTGACCCATCCCACTTCCAATATTAGCGAGAATTGCACAGGCTCCATTGAGGTCAATTAGTAGCAGGAACAAGGGTTTCAAAAACCCTCCAGGCTAAAATGCAAGCCCTCTATGTGTGAAATACACGGCTTTCCACCCCCCTCCCTCTTTTCACAATTAAAGAAAAAAAGTAATTGCTTATATCTAAAGGTTGTAAGATACATTCCTTTGTACTAAGGAAACTTTCATTCATCTAAAAATTGGGTCAAAATTATGGATTTTTTTGTTGTTTTTTTAGATCAAAGTTCCAGCCCAGGCAAATTTAAGTTACTGATTTTTTTTTTTTTTAAGTATTATTTAATTACTTAGTTCAGTGACACAGACAGTCCCATAAGCAGGTGAGCATCCTCATATTTATCCTTCTACTCATGGGATTCATGTTTCTTCACTTTAACATTTCTCCCATCCAGGAAGCTCATATCGCCTGTCCAGATGGTAGTTTCAGTCTACCAGCAGTTACCAACTCTTCTATGGTTGGAAGTTCAGAAGAACATATGGTTTCTAGTTCCACTACAGTTTTGAGATATTACTTTTACTAGACTCCTTCTGTGGTTAATATCACCTTGGACATTTATTCTCCATCTCCTGGCAACCGTTGAACTTCAAAAGGAACCTGTAATTTCTCACTGAGACTGCATTTGAAACCAGCCACAAAACTCACATGGAACATTCATTCATTCAGAATGGTGGAAACCCATGACGAACAGTGTAACCCCGCATAACTTGGTTGATCCATGATGCTTGTGATTCGAGTCTGGCCATTGCAACTGCTGAGATCACAGAGTCTCTAGTTCATAGACACAGCGGCATGAGGTAACTCATTTTATTTTGCACAGGTTGCATATTTCCACAGGAAACATTCTCGCAAGTTTGTTTGGAAAAAAGACGACAGTTTGTGCTTGGGGTATTTGGCTTCCCAGCTCTATGCCATGGTTTCTTTACCCGGCAACCTTCTGTCGTTAAACGTGTGCATGTTGATTACTTCTTCTGTTTTCACAATAACAGGGGCCTGTGGCTTGTGTTTTAATCGACGCTGACACTTCAGAGACATCCTTAGCTCCTCTACCATGGCACTACAGAAGGACCTCTACAGAGGGAAATAGAGGAAGAAGAAAAAACATCTATAAGAAATGTCTTGCTGCAATGTCTAGAAGTAGAGTCACTCTATTGGCACAGCCTTATCAGTCCTGTAAGCTTGCCTTGTCTCACCCTGAAGCTCATAACAAATTGCTGTCTTTTAAATATGCATCACATAATAATTAAAATGACTTATCAAGTTGTGATGACTCAGTGAAAAAATCACCTTGTCTCTACAATTATTTATCTGGCAGCTACTAACTACGAATGCAGATAATACATAAAAAAATTTCAAATAGATGTTCTGTTAACATAGGTAAGCCTTACAGGATAGCATCTGAATGTAACATGTATATTAGGCATTCAGTAAAATCTCCTTGCCCGTATTTCAAAATAATAATTTAATTTCCATATGATTTAAATAGTTGTTCCTCAACAAAACAAGTCTTAGTCTAGGAACTTTACCTGAACTAATGTTTAAATACTGTTAAAATGCAGACCCATTACTGAAAACTAAAATCTACTCCATTATTTTTAATATCTTCTGTATCTAGACACTTCTTCCACTGCTGACTACGACTTGTGGAGTTTTGCCCCAAATATTCAGTTTCATTGATCTTTATGAAGAGCATATTATCAGAAAAAATGTTTATTAACAGGTTTTCATCAAAAGCTAGATCCTCAAAGCCTTTTTTCCATTTTACACTGCAAGAAATCTGAAAAATAAAATAAAACCTTCCTTATTCCCTCAGTCTGACTGAATTCTCAACTGCTAATAGTGTGCTGAGCAATTAGCCTCTCCTCAGTGTGCAGATTGGAGTATGGATGAAATATGGAAGTAAGGAAGAGGCATCACAGTTTGGGTGTCTGTGAATTGACCACTTTTATCATATACTTTAACTTAAATGTTTTGCAGCTAATGGAGAATTATATTAACTAAATAACATATCCCAGAGCCTGAGATGTTATGACAAGCCTCTGACAATTGCTCTCGCCCAAAGGAAATTTTGGGTATGATCTAGCCCTTTGCATTCTGCTTTCTTAACAACTAATCTCCAGTCCAAAAAATATTATCGGGGGGGGGGGAAGGCAGTGCACCTAGAATTACTGTAAATATCTCCTCATTATTGTTTGGTTTTTTCTGATTAGTAGTACATTATCAGTCAATATATAATTGTCTAATTTATCTCCCAGTTCAAGAACTCTGCTTTATTTGTAAACTGTTACATCTACATAATTCATATGAACCTGGAGTTTGGAGATTAGATCCAGAAAATATTTAAGCACCTCACCCCACCTAGCTCTTTGGGAACCTAAATTGAAACTGTGTTTATTAAAATCTGCGTTCAACTTCCAGCCTCCAAAGCTGAAGGCACTCTGAGCAGTAAAGCACTCAGTTTTCCACATCAAACTTTATAGGTTTGTCATTTGGCAATAGTAAGCAGAAATTCTCCTAAACACGTTTGTGCTTGGCTTAGTCCTGGATCCCATCGGAATTCACACTCAGGTTCCCCATACATAAGGTTGTCAGCCCAGTAGGTATGCTCTGAAAGGACCTAACAAATCCAGTTCCTCAAAAAAAAGTGGCAACTACTAAAGAAGGACACATGGCAGACATTACAAATTTCTTCTGTGCAGTCATACATCAGCTGGAGCATTAGAGCTGAATGTGATACACATTTGAGAGTGTCAATTCAACAGTGTCTTCTGCCAGAGGAGATTTAAGCTTCAGTGTCTCAGCAAAGGAGTGTAACCTACAGGCATTACACCATTTCAAGGTAAAAACACTGGCCGTTTCCACCTACTGATCCTCTTCCACTCCGCACGGAAGCAGTTAACAGAGGCAGAGCAGGAGAAAGGGAGAGAGGGAGAACGTGGGCTGTTCTGTCGATTAGGGATCAGAGGACACAGTGGCAGAGGAAAGGTTTCAGTGTTAATTCCTGTTTCAGTGACGACTTCAGTATTTTCATATAAAATTCTGTTTAGTGCAAAAGAGTGCAAACGTGAGTTGTCTCAGTCATGGGTTAGAACTGAACCTGAATCCCCCAAATACTGAACAAATGCCCTCTTCCCTAATCCTTTGCATAAATAAGGGAATAGGCAGGTGGGAAGGAAAGGGTAATCTTACTCTGGTTGTGATACTCTTCCTTTCGAACATTGCTTTCTCCTGCTGAGTTTGAAATAAAGGAATGACACCTACTTGACTTATGATAGAAAGGGTTTAGCCACCCACAACTAAGAAAAGTTAAAGTTGTAAATCCAAAGGAGAGGAAGTTATATCTCTCTGGTGTAAAGTCAAGCACAAGTCCTTCACAGGCCAAAGTTCAAGATAAAATGCATCATTTCTGGTTCACATATCTGGCTGGAGTGGTTTCTGCAAGGGACACAGATTAGCAATCCCTTTTAAAAATGTTCCAGTGCACTGGGTTGACATCCAAAACAGAATTTAAGGCCTTCATTGTGTGAATGAGGCGGCTAAAATTTCTAATTGAATGGTCTGAGCTGTAATATGTCAGATCTACATGTGTAAGGTATCTTTGCTTAGCATTGTGTGGAAAGCAGGAAACTGTACCCCCTTCTTATCCAGCTGTAGTTTGAAAGAAAATATTCAATTCTCTTAGACTTTCTCTTTTTTTAAGAAAGTGCTGTTAACATCAGAACTGTAGTTATGATTCTGAATCTGAAATTAAACCTGAAATCTTTCAAAAGGGCAATATTTAATTTAATAGTCCCTAATGGTTTACAAGCTAAATTGCTAAGGCTTACAGATCTTGGCATTTTCACTATGTGGGGAACCTAGCACATAACTCAGGAATTTCACAAGGAATCCATTAAGAAGTAAATGCTTCAACTCTCAGTGCTACACTACCTCCAGCCATTATATGGCTCTCACCTCTGGAATTAAAGACCTAACTGAAACACTCTGAGGAACAAAATCCTTCCAAATTTAAAAAAGGTGCATTAGCACTTAGCACTTTCAAGATTGTCGCCCTTGTCTTTTCTCGCCAAGACACCTAACAAGACTGCCAAAACACAGTGAATCCTTTTCAAGATGCATCAATCCACCAAAACCTTTTGCAAAGATCTGCAAGCACTTACCAAAGGGTATAAATTTTTAGGTAATATCAGTAGGAACAGGATTACAATCAATAGCTAAGAAGGTACATGCACTTGATGCTAACATTCTGAAATATCCTGAAAATGAGCTCTCAAGAAACTTGCCAACACAATTTATCTGAGAATTTTACCTGGATCTGAAAACTCATTAAATGAGAAATGTTGGCAAGACTGACAGTCTTAAAAAGGCAGTAAACACAATTTTGAGATAGTTATTTTATCTAGAAAATTCTTCCATTCTGTGTTTTCAAATTATTTTGTATAGATTAAATTCATGGGAACTTCTCTGCATATATTGCATTAAAAATATGATTTCATTACTTCATTTACTAAGTTTTTTATGTGTGCTATGTATTTTAATATATCAAACGTCTGAAAACAGTAAACAGTATTAGCTCCCAGACAGTACCGTTATTTTGGTAACTAAGCACTGAATAAGAGAAATATTACATCTCTTTTTTTTTTTTTTTTTCCAAATTTCACTCACTGAATTAGTCAGGTATTTTAAAAAAGGTTAATTCAAGGCTATGTAAAAGTTCATGACTTCGATTCTTATTCTTCTTTGGGTTCTAACTGAGAAACAGAAGGAAGAGTTTTCCCACATATTGCAAGATCATATTCAAAGAAGGTTTATAAAGGATTACTATATGTTTGATTGGGTTTTTTTAATAGAAAGTCTTTTCTTGTTTCATTTCAATTCCAATCTGTGTACAGTCTCCATTTTCTGTACATTTAAACTCTGTGTGCTTTCACTGTTAGGATACAACATTTGGATAATAAGACACGACAAAAAGCAGCAGCTCTAGAATACTTTTTTTGTGACAGACAAATGACATTTTCAGATATGATTTTAGAAAATAGAATCCAAGGTCTTGATCCTGAATTCAATTGACCATTGTTAGGGAAAAACAGTGAAATGTTTGCAGAACTTATAGGCTATATTTCAGAACTGTTATCCATCACGAAATTGAGCACTTTTAGTATATATTACAAGACTCTCTATTTAATTCAAGGAAAATAACCTTTTACTCCCAACTTACCTTCCACACTGCAGGCAAGTTACAAGAACATCAGTTAATATTGATTTTTCACCAACCCTTACAAAATGGTAAGTTGTCTTCTTAAATGTTACCAGAAAGTAAATGCTGCCTCCAAGTCATCTTAGATATAATCAAATAGTAGAAGAGTTGAACGAAGACATACATTTCTCTAAATAGTGCAGTTAAGTGCAACTGTTTTGTTGCACCAAATCATTATAAAACATTAGAAAAAAGAGCTGCAATTCTAAGTGGGGATTCTAAGTGCAATTCTAAGTTCAAGTGTACAAAAGAAAATTTTAATCAGAACCATAGCTCTTAGCCTTTTAACACAAAGCAATTTTGAAAAAGCACATCTCCTTAAGAAGAGTAAAGAACTAAGTGGTATCTCTGTCATTCTTTGCCACAGTTGACAGCTCACAAGTCATGTAGAATCAAGATGATAATTTTGCGAAATGTTACCACTGTTTACGATCTACCTAGACAGCTTGTGCGTGGCTTTACTGCCTGAGAAAAAAATGTATCTTTGCGTCTATGTATTAATATGAAAGCTAATTAATTAATATTATGCTGTTTTCATTATATTGCTTTATAGGAATTTAGAAAGGTAATTAGAAATCATATTAGCATTTGTTAGAATTACGAGACTATCAACATAGATTTTGCTTTTAACAGCCTAAAAAGAGCAACAGAAAGACAGGAATGGCATGCCTGCACCACTCTTAACATTCTAGGTGAATAATACTCAATGTGTTTTAAATACAAAAATTTTCAATCGCTTGCTATTTTACATTTTTTCCACTTTGATGCAGTTAAAATAAAGTTAACTATCAACATTCAATAAAAAAACGTAAGATTTACTCAGAAGTTCATTACTTCCAGTTTGGTGTGTCAGATATTATTTGAAGCCTTGTTTAATATTCTTAAAGCAGTAACAGCAGTAATCCTGCATCATCTTGTAGTGTTATGGGTCAGTGTTCTAGCATCTGGTAGGATATATCAATCAAACTGGTTTTCATCTTCTTGAAGTTAGCTGAGAATGAATGCACAGCCCTACCCTGACCCTCCCTCCTAATCAGTTTCTGCTTCCATGTGACACTCCTCCAGTATTTTGAATGTGTATATGGAAAACCTGTCAATCTTAAAACACTCTAGACAGAAACTTGAATCCTAGCAAAATGTTGACGTAGGATCGCAACTAGGTGAACAATTAATCAAATGAAAATAACCTCAGAAAAAGATAAATCATATTTCATTGTAGTTGAAGAATTACCATTTCAAAAGAAGTTAAAGTGTACTTGTAATGATCAGATTTTTAGATTGCTTAGTTATATACTTAGTCTTAGACATGATTGTTGATCGAAGGTTGTACACATATATATGTACATACATCTATATACACACACATAATATGGTTACATTAAAAATATTATGCTACAGACTTTTCTGATGTAGTACATTTTCAATCCATAGCAAGTGTAATGCACAAGTACAGTGCAGACTAAGTTCACATCAATCAGCTGAGCATACAACTAATATAGTCTCATTTTCAGCTTTAGCAATTATTGCTTTTTTGGTAGAAGTAGAATAAGCAGCCATTTTAGGAAGTTATTTTCAGGTCAAAATTTATGAGAGATTTCATTGCCTACTGAAATAAAGACAATAATATCAAGCAGAATGAAAATTTTAATTCCATAAATTCAGCTTTGCTTCCACCATAGTATCTACAAAGTCAAGACCAGTACAGCTGTTCCAGACAGCCTGGTGAAGCATGAGGTGCTTCACTGTGTAACTGAATTGAACGCTGATAGTTTCAAGGACTTTTCTAGCTGTTTTATGGAGAGGATCAACAAGAATCTGATGGGACTGACCCTTCCTCTAACAAAACAACACTGAAATAATCTTCCATGGGCTGAAGTGCTCACTGAATTTGAGAGTTATGAGATGAACTTAGATGACATACAGGACCTCATTGCAGACCACTTCTAGCATATATTGTTAGTGTCTACCAGTGGGACAGAAAGATTCCAGCTTGCCTTAAATAAATTATGAATTGGTGCCCAACAAACCAATTCAGCCACTCTCAAATTCTGAAGTTTGTTTCCTGACAAAACAAAATGCACTCTGGTGGATGACAGAGATTTCTGGTAAAGCAAGTGTGAGTCCATTTAAAGTCTTCCGAAACTATTTAACCTGGTTTCCAGTCTGAGTGCATCCTGACAGCTACACTAGTTCCTGTGGCTGATGGGAAACTCCTATCAGTGCAGAAAGCTTTTCCGAAGGTGGCTTTGTTTAGCTTTGCCAGCAGCCTTTCTGGCCATCGCACTGACCATGATGTTTTTCTGACTCACCTGTGGACCTAGGCTGGGGCAGATGGGATTGCACTTGTGTGGTTCCACTCTTTCCTCTCAGAGATATCCCAGAGGATGGCATAGGGCAATTGCTCAGCAGCCCCGAGGGCTCGCTCTCATGCAGGATTCCACAAGGTTTCATCCTGTCATCTCTCCTTTCAACATGTATATGAGGCCACTGAGGAGATAACGAAATAATTTGGGCTGTGGTGTCATCGGCATGCAGATGATACACAGTCCTACTCTCTTGTCAAACCAGGATGGTGCAGTCATTTTGTGCTTCCAGTACCTGGCTGAAATAGGGGTATGATGACAGCTTAATTCCAAGGAGATAGGTGCTATGTTGGACAAGTAAAGGGAAGTATTCAGAAGATATTATCTACCCTTATTATTCAGTTCCATCTCTTGTGAAAGATGCTCACGGTCTAAGATTTCTCGAGGTTCCTAAGTTTGGTTCTGGGTTTTCAAATTGGATCGGTAGTGATAAGTACTATTTGTCACTCGTGTTTCAGTCAGCGGCAATAATTTCTACTGGTGTGAAGCTTGTCACACCAGTCCAGGTCTTCTTCCAGAACATTTTGCTGCTGTCCAGTGTCCCTGGGCAACGGCTACAAATGACTGCCAGGTGTTTAACAAGTGCTGATAGCAATTCGTACTACTGCAGCCATGTGGCTGCTGCTGAGCAAATAAATAACAGAATATATGGTACTGCCTGAGTTAGAATCGTATCCAATGCAACATTTTAATGGTTCTGTACGTTGCGATCACAGCTGTGCAGGGTGTTTCTTTGCCTTTCAGCAGAGATGATCCTGACTGCACTGAAATCAGTCACCTGAGATCTTGCACTCAGCCACTGGATGGGAAAGTTCATTCACCTGTTAAATCATTTGTGATCCTAGATCTAAATTCATTCTCCCTTCGTTCGAGGAAGGTCAGGTAGGTTTGTTGATCCTCAGGCATGATGAAAGAAAGTGATGATGATATGTAATTAATCCTTTGGAGTATGAATCTATCTGGATTAAAATACTGTATATAACACCATATAGTTTAATTTGAAAATAAATAGTACATCTTATAGAGACATTTTAGAAAAGAAATACAACCTTTCTTACCTGAGCCCAGCTGTATCTAAACAGCTTTTTTTAAAGTTTGCTGAGCTAAAGTCCACTGGACATTATACACTGTAAAAATTAATAGTAGTTTTATAGTTCAGTGTGATAATATAAACTTGATATAAAATTTGGCATGGCCTCAAATCATATTGAACAGAGAGAGACTATTAGTATTAACTTAATGCCAATGGTTTCTACTGTTTTGGAAACACTATTATAGTCATATTGCACTACACACTATCAAAATGGTTAGCATCTGTTTCTCTATCATTACATGGCTTCATCTGGCAGTTTAGGATATTTTCTCTATCTAGAAGGCAGCTGGAAGTGCTTGTTGTTACTTTGCTGGCTTATATAAAAGTCAAAGTAATCTAAATCAGATGAACTGAACTGTGTTTGCTACTACACTCAGCTATAGTTTAGCTGATTAACTCAAAATGTTTTATATTTATATATAAAGTTTAATATTTATATATTAAAATATTTATATACATGACATGTTAAAGTAATATTTAGGGGAAGACAATGAAAAATTATTAGAAAGACACGAATGTTCTATAATCTGACATTTTTTTGGTTAAGAATGAAGAAAATATTCTTTTTAGAGGAGCCAAAAATTATATAATGTGAATGTTTCTTCTTTCTACTGATGAGTGGAAATGAACTATACTTGCTATAAAATAAATTACATGTAGGGATTTAAAAAAAAAATTTATATAACTTTAAATTCCTGTCAAACATAAAATATTCCATAACTCAGACCTGTAATTTAAGCCCTGATCTTCAACTGAGTATCTGTGGCGCGATAGTGAGCCTCCTGAAATCATATTCCTACATTTGTATTTGTGCAATGGTCAGCTTTACATACACTTCTAATCTTTCTGTTCTTTGTTTCTTGAATTATAGAAATTAAGATATTAAAAATACCTCAGAAGCAATGTCCATTACCAAACAGATATCAGTTGAATTGCCATCAAAAATCAAAATAGAGATCTTGTTTTCAATGTTTTATTGCTTGCAAATTATTTTTAAAATGCCACAGTCAGTCAAATTGCTTTTTTCCACTTTCCATTTTTGTCTTTTCATATCATTTTTTCTGTGAAAGTTTATTGGTTTTGTGGGTTTGATTTTGATTTGGGTGTTCTTTTTTTGTTTCGTTGGGTTTTGTAACAGTTCCTTCCATTAGAAAATATCCTCTAATATGTACTTAGGTGGTTTCCAAGAGGGCATTTAATTATAATTAATACCTCAACTTCAAGTAATCTGTACACTTACACACACACAAATTAGCCATACAAGTCTATACATCCACATACAGTGCTCAAGGGAGTACAGGATGATAGAAGTTCCCAATTTACCAACTGCATATCTGCAGAACACAATGTGCTAAAGTTGGAAAACCATTTCCTTTTATGAGCTGTCAGAGCTGCTGCTGCTTTTCCCAGCCAACATTAAAAATTCTGAGGTTACTCTGTTACAAAATATGACATGACAATACAGACTACATCACTGACTGTACATTGTATAAAAGTTACTTGAGATATAAATCCCAAAACTTTTACTGTGATTCACCAAAAATGCCCACATTCTTTTGTTTATTGTAGCCTGAGGAACAGGCTTTTCAACTTTAAAATCTTTTGAACTTGCCTCCCCTTGGGGGAAAAAAAAAAAAAAAAAAAAAGATAGGCTGGGATTTACTTTGGGGTTGTTCCAAAACTGTTATAAACTACTGTCCCAAATATCAAAGGCTTTTGATATTAAACTATTAGGAATATTCTCTGAACTCCAATAACATTGACATAACTGCATTTTTTGAGAAAGTAATGAAAAAGACTTTAATGAAAACTAATTTAATAAAATTCAGAAAAAAACCCCAAACCATAAAATACTCAGGTAAAGAAGGGATCCTAAAAATCTTTTCATTTTTCATATGAAATTATCATGATAATTTTGTCTTGCACTGTTGGTAAGATGACTACTAAAACAAAGATGGAAATGCTGACTTTCTACATATCCTGCTGATAAAGACGAATCCACAATATTTTGGTACTAATTAACTTCTTCCTGTAAGACCATTCTATATAGGACAAGCTATATATATGCATTTTACTCACCTCAATTCTAAAAAGAAGCATTCCAAGACATAATGAATTAAATTTATCCTGGTGCAAACAGATTGTAGAAGGACCTTAGCGAATAAACTCATCTTAGCATTTACACTATCTTCATGTAAACAAATGAAGAACAAGTTAAACCATATCTGAAAGAAGCATGATCAGGACATGGTGTCAACTGTATATGGTTACAGCACAACAGCTTTTTCAGCCTAGCAGCCCTTGGCCCCTTCTTGCCTCTCGGGAAATGTGTGGGTCCACTAAGTTACTAAAACCAGCTTTCAGGATAATTTCTCAAGCCAACGCCACCTTCTCTGAAGAAACCATGACCAGGATAGGTACAAGGATAACCATTTGCAAGGGTGACAACAAGCAACGTTCTGTGTATTCTTGACATGGACTTAATACTGTGAATTTCATGCTAAAGTTTTCAACAGTGCACACATAGTTTCTACCACACAGATGACACCTATGGTAATATCCAATCACTGTGTGAAGGTGGTATCAAAATGGAAATAATCTCAGAGAAGACTTTGTAAAAAAAACCCAAACAACCAACAAAAAAACCCAACCGAAAATGAAGGAAAGGTCAATAAATTCTCAAACTGAGAATCATCAATATACTATGCTAAATATTAATGGTCTTCGAGGTCAATATTTTCCCTGGCCTTCATGATAATAATATGAGCTATACAAAACTAAATGTATGAAATGGACATAAACCCATAAGACATTGAAGCACATCAATAAAAAAAAGGAGGAGGACATAGTAATTGTTTTAAATGGCTTCTGTTTCTAACATTGCTTATTCACTGCCCTCTGAGTGCCTGTTAAAATCAGGGAGCAGGTCATTCACCAGCAAAAGCAATTATAAAATGCAAATGACTGAGCATTTATTGTCAAGATTGGCTAGATAAAAAAGGTCTGCTTAATAACATGTTTCCGAGCAGATGACATAATTAGATGTTTGTATCATAAACAATAGGAAAGAATACAAGCCTTTAGCATTTTTAGAAAGGCTGCATATAAAAAATAGGTGAGCATTGTGACATAAATTCTATTAAAAAGTAACAATTAAATTTCCCTCTGAGAAATTATAAGGCACCATCTTGTGGTTACTCTGCAGGAATGCAATCAGGACAGCCTCCGGCCTGCCATCTCGTCCTACCCCTTCCCACTGTGTCAACAAGAATGTCAAAGTTCTGCCATAGACAAGGACAATGCTTTGTCATTCCTGATACTTCCCCTGAAAAAAATCAGTGAGACTATGTACTAGGCAGGACTAGAGTGGTTATTTAGCTCAAAATACACCACAGTTTATCACATTACTCAAATGTGTGTTTGAGGTAGGCAGCAAATTCAGAATTACTGGCAATCATAGCAAAACCACACTTAATTTCTAATAAGTTGAAGATCAAATACTACCATAACCTAAAGTCTCTGCAGCTCACTAAAGCTGCGTGAATTTCTGAGCCAGCTAGAATCAGAAACTTCTATTCCTGTTATCCTTACATTATCAAAACCAAAACACAGTTTGTGCATTTTGCAGAAGGTCTTTGAAATTTTTGTATGCAATTTATTTTGGGCAAGAGTCAACCAGTTAATTTTGTGCCACCTTCAAAGACATAGTTAGTCTCATATACATGTCACAGTTCAGCATTCAGAATTTCTTGTTCAATAGAATCTGCAGTTGTATGTAAAACACTGTTTTGTATGTAACACACATGTATATTCACAGCTACTGATGACTGCTTTGGGTCCAGTCCTGCTGGGTGCTCATTCATTGCACCTTCTGAGATAAACTATCCAGGCTGATCTTTCTCAACTCAGTTGTGTAGCTGAGCCGTGAATTATTTACCATGAAAAGTTCAACTGGTTTTGTCTTCCTTGGGAAATGTATGTAAAATATAAACCAGTATCAATTTAGTTACTGGTTTTATTGCTTTTATAATAAATTATAAATAAATAACAATTTCAGAGAGGCTAATTTAACTGATGTTTAGGTTATGATTTGATCATATAACTCCAGAAATACTTAGTTGGTGTTATTGTTTCAGTAAGTTCCAAGATTTAATCTAGTGTTTTATGTTATAGGAAGTCCATGACTAGATCTCTGTTAGTGAAGCAAACAGTTAAGGTATACTGACACATCTCATTTCACATTATTTGAAGTATTTAACAGTTCAAAATTAATAAAATTTGCATCCGCTATTTTTTCACAAGCAGACCAAGTTCTGACCTGCTGATGGCTCAATGAATTTTGAATGGCTATAAATGATAGCAGAATTGAATCCGTATACTGTTCTTTTCACGTCCATCACACCTGGACCTTCTAGAAAATACTTAGTAAATTAGGTCACTCATTTGTGAAACAAACTAGCCATAGTAAGTGTCAGTGACTGACAGTCTAACTGTGATAACATCCAGGCTTATCTTTGCTTTTGAAAGGTGTCAATAAAAGAGGAATTTCTCTGTGTCTGGAAAGTGTTGTGGTGGCATGAATTTATCTGTTTCCCAGAAGGACTACAGCTACTGTCACGTTTCCTTTGGATTTTTGAGCATATCAGGAGCATGGATGTTCTGAACCACTTTGGTTACAAGATGCAACAATTTTTTAGCAAACTCTGCTGCTTTTCTGAGCTCAATTCCTTTCAAGATTTCACTTCTCCAATTAGGTTCACACCAGCCAGTGTCTCCGTTTACATGTGCACTTCAGGAGCAGGGTGACATCAAAAATGCTAAAAAATCATATCCAGATTATACATTTTAAATCTGCATTGCCTCCCCACTGGAAGTGCAACTGTATATTTTGTATACATTAAAAAGCAGACACACATGACAATATGCCCATTTATATCCCAGGATACTCCAAATACTCAGCAGCTGAAGTTATATGATTTCTTTTGTTTCCTTGCTTGCAAATATGACCTTTGATCTTCCCTGTTTCCAAATGTTGACAAGCTTTATACAAATGCCAGAATGATACTCTGATCCTAAGGGGATGAAACTATAAATGTTACCAAAACCAGGTGCCTCCTCTCTCCCCATGGGATAGCCAGGGCAGCATCACTTGCATGGTTTACTCATCCCAGCAGAGGAGGTGTAGTGGCTGGAGACAGAGGACAGTACTGCTCGTGTCCCCTTTGGCTGCTGCCATTCCCTCTCCTAGGCAACGGGGATCTGCGGCATTTGGAGAGGGTGGAAAGATGTTCACTGAAGGTCTGTGGGTGCTGGGAGCAGAGTGGGTGAGGGGGTGCTGGGGTAGGCCATGTGTAGGGATGCTGCTGGCATCATTCTCCTGTTAATTTCATTCCATCAGTAAAGTTCTACTGAAATTTTACTAGTCTCCTGACATCAGGGAATGTGCGTGTAGCAGGGAGGGGAGGGAAGGTAAGAGATTGGCAGCAAGGAGGAAGGAGAGGAGAGAGACCTGACTCTTTCAACTACTTCAGATTCAATCTTAACTTTTTAAAGTATCGCAGTGTTTGATGATGAGACCTTTCTGGTACAAGTACTGTTAAAAGTTCAGATACCTCCAGTCATTGCTATCTCTATCCATCATTAACAAACACAAATAAAAAAGAAGCAAATAATAAAAAAAAAAAACAACAAACCACAAAAAACCCCCAAGCCACGAAACCATAGGGCTTAGAGAAACAAGTCCTTAATTAAGAAGTTTCTGTTTGCTTCTTCGCACAACTTCCAACACGCTGATATTGGCACATAAGATAGGCATTCGCCCCCTGCAAAGTACCAAACTCACATTACAAGATTTTTGTCAAAACACTCCTATTTTTCCAAATGAGTGCTTGTTAAAAATCCGGAAAAGCTAAACTGAATTATACTGATGTCCACATGACATCCATATCCACCTTAGGAATGGATAAAAATTATTGAGACTTACATGGGTTACTTAAGTAACTGGTATCTTTTTCCTCACAAATTCATTTCAGAAATATAACATTCCAATAGTATGTTAACAGAAAGGAATCAGCCTGTAGTATCATAAAGAAGAGGATCTAAAAGGTCCTTTAGCAATTTAATAAAACGTACCTATGTTCAAACTGTGTTTAGGACTGTGTAACCTCACACTGCCTTTGTGTATTAGAAAAAACTATTTTAACAATATATTTATAACAGGACACTTGGATATGAAAGTGCCTCAAAAGAAGTGAAAACAAATTGTAAATTTTCCGAGTAATAATTCAAGTTACAGAAACTCACCAGTAGCATCTGGAAAAATACCAATATAAATATAGCAGTTGGATTTTGATCCTCAAAAGGAGAAGAAGAAAAAAAGAAAAAGACCTAGTAAAATCCAACAGTTTCTCTCAATTTTTAAAATTCAGAATTTGTCATAGCAATAAAATACACAGTTTGAGTTTAGGTTTTAACATGGGCGCATATAGAGAGAAAGAGTTAGTTATTTATTATGCAAAAAT
>JAVJGG010000013.1:17987739-18002937 GCA_035590195.1 Aviceda cuculoides | reverse complement strand
AATGGTAATTCTAACTAGGATTTTAACAATATATTACTAGTGTTGGCAAAATCACAGTATTGTGGTTGTATAAATATCAAGTACAGAACAAATTAACACTAGAACTTTCAAAATTGAGTCAGCTTGAAATTACAGGACATCATATCAGTAGTTAACCCTCCAAAAAATGTCATGCTGATGTAATCTTTTCCAGATGCTACCAGGACAACTTTGCAAGCATAAACTTCTGTAAAGAACATTTCTATAGAGACATTTTCAGATTTTGACTTTGAGCTACAAACAGTTTGTCTTTTGAAAATCAGAATTATCTGTAGAAGATTAATTTGTTTCCCATTACAGTTTCGGATTTCTTCTTCATCCATAAAATTAACTGCAGTGAACTTCCAGGAGTAAAAAGCTGTCTTTTTTCAGGCTTGAATAAGAGGAGAAATAGTCACTTGTCCTGAAATCTGGCTACAATTAAACACATTGAAGACAAATTAAAAGCTGTAAATGTAAAACTTTGGGTACTTTGCTGTGATCCTTTGTTATACAAGTACTGTACTATACAATAAACAATCAGTATCTACCACCTACATTTCATTACCAAATCCTTAAAGTATTATTTAAGTAGACCATAAATATAAAATAAAATAAAATAGGAAAAGACAATATTTACCTTTTCCAACTGGGCATTTTTTTTTGATTTATACAAAAACTCCCCCACTGCCACAAAGACAGAAAGCACCAATCCTGCTGCCAGCACGATGAAGATTCCTCCAATATTTTGAACTCCCAGAGCACTGGCCTCTTTACTTTCCTCCTCTGGGCAGCCATTGCCTCTCCACCATTTCTCTTTCATCATGTGGAGCTTGCCCTCCTCTTGCAGCTGAAGAATTGCTATAGTGATCTTGTCTCTGTATGGAGAACCTAAAGAGACCACAGGGAACTTATATTGCATGGGGTAGATTTTAAGGAAAATTAGTTATTCCTGATAAGAATAAAATGTAATCTAATGTCACAGGAAAAACCGTATCCTTTACAACCATAACATTTATTGAAAAGCCATTTACATCTCACCACAGTGGCAGTGGTCACATAAATAAAAATCCCACATACGCACACACATATAAATATATATGCACAAAACTTGATCCAGCTGGTGATGCCTGTAAGCCAGGCAACGTGACGCAACAAGTTCTATCACACTTAGTCCCATGGTCTCAAACATCTTCATGCCCAACTATTATATCCAGCCAAATAGTATTCATCTTTCAACTTCCATCAGGCTTTTCATTATGCCACAGTAGGTTTAATCTAATATACATAAATCTACAGGCTGTTGCTTCGTAGCTTGTTACCCTAAAGCTAATCCAGGGTCTGATATGTAACAAAGACTTTATACTATTACTTTGTTAAAAGAAGAAACAGCAATTTATGCTTCAGGGTGAAGCCACAAAAGTCTCTATTTGGTAGATTGTCAGACACTTAAGATACCTTCCAAGCACGCACGTCCTTATTAACAGTACCAGGTACCAATGCATTCGGAAAGATAAGGTTAAGTGTGTTTGGATAACAGGGATGCACATTTTCATACTTTAATGTCTTTCTTTCTTATAATACAGTATTTTAAAATGACATGATAATTTCGTGGCTTTTAAACATTTCAATATTTCAAGGGACAGTTCAAAGGGTAGGGTCGTGTCTTTGTATATCATCTGCTCTCTTTTTCTTTATATAGTGCATAAGGACTTTTCAATGAGTATTTTAAAATCTACACTAATTAATGGATAACACCAATGGAGAAAGCTTTTCTTTTCTGAATGTTAGACAGTAAATCACATCTAGTTAGAAGTGCTTCCTATGGTAAGATTTGTGTAATGTTTAAGGAGCGAACAAAACCATCATTTTTCTTCTCCTCCTTCAAAAAATGGAACAAAAGACTCTTCATTAAAGTAGTTAAAAAATCCCAGGGAGAAAAAAAAAAAAAAAAAAAAGATGAAAAGGCATGGCATCCCCTCATTTATGTGATATGAATGCAATTCTACAAAGATTCCCTCCTCTTTTTCTTTCTGTCATAATAATGCTACTTACTAGCTATAATTTTTACAGTGTTTCCTTCGGCTGAGTAATAAAATGCATTTTTATTAACTCGTTACGTTTTAAAAGAAAAGTCCTCAGCATCCCTTAGAGAGATGCTGCCCACTTGACTATTTGATGTACTGTGATCAACTGTGAAGAAAGCTGAAGGAATGCATGGATAGGGTATTTTATACTTTTTACACTCTTGGAAAACATATATTTTCTTTTGGGATTTCTTTCAATTTGTTCTTTATTTCTTCAGTTTCTTCTTACATATCTAGGATTTATCATGAGAATAAAGCTAACAGCAAAGGGTTGGACCATTAATTACAAAACACTCTGGGCTTTTCCTTCATTCCAGAACAAAAGGTAGGAAAAACTGGCCTCAAACTAGTTAAGTTACAAGACCCTGTGCTTTTATCATCTATGGTTAGAAAGAACCATGTTCTGTACTAGGAGCTAAACTGCGTTTACACAGGACTATAAGGGAAGAAGAAAGAAATACATACATACTCCCCTGTGCATGCAGGGGCCACAGTCACACCATTTCAAGCCATCCCGATTATGCTGAAACTCTGCAAAACCCTATATTTGACACATTTCTTCAGTCAGATGGAAGAAGGAAAGTGATTAGTCCACAAAAGCCCGGGGAAGTGTAAATGCATCTTATAATTTTGGGGGGATATTTTCAGCATTACACTGCCTATAAATATTTAACAACAACTTAAATAACATTAGATTCTAAGAAACAATCTTGGACCCAGTTTAAGCCATCTTCTGATCTGACAGGCTGCTTTCTAATTAAACTTATTTGCATTTCACTTCCATACTTTCTGCTGGTCTAAATATAGGCAGTACCAACTATTCTTCATGTATCATTTATATATTCTAGGGACCAGATTTGTACACGCACAATTTTAGTCCATTTGAAGCACTTAAAAAATTAATTAACTGAGGAATTCATAGACAGAAACAATAAAGCATAGACTAACAATTACTAAAATTTATGAGGATTGCATTAGAAGCATGCAACTAATAGTGATTCAGTTCAACACTATTTGTATCACTTACTATTGGTGATTTGCAAAATTTTGCACAAATAGTTGCGGAGTGGACAGATTACAGAGCCTTTGGTGTTTCTACTGCAATATTTGTGTTTGTTATACCTTATTATCTTGTCTTAAAAGCGGTAATCTCACAAGTAGGGATCCATGTGGAATGACCAGCATTTCATACTGCTGCTGTTAAATTAAGCATTTAAAATTTTATACCCATGAAAAAGCTAGCATTCAATGCTGTAGCTCTGTTCTATGTCTGAGTGACTTACAATGTTCTAAATTCATTGATTCACATTTCGTAACAAATAATGAGTACAACTAATAATCTGATATCTGAAAAAAAGTAATTTTTAATGCTGTTTATACTGATCCAAGTAGTTATTACGAGAACAAAAGAAGCATAGCAATGACATTATTTGCTAAGGTTTTATTTGCTCCTAGGTTTTTTTTCTGATACAAGCTGGATTGCAAGTCCCAGTAATGGAAAATGCACCCAGAAGCACCTGAAGCGGCTAAAAGTAACATGGTCTGATCTGTGGATGACAAAGTTAGCATACAAAAAGAAGAGAAAATAAATAGATAGTATGGAGAAGGCATCCAGATTACACTCTGAATGTTAAAACTGTTCTCCTTGTGGAAATGAAAAATCTCAGCAAGTAAATGTAAAAGATTTTTGATATTTCCTGGTAATTTTCCTTATCACTCCTATCACATGACTGAAACATGAATCAAGACCTTCCATAAGGTGTTGCAAGAAGGCCATGTCCTGTTTTTTACATTTTTTAAAATTAGTATTTCATTTAAGAGAATTTACTGTTCAAGAGAAAAAAAAAAATAAAATGAAAACAGAAACTTTAAGACTCCCAGACAATGTTTATGAATGCATTTGCAAAATAAATACAGTATGAATAAGAGTAAAGTAATAAAGCAGAAGAAAAAAAAAAGAGAGAATAAAATTCTTCCGTGTGAAGAATGTGAACTTCACATCTCAACCTTCAATAAAAAAACAGGCAGTTGAAAAAAATCTTACCAGTCTGTGCATGGGGCGAAGACTGGGAGAGGATGGACACAGTGATATTTAAAACCCCATCCCAAAATCAGCAAAAAAGATGAGTGTATAATCTTCCATTAAGTACAGAGAAAGGGAGAAGTCCAGTGTAGAAACCTCTGACATTTTCTTCCCTCTCTTTTCCTGGTTCCTACTGCTCTCATTTCTCTATCAACTGATGAGCTATTCCGATGACAAACTGGGACTGGAATGCCTACAGAACATAATCTATACATTATTTGCTGATCCCACTCTAGCTGCTGTTTGCAGGAACAAGATTTTCTGCCAGAAGAATTTTAAGACCTTTTGTTATAGATTATAGAGACCTTAGTGCCTTCCTATGAGCAACAAACTCAATAAGGGATGCAATAATTTCTATTTGCAGTTAGCTGCTTATGAAAATTTAAAATAAAAAAGAAAATTTACATAAAATTCTATTGTCTGAAGCATCTGTACAAAAATAAGATAAGAAAGTCTCAGAAATACTGCAGAAGTTATACATAGATAAGTTTTCTGCCCTGATGTCTCAGTATATAAAGATTAATGCACATATTGATATGTTTAATCATAAATTATGAATACATAAGATTTTATATCGAGACTTCACTGCATACAGATTAGTATGTTGAAATCCTGCTGATCTGGCTGGTCTTGAAAATGCTTCCTACTAGATTATAATTTGGGAAAACCTCCTGCCTGGTTACTCTTATTCTCTTTTACTCATTCCATCAAATACAAAAGGAGTTGGAGCATATTGGGACCTCTAGAACTGAATTTGACCCTAAGTAATTAAAAAGGAATAGCAGCATTCTTCATTTAAAAAATGTTGAACCTGGAACTTTTTTGTTTCATCATTCCAGGTGCATTTTACTAAAAGAAATCACTATGAATTGTCTGATATTTTGAAATTTAGTGCCCATGGGACAGTTACATGTTACTTTTGATTTGCTAGGTAGAAAAATCCATTCTGAACACTCCTACATCACTGATAGCATCTTTTGTTCCTGTTACTTTTTTCTTTTGTTATTAAAAACCCCAAGACTATTTTACTTATCTTGCAACATTATTTCATATTCTGTGTACTTTGCCTAAGCAAAAGAAAAAGTTAGCTAGGAATACACCATCATATTCAGAACGTAGGTACAAAATTTAGATCATCAAGAACAACTTCTAGTACTTAAGTATTTATTGGAAAGAGAAAGCCACACGTAATAGAAGAGATATTCCTTTAATATCTAGGTGTTGAAGCTGTATGTGAACAGTTTACACCAAACAGAGCAACCAATTCAAGTTGTAATTTTAGCAGTTGAAAGGAAGAAGCACCAAACACAGCATGGGGGTGTTTTGAGATTTTTTGTTTTGAGGTTGTGGGGTTACACCAGATTGATCTATCTACCCTAAAGCTAGCTTGGCTACATATACATAAGCTGCAGTCACGGCCTCACTCCAGTGTAGGCATAACTGAAATTTCCCTAAGAATGCTGGCTAACACCATTTATACTACTGGGGGCAGGTGGATCATTTAAGTCTTGGCATATCACCATTTCTCTGTACTTATCCTACAGCTTAGCCCCATCAAGAATCACAGACTAAACTTTCTGCCACCAAACTGATTGCAAGCTTAGTTAAATCATATTTGAAAGTTTTGTTTGTTTTATTATTCTGTTCTGTTTGTCCATCAGTTACTATGATGAAGCTTTCCTTTTGTTTTTACAAGACAAAATTTAGTCCAGGCCTTTGGAACAGATGTTCCTTACTAGGGGATAACTGGTGATACGGTATGTGGAGTTCAGTTTCTCTTAAGTGTCACGCATATTGGAGTCATAGGCACGACAGAAACAAGATAGAAGGGATTTCATTTACACATAATTGTGGAGTAGATGTTTAGACTATGACGAACCATGCAAAAACTACTTCCTACAGCTTCATGTATCACAGGGCCTGAAACACCTTCCTGGAATCTGCAGCATAGTCAGCACTCAGTAATAAAGACTGACAGTCACAGTTATAACATGCCACAGAAAAGGAATAGACAGCTCAGGGGCACTGGGTATAGAAGTACTTACTTTAGCTCCACAGAAATGTTTTTCTTTTAAAAGTCACAGTCAGCTCTGCTCCCTAATTCCGTTAACCCTCTCTAATTGGGACGGGAGGGGAGCGACAGAAAGAAAGGTCAACAGAGCACGGTTTGTTCCTCCTGTCTGTGGATTCAAAAGTCTCCAAGCAACACATGAAGAAAGAAGAGGGATTCTGTCAGTTCCCAGTGCCTGGCTCCACTTTCAAATTCAGCTCATTTTCACATAAGAAAAGATCACTGAGGACTCTTTCCAAGCCATGGAGTAATGCCATTGCTGTAGCTGGGCAAGGCTCACCAACAAAGAAATGAAAAATAATAATAAAAAAAAAGCCACTAGTAAAAGATGTTCTCGGTAGCAAAATTAGCCACTTCCAATAGAAGTAGCAATTGCCCAGGTATTATTAAGAGTATAGAACAAACCTGAGATCATTGCATTACACCAGGAGACGGATGTGGATTCTAAATGTAGCTTTGATAACAGGCTTTCTTTGTGATGTTAAGTGAAACACTTTTTTCTGTTTCTTACATCTGTGCCTCACAGCAAGTTTGTTGTTTTATATTTATGAAATGATCAGACATTACAGCACTCTCACCTCTAAGCTACATAGGAATTAATGTCAAAGCATCCCAGACACACAGAGTTTAAACACACTTCTCAAGTATACTGAAAAGAGCTGCTATATTAATAAACTTCGAGTGGACATAGGTCTTTTTAAAGTACAAAGGTGTGAAAATCTTGGGTTTTGCCACCCTAAGAGACAAGTAACTTTTATATATATTTCTTATTCATTTATGATTAGTGCATTAAAATATGAGATAGATTTAATTATTAATAAAAAGTATACTTCTTGCTCCTCTACCAGATGTCCTTCTACTTCCTTATGGACTTTTAGCTCATGGACTTCAAGACTTCTGGGCATGAAGAAGCCTTTTTCAAAGTCCTTTAAACACTCCACATGTTGTGGACAATATTGGGAATAAGTAATAAAGCGGCAGGTCTAATATAAGAAATATTTGAAACTTTAATTTAGCTTTGTGGCATATACATTAGATTTCCCATTCTTGTCTTTCTGATTAAATACATAACTTTGAATTTTACTGTTGGTTTCCAAAGGATGTATCAGGATAAAATATCTGTCAAGATGGGTTAACATTTCTACTGAAACAAAATCAGTGTTTCCTGATTCTGATTGTTAACCCTGACACTTCATGCTACATTAAGATTATCACATTGTAATATTAAACATACTGTAAATATTAAATATTCATTAAGTTACAGTTACTACAATGGAAAATCCTCAGTAGATGTTTACAGCAGTCTAAGCTACCCCAAAACTAATTAAAACTGCAAACATTCAAAACAACATCCAAACCAAAGCTGTTCACTATTCCTTTATAAGTTTATATTCACCTTTGAGCTACATGTATGGCTTGGAAAAGGTAAGTTGCTGGTAAGAGACAGGAAACGTTTTAAATCAGTATTTTATGCCAAATTTAATCAAAACCCTTTCACAAGTGGTATGTTCTCTGATTGTTTTCACTTCTTCCCAGTCATAACCATTCCCAACTCATGTTGATTTCTGGTTGTTTCTTTATAGAACTGTCATTAAAAAGTTCAGGTAGTTTTATAAAAGTGAAATGTAACAAAGAGGTATCATGTAGCTGACATTTATTTCATATTAAATTTCTCATAATTTTCCAGCTGTGATGAATACACGGGAGATTTAGGACTACAATAGCCATTCATGAACTCTTGTGTTCATAAGTACTTATGGGTTTAGGACTGTGAAGGGGACATCCTTGAATATATTAATTTTTAACTAGCTTAAAATATATCTATCCTCCACGGTGAGTAAACTACAAAAAAATGCATGTATAATGGTTGCCTATAATTAATAATTTAAATAAGATATGACGATAACAGTTTTCATAGTTAATATACACCATTTTCTTTATTTCTTTTTGTAGTACCAAGATAACCTGAACAGAATGAAGGCTTTTTTTTTTTTAAACTATTTTAAATACTCAGATCATTATTACATTATTGTATTAGATATGCATATTCTAGTCTGGTTTTTTCTTTTGTTTTCTTTTTTCTTTTTTTAACATAGTTTAGCTTTCTCAGCCCCTTCTCAAACTATCATTGCAAACAGCTCTAAAGCATGGCTCTTAGATAGAAAGTAACTTCTTTCATAGGCTCTTCATGCATTGTAACATCACAGGCAGTTTGAAGAGATCATAATCATAACGTACTATTATCTCTCTATCCCTGTTGAACTGTGCAGCTGCAGAACAGGAAAATACCTTGGTGGAAACCTGTACTGAGAAAAGCAGTGATATTGTTTTTTACCACAGCTAAATATTTCATATTTATACAGTGCTTTTTTTTCAATTCTTTTTGCAAACCTGTATCACTCACATATGAATGGTTTGCAGATACAGCCTCCTTTGTGGGAAATATTTGTCTAACACTGCCCATCAATAAACAGCTGAATTTAAGTCTAAAAAAATGCTACATGCCATTCTGCTATATGTGAAGATTTCAGGAAGGCAGACAAGAGTATGTTGAAAGACAAGAAAAGTATAAGGTCGTAACAAAAGTGTCCAGACCTGAAAACCCAGTTCATGCTTTTGCAGAACACCCAACCCCCCTGCCAAGCCACAAGGAAAATTCTGAAAACAGTGAATGTCAGTGTTTTGCCATTAGCTGCTTCATCGTGGGTGAAGCGGCGTTGGAACCATCTGACTGCAAAGCCATGTTAAATCTGGGCAATCTTCATTTAAGCTATAAAAAATAATAATAAAAAAATTCTAGACTTTGGCGCTGTCAGAATTCCTACAAAGTCTCACATTGCAATTATAGGTGATGATAAGTTTCAGCTGCTACTGTTCTATTAAGTGATGTTCCATATACTTCTAATCCTGACAAATAAGAGAAGCTGACTTTTTGAGGTTTTCCATGCAGATTTTGTTCCCCAATTTGATTTTCAAGGTAAAGTGATTACAGAGGCAAGGCAGTCAGTTCTTGGTTGATCTTTGGGAAAAGAAGGCATCGGCTAACTGCATGCATGATAAATACAGTGAGAATAAGAAGCTCAACTATTCAAAGAGTGCTTAAAAATATTGGTTTTCAGTAATTCACTCACTGTGCTGTTTGTCTATAAAGCTTCATGACAGATTCAAAGTCATGGTGCTAGTCTTTTCATTTATCCTAGCCAAATTAGAGAATTCTGTCCCCAACAGTGGGGCTGGATGAGACAGTAAGAATTTAGATTTATGAAGAGCTTTCAGAATTCTAAATTTCTTTTCCATTACAAGGCAATGATTTGGGTGCAGAAAGTGAAACTAGGTAGGCTCAAACCAAAAGACGGCCAATGGCTTCTATTTACGCTTTTTGGATGCATGTACCTCAGAAGAACCTTGAAACATTGTAGTTAAAGTGTAGGACATTGGGTGGAGGGTGATATATATTCAGTGAGCCTGGCATACTGGGAAATTAGATCCCACTTCTAATAGGCAGAGAAAAAGGAAAACATAGCCAGGAAATGCAAGACAGACAAAATAAATAGCTGATGCTTCAGCTGTTTCAGATCAAGAATGCCTAAAACCATGCAAACAGCATGTGCTGGGATGCAATACACTAGTTTGTTTCTAATTAGGGGTAACATATCAGGACAGAGACATTTTACAGTTGCAGATGAGTCTGACAATGCAATACATACGTATGGTCATAGGCACTATAAAATCAACATCAAAGTTTTAATACTGTCTTTGTTTCAGTTACATCTGTTCAGTGAATTCCTACTAGAAACCACTTCTGTAAGGCAGAGTCTGCTCACAACAGCTACAGGACGTTAAGTGCTTTGGCAATTCTGTATCGGTACAAAGCTCAGTCTCTTAGCATGGCTCTCAGATACTGATTCAGGATGGTCATACTTCTGAGATAACTGTAAAAACCAGTTCTTTCATCATGTAAGTGAGCTACACATTCTTACATTTCAGCAACAATAAATTAACTGCTCAAGTAGTTGAAATGCTCAAATTAGTTTCAATACATGGTTTGACCTGCATAAAAATAAATAATTTGCACCTCTTTTTTGTGCATTATGTTCAACTAATGAAGACAAATGTATTAATTTGTTTTAGTTACAGAAGAACTGAAGCTCAGCACTTTTATGTGCATGTAAGTGATGAATATTACAGTTCAAATTATATGAAGGATTATAGATTAAATGCAGGCAAGCAGAAGAAAAAGGCCTCCTGTGTTGGTACATGGTTTCCTATTTATTCCTATAGAGGCAGATCTGTTTATATGTCTCATCTCCAAGGACTGGTAAAAAATGCTCATATTACGTAATTTGTATGGTCTGAAGGTAATAAGTAGCTTCAAGAGAGCTAGGGTGTCATAACAATAAAACCAAATGATTGCTTACAAATTATTTTTTTAATTATTATTATTTTTTATAGTGCTTTAAATTTTGAAAACTATAGGCAGGGAACAATGTCTATACTTCTAAGTATTGAAGTTCAGAGTGCAAAAATTGTTCATTAAGTGTTCATTACACTTATTATTTGAAATTACCTAAGAATTTATAAGATACACATAAACACATATGCGCATTTTCTAAGTAGACAGAGTGCTTTTCTCCAGGAGCAGTACTTCACAACCCGTAACAGACAAGGATAGCTCAGATACCCTCAGTGTCCCACACAATATAAACAGCAAATTTTGCAGAGTCTGAAATCTCAACAATGATTAAATCGAAAGTCAGTGTTGACTGTTGAGTTTAGTATTTTACAGAGGAAATCCAGGAATGTATTTTCACCACTGCAAATTTTAAACTTCGGAACTGTTCAGTATTTTCAGGTATATAGAATCTGGTTTCACTTATGTTAACCAAGTGTATTGTTAAGAGTTTTGGGGACTAAATTGAATACATAATTTACCTATTATTCCCTTCAGTTTTGGAACTGCCTGCTCTTTCAAAGGTTCCCACATCATTCCTACCTGTGGCTTTGATGGTTTTACATAAATATATTTAAACATAGATGTATAAAAAGTATAGACCTTCTGTTTACCAGTCAGTTTACCAGTGTCAGGCACAACTGAGTTACTGCAAGAGTAGAAGCAAAGCAAGATCTCACTAATTGTATCTGTGGAACCATGGATGTTCTTTTTCTTTTTCTTGTTATTTCTTCAAATAAGGCAACATATGATTTTGATTTTAGAAAAATGTCCAATATTTAAGAGAAGTAATGGAAATATTTTAAAAAAAAAACTCCCTTGTTTGTCCTGGAAAAAAAATGCCTAAAATTATGTTCTGCATTGATCACTGACTGCCAAATATACAAACTACTTGAAAGGAATGTGCCAGTCATGCTCACTGCCAGTCATTATGCTCGATGTCATTGTTTTCTACACTTGCCTGAGATTTAAGGAAAGTTTATAAAACATGCCTCTTCAAAATAGGTCAACTTTTCAGTTTGGTGGAGGTATGAAAAGAGACTGACGTTAGGACATAGAAAGCAGCCCTAGCTACCATAAGTGTTTAACTTCAGAGAGTAAGGAATGTTGATAAACTCCAAACAGCTAATTTTGAAAGGATTATATGGATTTTTTTTTTTTTTAAAGGTATTTACTACAAGCCAGTGTTTTTATTTCTTGTGGCTCTCTTGCTACCATAATATTTCTTGATTCTTAGCCTAGACCTCCAGGAGAAAAGACAAAAAGAAGAAAAAAATTAAGAAGCACCAATATGAAGGGGGATGAAAACTGTACTCCTCAAATTATGCAAGATTTGAGATAGAATGAATCCGAGGCATGGAAAAAGTTTTTTAAAAATATGGAAAACTCACTTTGACAGCTCCCCCCACCCTGCAACTACTCACTTAATTACACATGTTTTATTTCTGCTACTGAGAGATACATTACACCTTTTTGCAACTATCACAAAACAGGGAAGGCTGTCAGGATTGTCTTCAGACTCAGTCTAACAGCTGGCTGTGCAGAAATCCCATTTCCTCTTCCACATCCCAGTTTGTGTGCTATCACTGCTTCCTTCATAGTGTGACTACTAGTGCTCATCCAGCCTCATTAGCAGCTACGTAGTTAAACATGAAGTAAATTAATTTTATGAAAGAAGATGAACAGTATTCTGCCACTTTAGGTCACTAAACCAGCTGATATAGCTGTTCGTTTTTGCAGAATGCAGCAGCCCTATGCCAGTTTAAAATTACAGTGAAACTTCAGCCTTACTTTCTTATTCAGGCATGTTATAGATAAAAAAGTTATGCCTGTGTTTTTGTTTGTTTGTTTGTTTGGGGGGTTTTTTTAAATCCATTGCATGACTTATGGCATGGGTTTTGGGGTTTTTGGGTCTTTTTTTTTTTTTTTTTTTAATAAGAGATCTTGTTCGCAGAATCAGGTCAATAAATCTGTACTAGCCCTGTTGGTTCTAATAGAAGTAAATTAAAAATAGAGGAACAGACTGAAAATCTGTGTGTGTTTGTGCACCTGTGCAGTAACAATAAAGAGTGCCACATAGAATGGAAGCATCAAGCATGCTAAAGACTCACATCAAACACGCCTCTAGGGAAAAAAGTCTGTCTTTCCCTGAAAATGTGTCCCCATAGAGCAATTGGAAGGGCAAGAGAGAACTTTATCTTCTAACCAAGAAGACAAAAACTCTGCCATCAGAACTGAACATTGGCAAGAATTGAAATCATGTGATTTGCCTGATGACATTCCCTACACTAAAACGTATTGGGAATACTGAAGTAAAGTGTAGGCACTCAGCAATTAAAATAAAACATTCCAAACCAAACCTTTCAAAAAGTCTGAAACTCTTCTCTAAGAATAAATGGGGAAAAAGAGAGAGAGAGAGAGAAAGTGAAAAAAGAGAAAGAGAAAAAAGAAAAGGGAAAGGGAAAGGAGGAAAAGGAAAGAAAAAGTAAAAAGAACAGAAAAGAGAACTCCATAAACAATAGCATCCAAGGAATAGACTAGACTAGACTAGACTAAACTAGAATAGAATAGAATAGAATAGACTATTTCAGTTGGAAGAGACCTACAACAATCATCTAGTCCAACTGCCTGACCGCTTCAGGGTTGACCAAAAGTTAGAGCATTGTCCAAATGCCTCTTAAACACTGACAGGCTTGGGACATCGACCACCTCTCTAGGAAACCTGTGCCACTTGGTAAAGAAATGCTTCCTAATGTCCAGTCTAAACCTCCCCTGGCACAGCTTTGAACCATTCCTACACATCCCATCACTGGATCCCAGGGAGAAGAGCTCAGCACCTCCCTCTCCACGTCCCCTCCTCAGGAAGCTGCAGAGAGCAATGAGGTCGCCCCTCAGCCTCCTCTTCTCCAAACTAGACAAGCCCAAAGTCCTCAGCTGCTCCTCACAGGGCATCATGCCTTCCAGCCCCGTCACCAGCTTTGTTGCCCTACCCTGGATACATTCAAGGACCTTAACATCCTTCTTAAACTGTGGGGCCCAGTAGTCATTATCATTATGATACTCATCTGTATCATAATCATACTCCCTTCAGAATAATGAATCTATAACTGCAGCATAACCATACCATACATTCTCATTCAATCCGAGCTTAAAGAACAGACTGTCCCCTACTTTGGTGGTGGGTATAATGTAAGACTATGGACAAATGTACCTTCAATTTTGAGATTCATTTTTAGGTAACTTCTGGAAAACTAAAGGCTTTCTATTCATACTTTGATCTCTGTTAAACCGGACTTCATTTCACCACACCTTTAGTTAGCACCTAGAGCAGGAAAAATTTCTAGTACCACTATGTTCTAAGTATTTAATAACTTATCAGATTTCTTTACTAGAAAACATTCAGGGTATTTGTTTAAAATACTAATTTGGATGTAGTGTAGAAATTGCTTAACAGAAAAAGTTAATTCAAATATGCAGCTGTAGAATTCAAGGCTTTGGTCTTTTAAAAGCCAGACAAAACATAGGAGGCAACATCCTACATATCTGTAGGATGATGAATTGTTATTCTTACACTTACAAGGTGTTTACTCCAATTTCATCTACTTTTTCTTTTACAGGCAAGCTCCAAAAGTAAACTAATTTTTAGATTATTATAAGACCAGCCGGAAATCTCTGTCTGTAATGATAAATGCAGCAAGGGAAGAGGCTGAATGAATTCTAAGAGGAGAGTTAAGACTATTCTGAGATCATTTTCACAACATCTTTTTCCACTTTCTATTGCATATTTAGGAAATAAGAGTCATGTATTTGTTCATATTTTTCCTACATTAAGTTTTTATCTTTGAAATTACAAGCATACGTTAAAAACCTTTGTTCTTAAGTAATTTATATTCCCCACTGTACCCTCTTTTACAATTTTCTATATTTGGAAACATGCACTTAAATAAAAATGGCAGGTAATAAAATCTTATACCTGCATTAAGAACATGGTCAGGTCTGCTAAAAAATTTCAGTATTATAAGATAAAAACATTACCGTGAATATTTTTTGCTAGGTCACACCCTAGAGACATAACAGGTAATATAAATCAGCTGAATCTATACAGTGTTATTGGATACAATGTGATAATTAAGTGCTATACATTTGTTGATTAAACTATTTGTTTAAATTTATTTATATCCAGCAGCCTATCATTGGAGTAGGAAGAACACTATTGTATTGCATTTATTAATGGTTTAGATAAATATAAATAATTCATGAAGTCATATTCCTAGAGAAGATACGAAATAACAGATCATCAATTATTGCCTGAAACCCTTTTTTTCTGCAGTGAAATCTTTAATTTAAGTGAGTGGAGTGTGAAATACTCTTTTTAGATTCTATGTCTGATGAAATTATATGAACACTACAGTCTTCAAAATGTGAGTGCTCCAAACAACTTTTTAATTACATGCTACACAGCTACTGAAATTCCAAAAAAAGTAAAAGA
>JAVJGG010000013.1:17921531-17987327 GCA_035590195.1 Aviceda cuculoides | reverse complement strand
GCCCCTGGGCCCTTCTCTGAGGAGGAGTCTGGAAAGCAAGGGGGTCTGCTCTGAACCTCATGACTCAACGGGAGGGAACTCCTTATTCCCTGAATCGATGTATATGGTTACCACAGGTTACCTGGTTTACTGAGGTAGTTTCAAGACATAAACCATTGACCAAGTCTGAGACTAAGAGTGGATCCAGCTGCCCCTAGACCCTTCTTCTGAGCTGGAGTCTGGAAAGCAAGGGGGTCTGCTCTGAACCTCGTGACTCAATGGGAGGGAACTCTTTATTCCCTGAACTGATGTATATGGTTACACAGTTTTCAGAAGTAGTCTTATGCCAATTCCTGTTGTGAGAAACCCTGCCACCTGCTACCACACCTCCCCAGTTCCGTTTGCTTCTGTCATAAATAAAATCTTAAACTGATCATTTGGCGTTGTTTCACCTTAATTTAGCCCAAGGGAATTTTGAATTAAACACGACTCCCTGGTCTGTCCAGTGTGGGTCGTGACACATGCTGTAGTAGGAAAAGTCATAGTTTGGTCACAGCAAGGCAAAAGTAAGTGAAAAAACTAGTAAAAGTGAAGAGAGTCATGCAATAGATTCAGCTCAGTATGTTTTGCAACTGAAATATTATTAATATTAATAGCACAATTTATTTTCTTGTAATAACTGCACAGGAAGAAAGGATAAAGAATGTGTATTTCATCTTTTTCTCACTGTTTTTTACCTCACCATTATCAGATATTATAGGAACATCACTGCTATACAGCTAAAGCCCCCTCCTAATCTAATTCTGTAAGTTTCCACAGCTCAATAAACACAAAGAAACTTACAGAAATGACTAGCTTTAATTTCTCATATGCACCATCTCTCTCAAGCACCACTTTCTATTTTGTATTTCTTTACAGTTAGAAGAAATAAATGCAAATTTTTAGGATTACTTACACCTACCATTTTTCATTTTCAGAATGTCAAAGGCATTACACTGCATGTATCTCCATGCATACAGAGTTTGTCTAGTGTATACAGGATAGTCCTGAGTTGCCATATAAGTGCAGATCATGCTCAGTGCATCCACTCATATGGAATGGGTTTGACATATACACTTGTCAGCCATTGATGTACTCCAGATTCAACGTGGAAGCAACTGGCAATTCAGTAGAAAATCTGCCCAAAGAAGATGGAAAGTAGCCTGCTGTCTAACATGCTGAAGAGAAACAGGAATTTCGAAAAGAAATAAGAACATGAAAGCACCCCAAAGAGGTGAAGATTTGCTTTTTTCCAAAAGATTATTTCAAATATGCTTCTTCCAATAGGAGAGCAAAAAGTAAAAAAAAGTGAAAAGTAGCTTTGCAGACCATTAAGGCCTTAATATAGAGAGCATAGAAGCTAAATTTCTAACCTTTCATGTGGTTCCCTTCACATGAACAATGATGTTAATAAACACTCATTATGGAAAATATCATTTGTCACATAATATTACTATGTTTTACAGTATGTTGACCACAGGAAAGTCTAATTAACTGTGTTTCAGTAGGGCATGAAATGTATATTGCTGGATATACTAGCTTTTCTTGAAAAAAAGTTACAATTTATGTTTGATAAGAAGACCATAAGCATGTGGAAGTATCAAAAACATTTGGGAATCCTTTGCAATGATAAGTTTATTCCCACTGGGATCTATTCAAGAACAAACCCAATTTTAAACATCTTTCTCATGCATGATGAAGAAATGGGACATTTAAAACTACTGGAGGTGATAAGAAACACTTTAGAGAATCTATCATTAAAAGTGGATGCTATTCTGCATACCCAAAGGGTTTGTTCTCTCTCTGCCCCCCCCCAACCCCCTTTCATTCATTTGCTTTCTGTGTTTTTTCCTATCTTTGTCTCTCTTTGTCTTTCTTCTTCCTTCCCTCTCACCCTCCCTCCCTCCCCTCCTTCCTTCTTTGAATATCAACCTTGGATGATGAGGTGTATGCCCACACAAAGCCAAATTCCAGACACTAGAAGAAATATATATGTACTTCTAATAGATAATTGTACATGATACATAATCATATATTTATTATTAGGAATAAACTATACAGCATACTTCAAGCTTTATGCGTTTTAACAAAAAGTTTTCCTATCTACCAGTTTCACTGATGAAGAACACAGGGCTGGCAAAATAGTGCCTCCTAATAGGACGTGCCAGAACAAAGCCAATACAAACCCCTGGCATATGCAGCTTCAAAGTGGAAGAAAAAAAACCAAACAAATGTGCTCTAGCAAAACAAGTTGTTACAGTCTGGGTTACAAGACTATAAACAAAGTTGCAAAGATGGAAAATAAACCAAAACAAACACAACCCCAGTTACAAATAGGTTCTCCCTTATCTGCTCCAAAGTATCAGTTGCTGTCAAACATCTCATACCAGCTCTGTTCTTCCCTTCTCCTTTCATCACAAACGAAGTTTTTCTAGCCTAGCACTGGAGGTGGCTGACTGAAAATGAATTAAAGTATATACAAGACTGGTACCTTAATTTATGAACATGTACCATGAGAATCATTCATTGTATGTGTAAAATCAAATTCACTCTCTCTAGTTTATTTTCCAGTGCTGCAGGTGTCATGTGTCATATTAAATAAAGCTACCAGCAGAGAAATCATGCAGAATGCAGCCTTGCACCTATTCCGAACATCAGTGTATTTTGTTGATTTTAAAGATGTACACTAATCCTACTTCATGCCAAAAGTATGTTTCCAGTTTCCTTTATCAATGCAATATTTTAGCAATCTAAACTTTGTTTACGTCATTAATGCTTTTAGAAGGATTAAAATAATAATGTAAACTCAGATTTTGTTTCTTCGGTGTGTTTGGAAGGGGTTGACACATATACACTGCCTGATCTGCTGTTTTCTTCTCCTCATCTTCTGCAACTTTCTTTCTCTGAATTTAAAACTTTCATATCATGAGCAGAGAGCTTTTACTGTAGTACTCTAAGCTGGTGCTATATTTGGGTGGTTGCATTTTCCAAGTGATTATCCTATCATAAAATACTCTGATAGGATATTTTTCTGTTAGGAAAACTTTGAGCTCTACTGCTTGTAGTTACTTAGACTCAAACAAATTATGTTCTCACTAACTATTATTCTATTACCCTTCAAAAGGAACAAGGTATGTTGCACCTACTTCCTTTGATGCTGTTCTCCAAAAGTAACCATATCCATTCTACTGTATTCAACATAAGGCCTCTAACAACTGTATTCTACAAATCTAATCTTATGTGCAAATATTTCTGTAACTTCAAGCCACTATTGCGGGAGATAAACCGGATATTTTTGTAAATTTGTGGAGACGACATCATTATCTTTCAGATACTGTGCCTCTAATACAAACAGTTGTGAATTGTTCTGCTCAGAGACCTGTTACTTCCCAAATTAGGCACAAGCAGTAACATGTGCTTTGTTTGTGAAACCATTACACTGTAGTTTTCCAAGCACTTGACAAGTTACTCTTAGGATTATTAACTCTAAAAAGATATTACTCAATTGAGTGTCTATAAGTTTCTTCTATAATCATTAAATAATGATGACATCTACTTCCGTAGATTTAACCATGTCATAAGTTCTTTTAAAGACCCTGGAATTATTTTTTTCTGGCAGAAATGAAATGAGATTAGCTATAATGCATGAGTTTATTTTGTATTATCCACTGCTCTGTAAGACTTTTTGGCTTCAATAAAGTGATATATTTAACAAAAACTGTTCTGACAGGCACTATGGATACGCTTCTTCGGAAGGTTTCCTTTCAAATGTATGTGTGAACTATGCATTATTTTAGTGGAGGATACTCAATCTCTTTCCTCTGAGACTGTGTAGTTAATACACAGGAAACAAAACTTTCATAAATGTTAGTTCTCTAGATAGTATTTTATAGATACTGCCCAAACACAGGATTGATCTCTTATTCTTAGCTGTTCTGGGAAAGCTGCAGATGCTGTTTTATTGTACCTTCATTTCTTTTGTGAAAACCTTACTTTACTTGCTTCCTTGCTGCTTTACATCCAATACGCCACCCTCTAAACTTTAACTCTAGAATTCTGTTTCCGGCTTTATCATTGCTTTTCATCTGTTTTCTCTGGTGTTTGTGCTGCTTCTCTGATTTACACATAATCAAAATAATTTGTAAAATAGCCTGGTCTCTCTGTTTCCTATCACTTTGGCACTTCCAATGGGCACTTAGATTTCTGGGGCACACTCCAGATGCTTCACAAGTTTGTATGCAGCTTATTCAAGGATTTTAAACTATCACTAGAATTTAATTTTCCCCATACTAAACCTAAATGGAAGATGTTTTTCACCCTCAAAATAACAAAAGGCTTATTTATCAGAAAATACGAGATGCCAAAAAGCGCAACAGGACTGAAGTGCCCTTCTGGCACTTACATGTCTACAGAACATTTTCAGCAATGTAAGAAACCACAATAGAACAGGGTGGGAAAAATTGGTACAAGGATCAAAAATAGATTCCTAACAACTAACTGATAAAAGACAGAATGAACAGAATCATAATTACTGCAGACGTCCATTTCATAGCAAATTACCAAAATAATGAAAATTATAAAGATGTTATTAAAGTTGCAGTAAATGTCTACAAAATCTAGGGAAACCAATACTTTATAATACTAGATACCTCTTATTCCAAGATATTCCAGTAAAGTTTATTTCTTAACCTTCTTTACCATGTGCTTGATTTAAAGTACTGGACATAACTTTCCCCATGCAATGATTTAGTGCATACTATTAACACAGATAAAATCAGTACAAAATGTAAGACCTATTGAGAAAAACGTAAAACATATTCACATCAATCACAAAATGATAAGTTTTTTCTTAAAAATAAAGTTAAAATAAATATTGGCCTTGCAAAGAAGTCAGTAGAACGATCTTACAATATTAAGTAGGATCATTGTGCGGTACTGACAAGAGTCTTTGTGTCACACCATTTTCTGTTACCATCTATTCTGAAATCTAAAGCCAGATCCTCAGCTCATGTACTTCAAAAATCACTGTAGTCAATGGGAACTCAGTACCTCAGTGCTTTCTGAATTCCATCCTGTGGATTCTAGCAGCCAAACTAATGCCTGTAATTGGCTTCTAATCTTGCAACTGAGGTTTTGTACCTAGTTAAGAACACTTGACCTGGAAAATATTGACAGGATTGGAACTGCTCTGCAAAACCATATTCCACAAGGTTAATTCAGTATTTCTTTTGTCTATGGATTGTACATGGCATGTTATGGAATCTTTCCTCCTCTCTTAAGAACCTCAGCGATTAGCCCTCTCAGTATATCATGGCATTACCCCCATTTGCTAATGCATGTCCTGTACTGCTAGCACCTCATTCTCTAAAAGAGAGTTCAACATTTTAAAAACATTTTTTCTGTAAAATATATTGCTGTGAAAGTACTTTTTGTTGTTGTTGGACATATGGAAGGCACCGCATAAGAGAAACAAATCACATGAAAATGTCCAAATTTTTATAAAGGAACTACTTTTTTCCTTTTAGAAAATTCAATAAAATCCATAAATGCTGATAAAATATGTAATATTTTCCCCAGGTGGGAAAAAGAGAAAGAGAAAAAATGTTACCAATGTATAGAAAGCAACAGTGTTTTGGAGCTTTTCTATGCTACTGCAGCAACTAAGATTAATGAACAGAGAACAAATGGTTGACATATCACCTACCCATGGGAGTTCCAACACCATAACCTTTTGAGTCTATCAGGCCTCCAATCTGTGTCAGGTTACAGTTCCGCTGTGTGACAAACTCAATGGTTGTTGACTCCATTAAAAATGCATAATCAGAGGTAAGCACACGCTGGATACCTTCTTCATTGCTTTTGACAAGTACTGACTGCCTCCTGCTACTCATGAAGGCCCACATCTTGTCGTAAGTGGAGATTTTGGATTTCTGAAAGACAAACATTAGACGCAACATGAATAAGAATAATATAAGAGTGAAAGCAAATTCTCAGTTCGCACATTGGTCTTTTGTCGTATTTTACCACGTGTCAGCTTTTACTAAGGCATGCTTCTAAGGGTGCCTGTACCTTTCACCTCATCTGTACACCTTATCTTGTCTATGTAAAACAAAACAGATAGACAGACTCTCAAGCAAATGTGCAATATCTGTTGTTTATCTGTTTTTTACTGTTTATATGTTTTTATGTAGGATGAAGGCCTACAAGTATTTGAAGTCAGTGGAAAACTATTAAGTTCACTGAAGCCAAGTTCATCAACAATGTTGGTGAGTGCTATAGGAGAATCTGTGGATTCTGGCACACTGGAAATTTTCACTCTTATTTCAATCACTTGGCTACTCCTGAGCAATTCTGAATAACTAATGCACAGTGTGGCAACCTGAAGTAATCAGAGCCCTTACAGATGGCAGTATATGGAGAAAACAGTTGTGGGGGAGAGCAGCAAACATTTTATTCATGGTACACAGCAAAAATTCTTGGTGAAAGATTTTAGGTAAGAGATAGTATCACACTGGTCAGATGAATACTAGCTTGCCATTCAGAAATTGACTACTAAATGTCCTAAAAATGAATATGTTTTCTGCTTTAATATTCCCAGAATGTTAAGAACTGTTGTGATAGGAAGAGAGAGACAGTAGTTTGGGACAAAGCAATGCTGTGCCACTTTAGAGGAGTCGCTTCCTGTCTTTCACTTCAGCTTCTTTAAAAAATATATTACCTTCCCTTGTCTTTGAAAAACACGGTGCTTAAGAGATCATAACCAGTGGATAAATTGAAGGTATTAGAAGTACTGAACATTTTATACTACATTTGCCCCATCTGTTTAATAATATTTCAAACTCAAGATGTATCAGAAAATTTTCAGTAGTGTTAAATCTTGCCTAGTAAATAAAATGTAGATATACAGCATGAGAACTAGTATAATCAGATTTTTGAAGGAGTGTTTCATCTTTCAATGTCAGCCTTAAACAGAACTCTGCCATCAGCTCTGGTGGAGATACTAAACAAGGATTGACACTACAAACCTGTCTGAAGTTCAGCTGATTGGCAGCAATAAACTCTGCCCCAGAGGAGAATTAGCAGTCTATGTGGAATAAAAAGAATGTTTATTTAGAAAAAAGATTACTTTGTCCCCCTGCTGAGATACAATCCAAGAGTTATTCCACGCTGCCTGCGGACTTAGCAAATCAAGCATGTGAACTAACTCTAGTGTCAATGCTAACAAAACTGAAGACTTTTAGGACTCCGCATGAACATATTGTCACTGTACTGAACATAGTCTGTGGCTGATTGCAAAAGATTTTAGTAACTATGAAAGGGGAAATATTTTTTCTTCAAAATATACTGTGAAAGCATTGAATAGAGAAGACCAAACAGACATGGTCTCTCCTCATAGGGTTTGTTTTGAAAGTCAAATAATTCTTGCAAGCATTTAATATTGCACTGTAGCATAACATACTTTAAGCAATGCACATCAGCTCTGTAGGAATCTAAATTAGTATGTAATACAGAAAGGATGGAAAATTAACATTTTCAGTATTTGTATAATTTTACCAAGAACGTGTATTTCATTCTTTTGACATACAATCTTTAACCCAGTACACAAAACAAACATTTTAGCCACTATAAATAATTTGAGCAATATAAAAAAATGGCAGAGAAAATAATTTTAGTAAACTGTTAGATACACATTGCTGACGCATGCTGAGGAAAAAAAAAAGAAAAAGCCAAATGAGCTATAATAGAAAATAGAGAAAGAATGAAGTGTAATACATATGCATTTCTATATTTCTGTTGAAAAAAACAAGTATTCCAGGATGAAAACATGTTAGCAAGGGGAATGGTTGCTCTCTACTGAAGCATTAGAGCATGCAAAAAAATACAATACCCTCCAAAGGACAGAGTGCTCATATTACAATAACTGATTTAATCAGGTAGGATGAAGCCACGGCTACTATTGAAAATGAAGGAACAAAGGTCACCAACAAAATCAGAGAAAGCTCTGGCATAGGACAGCTCACTTACTGGGATAATTAAAACAAAAAGTAAAGAAGTCTTCATGTGATTACTGAGACTGTAGAAGATAACACAAAACCTAGAATATCAGTGCACGTGGCTCACCACTGTAAAGCTGACAAGGTTGACAGAAAGTGCAGAGTAATCTCTGTTTCCTCATATAGGCAGAACACTACAATGTCTTTGCACTGCTTTCTTCCACCCCTACAAGCTAAAAGTCAGAACTGAAATGATGCCAAGGAAAACAGCCCATCTACTTGTGACCCCTAATTCTAACCAGTGTTTAGAAATTCTTACCAAAAGAAGTGTATATTACAGGTTATGGGCTTTGTTTTATGTACAACAGAGAATGTTTCATCTGAAAATAATAATAATAATAAAAACAACTAACATTTGATTCAGGAAAATACAACCACAAACATTTTTCCTGTGTGTTTGGCAAACTACTCAGCAGACTCATATGACTAAAATCAAGAAGCCAGAAAGCATCAGGAGCCCATCTGACATCGAACTAAAGAGAAAGACACTCCAATATGTACATATTGGTTCTTGTGGTTATGACTGTGTCATTCATACTGATAGAAGCAGATGCTGCAGTTTACATCATGCTTCCATCTTCTTTCACTGTGTGCAAATCAATCTGGTTAATCAACTTATTTACTCCATCAATGAAGTGTATTATTTTATCTGGGTTAGTTCACCATATTGTTTCATCTAACTGGAAATCACTGTCTGGAAATCCAAGCTAACTTGAAATCAACCAGAAATGATGTCTGTGTAAGATAACTTGTGGTGACATGATTTATCATGTTTGTGTTCCCTCAGTAACGCTGAAGACAATGCAGAGTAGTAAGAAAGCTGCCTATGCTTTGCAACATTTGAATTTCACTGGAATTAAAAAAGAGAACTAACAGGAAAGATGGAAATGAGAAGGTCAAGCAAATCAAGAAACTCCTCTACCTGGTGTGTAAAAAGGTAGCTCTCACAAAGACATTCAGAGGATACTGTCGGTGACATACTCAGTGTTCATAAATTAAAGATCATTGGAAGATAACTGCACGTCAGCGATCACAAAAGGAAGCATGGCAAAGTCTCTACATTAGTGTAATGTTATGTACAAATGTGAGGCTGGAAACAGAAGGAATCATCATTAGTAATGTGTTACCTACTGCTCTATCCTGAAGGACTGTCTAGGAAAGACAAATATCTGAGCAGTGAGACTCCAGACCACAAGGTTAGAAAAATATCAAGATGTTGAATGAATGCCAGAATAAACAAGGATCAAAGGACAGGGAAGCAGACCTCATGACACAAGACAAGACTGGATAAATACACAGCAAAAATGTGCCAGGCAAATTCCGACATTTTTCTACAAAGGAAAAATTACAGATCCATTAATGGAAATTTTTATTTTGATGATAGCATCCAACTTCTTTCCTGGCTTCTAAAAGCATTTGGTTGTCACAGACAATGCCTCAGCTTTTCTTCCACCCATGAAATATTGAAACTCAAAGGAGGCTGTAGTAACAAAGGAAAGATTAAAGGTTATTAAGATTAAATTTTGAGAAAAAAAGAAGTAAAAAAAAAAAGTAAGTAGCACATTTATTTTATGAAAGCACTCTCCACCACATAAGAATTACACCATGACAATCTTTATGTCAAAAAAAGCCGCACAGACTTCCAATCCTACTACACTGTTTTCCATTTATGACACTGCCTATAACAGCTAAGTGACTTTTGTTTTCCTGAGCATTGCATTCTTAGAGGACACAGGCCAAGTTTCTTAAAGTTGCTTGATTCATGGATTTTTTTTAAGGACAAAGGAACAATTATGCACATTCATTCCAACTTTCTGTAATACACAGGCTATGAAATGTCACTTCTGAATTACTTCACCAAGCTCATTACTTACGTGTTTGCACTGACAAAAAGAAGAACATATGAAAAGTGCATTTATAAAGACCTATCTATATGAGCCTTAGCAAGGTTCCCAACATGGTCTTTCACAACATCCTTGATGACAAACTGGTAAGATATGGACTGGACAGATGGAGCACCTACAGATGGAGAACTGGCCAAGATGGTGACCTTGAAGGATGGTAGTTAATAGCTCAAGGCCAGATTGGCATTTTGTCATGAGTGGAGTGCCTCAGGGGTCAGTCCTAGACCTGATGCTATTCAATATCTTTATAAATAGTTTGGAAAATGGTATTGAAAGCACCCTCACCAAGTTTGTGGATGACACCAAACAGGGAGGAGAAGCAGATACACTGGAAGAAAGAGCTACCATGCAGAGAGACCTCAAGAGGCTGGAAAATTAGTATAATGAGAATTGCATGAGGTTTAACAGAGATAAATACAAAGTCTATTCTGGGAGAAAGTAATCCCAAGCATCCATACTGGCTGGGAATTGATTGGCAGGAGTGTGTCTTGGCTGAAAAGGACTTATGGATCCAAGAGGACAGCAAGCTGAACAGAAGTAAGCAGCCCATCCTTGCAGCAGGAAAGCAAACTGCAGGCTCTTGTCAGCAAGACTACAGACAACAGAAGGGATATGATTAATCCATAATACTTGGCACTTGTCAAGCCACACTGGGAACGCTGTGTCCAGTTTTGGTCCTCCACATTCAAAAGAAATGGTAAAATTGGAGAGTGTCCGCCAAAGTATTCAGAGGATTGGAGATCTTAACTTACAAAGAAAGACTGATGGAAATGGTGTTGTTGAACCTAGAATGGAAGGCTTACACAGAATCTAGTCACATTCTTCTATTACCTAAAGAGAAGGTTAGAGAGAAGTTGAAGGTACTCTTTGTCAGGATTCATGGTGACAGGATAAGAGGCAATGGCCTAAGCTGCTGAAGGGAAATTCTGTGTGGATGTAAGAAAAAAATTCTTCACCATGAGAACAACTAAGCATTGGAACAGGTACCCCAGTGAATTAGTGCAATCAGCTCACCGGAAGTATTCGAGACAGCTGAACATGGCCCTGAATAAGCTAATCTAAGGCCTTGCTTTCAATTAGGAAATCAGATCTTCTCCAACATGAGGAAGGGATCTCTAGAGATCCCCTCCAACCCTGAATTTTCATTGATTTCTTTGATTCTTACTCAGTATGAAATTACATACAGTAATAAGTGTTTCTGGAGACTTCAAATTTTGACATTGAGCACTTTCAAGAAAACAAAACATATAATTTCCTGTTTGGGGAAAAAACCACAACTGGCCACACTAAAAAACCCCCGAAAACATTGTGAACCATAGTTTATACATCAAGCCAAAGGCAAGTCCATTATTTGCCAGGAAAATGTGTTTTCCTGTCTTTTTTACCCTTCAGTCCTTTGAAACTCACGCGGACTTATCCCAATTGTTTCATACATGACCCCCTGGAAATCCTGAACACCAGTATGGAAATCCAAGCTGAACTGTTTATATAATACATTTACTTTATTAATTCTTTATTCATTTTTGCAAGTTTGATGTTTTGTTTTGACACATGCCCTAAATCTACATAGCTGTGAAATAAGCTAGAAAATGCATTTCTGATGTTCTTAATAATGGCAAAAGCACTAACATACCTCAAGATTTTCTTCTTAACATAAGAAAGCTAGATGTCAAATTTAGGTGAAGCAAACATTACAGATGATCCTCTTATGGCTCATAGCTGTTCTAACACGTTTGGGATATGTCTCCAGTATTTTAGGCCACAGAGGATTAGTAACATTAATAGAGAGATAAACAAAGTTAATTAATTGAATACATTTCAAATCATAGTATGACGAGCTTAAAGCTGAGAGAACAAACCAATAGCCTAAGGTAAAGAATGTTTTAGGAATTCTGTAATTGTCCTCAAGCATTATAAATACAGGGAAGTTCAGAGATAAGGCTATCTGAAAGCATGTGAACACTTGCATAAATGAAAATAAATTGTAAATAAACATAAACAGCCTGCTCGCTTTCCTGAACTATCACCAAATGGAAACTATCACCAAAAGGCTGATTGCTACTGTTCAAATATCTATCAATGACCGATGATGTGTTTGTTCTGTTGTGCACTTTTTGTACTTTCTTGTTTCTGTGATTTATGTCTGTGTACACTGATCCACCTCTCCCAGTTCTTAATACGAATCTGAACTCTTTGGAATAGGTACCGTTTTGTCTGAACTGTTCAATGTTTCTGAAGTGGACAACAATGCCCCATTACTGGGACTTCTGACCTAAACAGTAATATGGGCAAATAATGACAAATATCAGAATCAGCTACAGGAATCAGAATGGAAGACATGAGATCTTATTAAATTTTTAGCTTTACACAGTATCACTACATGTTCTGTTTCCAGATATTTTGTTTTAAATAATCCATTTAAATTTGTTTTAATGACTGAAATAATTTCTAGTTTCCGGTAAGCCTTAGCTAATTCTACACTCCAAATGTAAGTGCTGGGTTTTGAGGCAGCAGAAGCAGTATATTTACCGACTTTGACATAGTTGAGCACATTATGAGTAAAATGCAATTTGGTCTAACTGCATATCTGCACCTGCTGCCTCCATAATATAATATGATGCCACAGACATTCCAAACTCTGCATTCATGTATGTGTAGTGCAGTTTTGAATCATTGCTATAGGCTAAGGCATAGCTCTTACAGAGCACCTTGCTAATCACTAGCATCTTAAGTATCCTGAAAATATACATTCTTCCACCTGTGCTGGACAGCAGACCAGATTTAAATCAGCTTAGCTGTCCTCCATCACCCAACACACAGACTGTGTTAATTCAAGTAAACTTCTGAGTATCATCTGATTTTCTGACCAGATTAGCAACTAGTTATAAAAATGACCTTTGTAGTACTATATTTTCTTTATTATCTCCTAGAACTATGAGACTGACTTTTTCTCAGTCATTAAAGAAAAATGAAAAAGACACTCTCCTTTTAATCAGACTGATCTCATTGACTCTGACCCTCTGACCTCAGGGCATTTCTTTTCTTCTTCCCACCCCCCTTTTTTTCCCCCTATTTTTTTCGGAACTGCTGAGGCCTGAAAACCCCTAAGTAAACCACCTGATTTAGATTTTGTTGTGTCAGCATAGAAACAATAAAACCAATGCATACAGCATTCTCTTCTCCATAACAGCAGTTTTCATGGTCCATAGAGCACAAATGAAAAAAGGTAGGAAAGGTGCTTCTGCCAAGAATAGAGCTACAAGGAATGAAAAATGCAGTGCCCAGAGAAAGACACTTTTACTCTTGCCCTGATTGTGCTGACTTTTTGTTTTAAAAACCAAAGATTTTGAATTAACGTTAAATATTTAAAGTAATTTATGTTTAAAAAACCCCAAACCCTAATGTTATTTCAATAAGTTTTCACTATCAGCTTTGACCTGGAAATAAGGATTTTATAACTCCAAAATCACTAATGGATTTCAGAAAACTTCCTTGCCTTTTCTACCAGAATGATTTATAGTCCTCTACTGAATTATAACTAACATCACGACAGTTCTTTTTGTAAAATACTGTGGAAGATGACAAGTGTGATATTTCTCACACTTCTGTAGGTTCTTCCTTTTTAAGTAGGAATAAGACATTAAGCAAATTTAATCTGTTTTTAAAGCAGATCCTATATTCTGCATGTTCCGTAAAGATAAATCCATTTCTGCTCACTCTGCCTGTTCTCAGATACAAACTGCAGTTCAAAACTCCACACTTCGTTTGCACTGTATCTGGAAGCAATCTCCTTTTCCAAAAGCAGTAAGTGCATAGTTTCATCATTGGAACTGAGCAGGAAGTTCACAAATACTACTTTAAATATTTACCTCTAACAGAGTAAGAATTTGTCACAATGCCATAATTTTAACAATTATATTCTCACAGCATCTACACTGGCATGGAAGCTGTTTGTGCAATGTTCAAAGTAAAATTAATAAGCACTATACCCAAAATACTCTGTTGCTGTTGTGATTTGAAACTCATCAGGCAGCATTAAAAACCAAACTCATAGCATTCGAGACCTCTGTGAATGAAGAGGAGGGATAGAAAGCCCACTATTATTTGCTAATTTGTTGTCCAAAACTGTTAGGAATAAATATTGTTTTATTATCTTCACAGATTCAAAAAACTTAATGGAAGTTTCATTGTCACTTTTTTTTTTTTTTTTGGCACCTGTCAAGCAGCAGAATTAGCATTAGTTATTGCCTGTAATGATAGTCATTAAAATCAACCTAGTGGCACAGACAGATTGGTGGGGTTTTTTTCCCCCAATAAATTTCCCCATCAGTTCTGTTGCCAGACCTAACAAAACTCTGAACATCTAAAATAGCCAATAATTTCAAGTATTTCTTTACAAAATAGCTGATGTACAATATTTACCTGTTATAGATTAGCATAAGCCACCACTGAGGCATTCTGCAGTGGGATTTGGATTTAGCATTCAGTACTTTTTTCTTATAGTAAGTAAATTACCAACAACACTGGAACATATGTGCTAGCTGAGAACAGCTGAGTCTTTCTCTGTACTCGCTTGACCTTGGTCACTAGAAAATTGGAGTTAATTCAGGCAAACAGGATTGATACCATATGTGGTTCATATCAAAGGTATAGAGGAGTGGTAGGATACCAATCAGAAGAACTGTTTGTTTGTTAGCAAATCTGTCAGGTCTTGGAATAATTCTGGCAGTTTTATCTTGGAACACCTGCAGTCTCCTAAACAACATACTTGAAAACATAAGCAACATAATACTTAAGGAGCTGTTTTCCTCCAGCAATGGAGAGGTTAGGAAAAAAAAAAAAAAAATCTGGGATGAAATACTACAGTAAAAGACACAGGAACTTTTCAGCCAAACTGGTTGATGAAGAATATGTCATGAAGAATTCATCTACACACATAGATGAATTTACATGTATTTGATTAGTGATCTGTACAGAAAATACAAGGAATAGCAGAGTTATAAGATGCAGTTTTGAGTATTTTTTTAGCACTGATACATAGAGTCCCTACCCAACTTTTCAGAAGTTGATGGGGAAAATGCATTACTGACAAAATTGTACAACGTGTCAAAAGTTAGAGTAAGATATAATTCATGTGTTTATTTGCATACTGCAATTTCTACATCTGTAGAAGGTGAGTGCAGGCAGTGTAAACAAGCTGGTAATGTAGTTTAATAGAGAAAGGGATATAGTATAGCTTCTGAAGACTAAGGAATTTCTTCAAAGGCTCTCCTTTATTTATAGTTTGGAACAGCCAGAACAGCAAGTGTATGGCAGAACAGAGGGGAAAGAATTTTCTTTCCAGCATTATTAACTGGTGTATTCCAGTTCTGTCAGAGGGGAGTGCTCAAAATCAGTGGGAATAAAATAACTGGGAATTTCCAAGGAAAGAAAAAGGAAGGGAAAGTTCATCACCAGTTTATCAGTTTGACCATTCAGTGATTTAAATCAGTCACAGTAGTGTTTTCTGTAAATAATACACCAAAACTTAGCCAAAGACTATTCTAAGATTTCTTAGGCTATTTCTGTGCCAACTACCTATTTTATTATTGCTTATTTCAAAGGCCTTAATACATAATTGAACTGTGCAGAACCATTCTTGGAAAAAAAAAAAAAATAAAAAGAAAAAGACCATTTTGAGAAGGATTATTGTGTGTGGTCTTCTGAAACTACTGAAACCTAAATTCCAATATTTTAAATACTTTTGCAGAGGAAAAGAAAAAGCAAAATCCATTAAAAAATCATGCACTATATTTTCACTACCCTGTATCAACTGCAGAAACTTATGCTGTTTGAAATCTACCTAGAAAACCATACAGTTTGCAGTTTCAGTAGAACCCTGGCTACTTATAACTTCTCTAAGAATAGTCTAGATTGAACTTTAAATTGCAGAAGTAATTTTAATTTGAGCACATTTAACATTGGTCGTAGGAACAGATACTTATTTCTGTGACAACAGTCAAGTGGTTTATCGGGTCTGCTCTGGGAAGTGTCCATCATATGGTATGGCCTGAGCTTTGCAGCCTGAAAATTATGGATGCTCTATTCCTCCTAGCTGTCCTGAATTTTTGCAAAGATAAAGGTGAAAAGTACTGTAACCTTTTATTTTTTCCCATTTTCAGCACTTTCCATGTGCAGTTATGATGCAAGCAGAAGTCCAACTGTAGTCTTATTAAACATCATCTTTGATGATGGAAATTAAAGTTAAAATGATACTAACATTGAGACACATCAGCAAGAACAAGGAAATAAGAAGTTAGGCTGATGTGACCTTCCCTCAATCCCTACCTTTTTTTTTTTTTTTTGCTACATGACCAAATATGGTAGGTACATATCCCACTTGAGAGATAATGTAAAACTTCAGTGATAAACTAAACGCAGTGAATTCAGAGATAATTTAAGTTTCTCAGTAGTACACACATCGAATTTCTGCAAGTCAAACTTCCATTACAAAGCTAGTACACTACTCTGATGTTTGTTATTTACATAAATATTGTACAAATTAGAGAAGAAGAAAAAAAGGATATAAATGGTAAGTACTTGCCTTACTTTCCTCAAAAGTTGAAAGTTCTTCAAAGCCTATTAAATACTTGAGATAAACAAAAAAAAATCTGATTTCTGTCTTACAGAAAATCTTGGTATTTCATCAATTGCAGACACACTGAATTGCAATGAAAAGTAGAATAAGAAACTGTGAAATCAAGTTTCAAAAAAGCATTACATAATAGTGTACTAGGAATGAAGTAGACAGAGTGATAGGGAAAAATAGGAGAGAGCAAAATCTTATATTGATTTCGCTTGGCAGAGAAAAGACAATAATAAAAATCAAAACTTAATCATGGAAAATCTTTATTTTGTAAATTTTTTTTTTTTTTAATAGAGAATTCCTGAGCTTGCATAATAACTTTCTCAGGTACTCAACAAGATCACACCATGCAAGTTCCAGAGGTGCCTTAATGACATTTTAAGCTAACTGAAAAATTCTACTAATTCCCAGAGTAGAAGACTTTTATTACTGACTAAAGTATTAATTTACATTTATGTATTTATAGTTACACATGGTAAAAGCAGTTACACTTTAATATCTATGAATTTGGGGGACTGCACATAATTTTATCAACAATGAAATGCTTCAAGCATGACTTGAAATAATTACTCTGTGGCATGTGACATGTGAGTTCTGATTTACAGTCAAGAGAAGGAACAGATATTTGACATCATATACTGACACGGCCTAGCAGAAATCCATGTGCCATCACAGAAATATTGCATGGGCTGGTATGTGATATCATAACTCCTAGAAAATTTATTGTGTTAATGATTGTATGGCATTATCAGAACTGATAAGGATTCTACACATTTCCTCCACGGAACTGCTGGGTGTAGCTGTGCATCATACTGCAGATTCTGCATTTCCCCTGTCAGTAGGTTGATCAACTGGACATCAGAAAGTAATTCTGTTATTCATCCAGTAAAAAGCTAATGGGAAACACAATTTCCGATGAAGTTTGAGCATCAATGAATTTAAATCTAGCTAACTTTATATTAATATCTTTGCTAACCTGCTTACCAAAACAAGACAACTTTTTCTGGATGCTACTAAATTATTCTGCTGAGCAGTTTCAAATACTAATAACTGGGACTATAGCGTTTGACTTTATTCCCTATTTTATTGTTTTAACTATTTGTGAAAAGTCAGAAAATTCCATTCTAGGGAATTTTATGGAAAATTATTTATGAACCACTATTTTAGAAACCTTCAAAGAATAATAACTAAAAATGTAGTAAATTACTATAATAAAAGTTAATATCGTTACCTGTGACTGACTTCACGTTCTGCTGTTCATATGTGTCACATAAGACTGAAAACAATGGCAACAAAAATTAAGTGAAAGCACAGAAAATGTATAGAATTTATTCTACATTTTATACCATTTACATTTCTCTCTTTCCCATGTAGTTTGACAAAAATAAACAGTTGCAGCAATGGTGCTTGTGATTGAAACTTGGCACATTACTGACTCCACTGTCAATGTGTTACTGTGGTTATACTGTTTCAGGTGACCCTTCACTACTCACAGATAGGATTGCAGAGATCACCTATGAGTTTGAAAGACGTTGTGCTGGAAAACATGTTGTAGCAACACTGCAAAGCCGATTTCTCTGCATATTCCAAGAAGAAAAGCAGCCAAAGCAGGGGCAGCACAGCTTCCAACGTGACAAAGTGGATGAAACTTTTTGGGGAAGCAAGGGAATAGTTTCATCACTATTTTGAATACTGGTCATCTGCTGAGGTTGCTTAAATGGTGTCAATTAACATAATAAGTTTTCTAATGAGGACCTGGGTCAGCAGTTGGCCTGATACACCAGTAGTTCATCTTACGATAAACAGCTACAGGTAAGTGATAAACATTATCTGTCAGCAATAAAATTAATAAAGAAAAATAACCTGCTTTAAGGTGCATAGCTCCATAAACATCTTTTAACTTTAGTCAGAAGACCCTAATCAACTATTATTTTTTCATCTTAGCAATAGTTAACTTCAGTATTGTGCATCAACACTGCATTCAATGTAATTTCTCAAATGGTGACAAGTACTATAATCTTATTAATTTGTATTTATATTCTCATAATTTGATTCTGTTTTATGTTTATCTGACAAAGCTGCACTGATCTTTCCAGGAAGGTGCCAATTTACTGAAGATCTCTGGGAAGAGTATATTCATGTTCATCACAACAGGTGTGATAGCATCTGTCGATTAGCACACTCTGTCCATTCAGATCATGGCAGTATTTGCTGTACTTCTAGGATTGTCTTTCTTCTAGCAAACATATTCTATAGATAACTTTATCCTACAAGAATGGATAATAACCAGATATTATGGTATCCCTGACAGTTTTTTGCTTTTAAATCCAAAGAGCTAACTCAGAAATTATTAAGTCTAAAGAAACAGCAAACAAAAAAATTGTATACAAGCCACAGTCTCATAATAATAGCATTTTCTTTGCTTTATAATTAGTCTCCATTTGATTTTCTCATTTTGAGTAAAATGCAAGAATAAAGAAAATCCCAGTTACTTGCTAATTTGCTCTTCTTACTGCACGGTTGCACAATCATACAGAATGATTCTTCTGGTTTTGCCTGCTATTATCTATTATCCTAATGGGACTTGTATTTCCTTTGCTATTAGGTTCAGAAAAAAAACTTGAGCAACCTTTAAGCCATACCTTTCAAACAACTGTCTAGCCTGAGTTAAAGACAGCTAAAAATTTGAAACAACTCATCTTCCATTCCAGGAACATTGCAGACACTGAGGCTGGTAAGGGAAAGGAGAACCAGCTCATTATGTGTTGTTAATGCAATCACTGCCCCCTTCCTGAATGTTCTTTTGTAGATTTCTTCCACGTAAGGCCCATTTAAGATGCATTAATTCAAACGGACATAGAACATGCAAGGAGAATAAAACTATGGAGGCTAGTTCCTTTTCTGTGAGAGGATGGCACATATACCATTGTCTCAGATTTTCACAACAATCACAGAATTGTTGAGGTTGGAAGGAACCTCTGGAGATCATGTAGCCCAAAATCCTGCTCCAAGCAAAGTCTAGTAGAGCAGGTTGCCTAGGACATTGTCTGGAGTTGGAATATTTCCAAAGATGGAGACTCCACAGTCTTGAGCCTCACAGTAAAAACACAGGGGGGTTTTACATTTAAATGGAATTTCTCGTATTTCAGTTTGTGCCCACTGCTGCTTCTTCTTTCACTGGATACCACCAAGAAGAGCCTGGCTCCATCTTCTTTACACCCTCCCATCAGGTATTTTTAAATATCAGTCAGTCCCATCCACCCCTAACCTTTCTTTTTTCTAGGCTAAACAAAGGCAGCTCTTTCAGCCTCTCCTCTAATGACAGATGCTCCAATCCATTAATGCACTTTGTTGCCCTTCGTTAGACTTCCTCCAATACAACACTGTTTCTCTTGTACTCGGGAGCCCGGAGCTGGACGCAGCACTCAAGATGTGTCTCACCAGTGCTAAACAGAGAGGAAAGATCACTTTCCTTGACATGCTGCAATGATCTGCCTAATGCAGCCCAGCTGGTCAGCCTTCCAACATGTACTAGTACATGGGGTTATGCCCTCCCAGGTGCAGGTTTTGACATTTTCTTTTGAGGTTCCTGCCTGCCCATTTCACCAGCCTGTTGAGGTTCCTCTGAATGGCAGCACAACTGTCTGGTCTATCAGCTACTCCTCCCAGTTTTGTACCATCTGTAAACTCGCTGAGGGTCCACTCTGTCCTACCATCCAGGTAATGAATGAATCTGTATGGGACCCAGTATTGACCCTGGGGGCATACTGTTTGTGATTGATCTCCAGCTGGACTTCAGGCTATTCATAACAGCCCTTTGAGCCTGGCAGTCCAACCAGTTTTCAGTTCTCCTTACTCTTCACTTATCTGGTCCATACTACACTAGATGGACACCCTTCACCAAGGATATAGAAGAACAATTTCTTGCCTTTCCTTGGGTTGATTTCTTCTCTAAAGTCTAGTAAAGGCATTTAAAATAACCAATAGGAAAAGTCTCTTTATACTACTTATCATAATGCTTTGGAGACAGAGTGGATTTCTTCTACACTGAAGAGACGTCTTGTTTATATACCCATTTTTCCTACTTCTTCAAGTACAAAAAGTAAACATTTATCCCCATTTATCTCTATCACCACGCTGTTTTGCTTGCTAGGTATAATGACTTTGTTTGAGACTCTATTCCTTCTTATTTTAAGGTTCGAGACTCTATTCCTTCCTTCTCTACTGTTTACAGATGTTAGATTGCTAACATTTTGAGAAGACAAAACAGTATCCCTGCTGCCCCCAACATATGAGTAAAAGTCAATCATTGAAAAACTTTCTCTTTTTTTGTAGAAAAGTTATTGAAATCAGTCTTAGGAACAGTTTCTTTGTTCAAAACCAAGTTTTCATAATTCTGTTTGATCTTTCTCTAGACTTTTCCTTAGCTCTCTTCCTATTGATTAGGAAAAAAAAAAAAAAAAGGTTTATCTCGATATTCCAGTCCTGAGTGCTTGTGTTAAAAAGCTTTACTGAGAATTCATTAAAACTTGCCCACTGTGCCTTAGCAATCTGAATCTGATTTTGTGACCTTTATGTCTCGCTTTAAAATTTTCAATGTTTTAAATCACTAGCTTAGTTGTTTTGGTTTTTTTAATTTGCCTGCACCAAAATATTCCTTGTTCGCCTCAACTATTTTGACCCTCACTCACATATAGTATGATTAATGCCTAAAGTAGAGATGTGTTAAGCATTTGCTTTGACAAGCTTATTTTCCACTTTGCTTTTTTTTTTTATTTTGAGTCTTTTTTGATATGTATGAATTTACTTCAGACTGGAAGCTGACAAGAGGCTTATGGCAATCTTATTTTCTCTCCCTTTAAACAGGCTTTATCTAAGCAATACCAAATACCATAGCCGCAGTGCAGTACCTTTTCTTCTGGATTGCAGGGCAACCCAGTTACTTGAAGTATCAAATGATGGAGAAGGGACTAATATGAGCTCATGCATAAATTTACTTGTCTTTAGGATCAACCTTTTGACCTCCTTGAAGACAATGATTAAGCTATTTCTTACTGTCTACACAGATGTCCTAGACTGATTTACAGGTTATAAGTTAGTCTGCTGCTTTGTTTCTATCATCCATTATACAAATATGCAATGCTGAGAAAGACATAAGAAAGCTAGCAAATCACACTCGTCAATGGATATAAAATACACCGGCCCACTGAAATAATCTTATTTTTTAAAAATGTTGCTTAAATATCCTGCAAGCTATATTTCATTTTCATTTAGTTCTCCCGATTCTAATAATCACTCAGAAACTGATAATAAAGCTATTGTCCTTTTAATACTTGTGTCTAAATAAATTAATTTATACTTGGTTTTATAGTCTTGGGACCTTCATTTTCTATGAGAAAATTAAAACTTCAGACACATGTAGGAAACTTTCTCTCTTCAGAATTACCATCTAAAACAAATGGAATACCTACACGTTATGTATTTCAAGCATTAATTATGTATATATTGCATCCATTAGATAAAATTGGTATAGATATTGATGTTTCAAAAAGGAAATTTCTATGGGTATTCTATATCTGTGAGGAGCTGTATGAGGAGGATAGTCTTATTTTCCAATGCAGAATATCAAAAACTTACACCTAGGTCAGAGATCCGTAACAGAACTCCAGCCTGAGCTGGCTCATTTGGAATGGATTGCAAACAATGGTCACAAATAAACATCAGTGAGAAATAAAAGATACATTTTTTGTGAACACTCAAACATAAATATTACGGACCCTCTGACATGATACTCACACAGGCAAAATTTCTGTTAGTCTTTCTGGACTATGCTTAGGGTGCTTGATTGAATGGCATCAACTATATTTCTACTTTCTGCTGAACGTTTCAGTAATTCATTGCTCAGTTTTTCATCCACTATACCCCCAAGTCCTTCTCCTCAGGACTGCTCTCTATCCACTCATCGCCCACCCTGTATTTGTGCTTGGGATTGCCCCGACCCATGTGCAGGACTTTGCACTTGGCCTTGTTGAACTTCATGAAGTTCACATGGGCCCACCTCTCCAGCCTGTCACTTGTACAGTAGCTGAAAAGATATCACCAGAAACAAGACATAGAGTCAGGCACTCAGAAGCTGAAAGCAGTTGAAAGAAGGCTTAGAACTCCTAGAAAATAACTGTATTTATGGAAACACAAGTTTGTGAATATTCTTTACTCACCAATACCCTCTTCTAAGCAATATAAAAAATTATGAAAAATTAATGTTACCCTGACAATCAGAGAAGAGACTACACTGAAGTAGTGGTATCTATCTGCCTAGGTACCTCTAGATTTGGAAGAAGGTATTTTTTTAAAAAGAATCAGCTACTATACTTTATCTGAAGCATCCTTAGTGTTCATGACCCCAAATGAAGAACATTTTCTAAACGATCAAGTTGAAACCTTCAGCTTGGACAGCACTCAACAGAACTTTTTCTCCTGAAAAGTTTTTGAATTATCAAACGTTCTTAGAGAAAAATCAACCTGGTCAACTTCTCTGTTCAAAAAAACCTGAGGAAAACATATCAGCCTTCTAAAGATATGCTACTGCTATTTTTCATTTTTGTTTGATTTGGAAGGTGAGATGTAGCTCAAGAATTTTTTTGTAAATAAATTTAAGCTTAATTATTTAAGCTAAGTTTAAAAAAAAAAAAAAAAGCATGCTATGGAGCTGTGTCTGTGAAATGTTCCAATTAACCTGAATGGAGTATTTTGTTTGGTTTGCATTTTCTCTCAAATAGCCTATCCATGACAATTAAGATTTTGCCTCTGTCAGAAATCCAGGCTGAGGACAGTGTTTTGGTATCTAAAGTATTTCTTCAGGGCAAGAAAATCAGAGTAAAATGACATTAAAAATGCTGTTGTCATACAGCCCCTAAAACCTTTCCTAAAGATCCAGGACAAAGCCTTTTTCTTTTCCTAAAAAGTAGTGCTTATTTTCAGAAAATCAATTGCCATAAAATGAAAACCTTCAATTTTCCCTTTCTTTATACCTCTCTGCCAACACGCACACTTTAGAGCCACTAGTGACATTCATGTAGAGGGGTCCTTGACATTCAGAACCACTGTTTCTTCTCATTAAAGAAAAGGCAAACTCTAGACACAGTTTTAAATAGCGCATTAGAACATAGCCAAACTCAATGAATATGGAGATTATCTTTAACATTTTTTTTTATGGATACATTCGTTCCTCCATTGCAATACTCCTACCAGTTCAAATCCCCAAATCAGCCAATCCTTAGTCCTTAGGAACAGTATCTCTCTCCATATATCTTTATATACAGATATAGATACATCCCTCACTCTGTGTTTGTATGTGTGTATATATACATATGTATGTATCTGTGTGTGGTTTTATTTTTATAATGTGTTTCTCACAGATCCTAGATTAAGAACTGAATTTAAGTAGACTACATAAATAGGCTTGACAGATATAACCCTTTATATGTAGCAGCTTCTCTTGAGTCGCCTATATTTTCTAGAAGAGATAAGGAAAGAGTTGGACATTTTGGATCTAGAAAAGCATCATAAAACTTGCAGTAGAAGATATTGCAGCCTCGCAATACAGTTCTTAAGATTTGGTAGATACTAACTCCAGTGAGTCTGTACAATATTGGGACTTATATTCAATGATTCTCAGAAATACGCAGTGTTTGCTATATCCAACTAGCCAAATCACCTTCTTTGCGTCCATTTACATTTCTACCCATTTCTTCTTGAAGGTATCCAGAATTAAGTACCTCCTTACACATCTGCAATGATCTGCAAGAGGGAGATCATCTGGGAGGGTTGAAACCATCTCCTTTGAAAACTCTTTGGAAGTAAACTACTCATTATCTTTTCAAATACATGACCTGTGGCTAGAAAGCTAGAGGTCATCTGAATAGATCAAGCTACAATCTGTTCTGAGAAAAAATATTGACATAGCACAAATTTGTTGTTCAGGTAAAGAAAGAGAATAATATGATGAGATAAGTGGTGGAAAGGGAAAGCCAGAAAGTAATATGGTAAGCCTCCAAAGCAGCAAGCACTCATGGCCAATTTACTCACCTTAAAGAGGAGTGTCTATGAGAGAGCAACCCCCAACACCTGATGAAGGAAATTGATTAAAAGTCTCCACTGTGTGTGTGTGTATATATGTATTTACATATATGTTCAGGATTTTCTTGACATAAAAGCCAAACAAACAAAAAACCTGTTAGAGACAGGCGTTCCTGGGCATGACTACTCCTTCTGACAAAAGTCTGGCTGAAACAAATCTTTCCATGAAGACTTTTGCTTTTGACAAATTGGCATTGTTTGACAAAATAATCTGCAATACCAAAGCTTCATTTCTCATTTCATTCCCAGGTTTCAGACCAAAGGACTAGCTTCATCTCATCTCGTGTTAGGTGTTTAAGAGTCAGGCATCCAAACTAAACCCGGTATTGAGTTTCCTTGTATTGCCAATAGAGAGAGACAGGAACCACATCCTTGAAGGTAATTAATTCCCCCTGCATTTAGCATTCGTTTTTGGCACCCTTTATGTCTTTAGTCCCTTCTAAAGTTTCTCTCTCTCTTCATTAATCATAAAAGGAACATGAATACCTGGTTTCAATCAGATGCAGAACTTTTGGATTGCTACACTAAACTGAGATGGGATTCACGTCATTTTGTGCCATCATGAACTCTAAATTTCATGGGATTTTGAAACTCAGAAAGGTGCAACAGCTCACAAGGCTTTAACCTTGACATTTCTTACTTTCTTGATGAAGCTTAAGTGCCTGTGTCAGTGCTTATAAATAATGTATAAATATTCAGAGAATGTGATAAAATTCATTTGGTTATAAAAGTAAGGGTACACAGGTGAAGCTCTCACTTGCACGTTCAACTTGATCCTTACTCTAACAAAAAAGAAATTATCTTTGCTTACCTGACTCTGTTCATAAACATCTTTCCAGTTGCCTGCCACTCTCAGTGTAAAATATCAGCATCACTACTTTTGTCAGGATTTTTGAGACAGGTTGAGTATGATAGAAAAGCAGAGAGACATCAAGACAAAACCAAAACAATAATCTTGAGATACCAAGAATTTCAATAGAGCTATTTCATTTAAGACCACATAAGGATAAGAACCTACAACCTTATACCTGTATTACTAGAATTCTGATTCTTGAGAAATGTCAAATAACTTTATTTACACTATTCTAAGACTGCCATTTTCAAAATAATTATTGTTATTAAGTAAATAATTTTCTTCATACTCACTTTGGTGGTTTCCACATTACAGTAAAGGGGAGTGTGTGAGAAAGGGAAGCAGTAACTATTGCTGCGCTCTGAAGAGAGAGAATCTTTTATTACAGCTATTATTGCTGTGCAACTTTGCTGCTTGCAACAGTAGCTGTTAGCAGAAAAGAGTATCTAGATATTCTGTATTTGTTCTCAACAAAAAAAAAGTATATATGGTAGATATTTAATGATTACCTGAAAATGAGCAGACACCTACTGTACCATGTCGCCTTGAGTAGCTAAGAAAGGGAGTTATACTAAGAAATAAGCTGGGCATGTCTGTTTGCTAGTACCAAGCTTTGTGGAGCAGTAGATGAAAGGGGAAAGAAGGCAGTTCAGTGATTTGATAGAACAAATAGTCAAGAAGGTGCACTTTAAACAGTTTCCAAGGTAACTGGCTCTGAGGCTGGAATCTATAAATATGGGCACAAACAGGCTTCCAACTCTGAGACAGAAGACAATCAATGCAAAATAAATAACTGAAAGAGAGGACAGTTGAATGAAAGAACATGAAAAATAATGCTTAATGGAAAATATTAGTAGAAGAATTATATTCCAAAAAATTACTGCATATTAGTGGTTTCAGAAAAACAAATGCTTTCGCTTGCATTACATGTATCTGGGTAAAAGATAAGAAGTGTATGGTTTCACATTAAAACCTACATTTTCACAAATGCATCTGTTATTTATTAATGTAGCATTTATTAATATTTATTGCTTAAACTTTGACCTGGTTAAGTATCAGTAAATTGAGAAGAAATATTTCTGCAAAATTTCCAATTTTCTTCAACATAGTCATAATTAGTACCTAACAGATTTAGACCACAAGATGATTGGGTACTACTGTAGGCTTTAATATAAAGAACATCTGAATATTTAGCATAGCACTTGTTACCAAACACATTCAAACACCAATGCCCCTCTCAAATGGCCAGTATCTAAATAACACTGATAGTGTGCTTTGTTTAAAAATTAATGGTTTTTTTAGCATTTTTAAATTACAATAATTAGTTACAGAAAAGTAATATTTCTAGTAATTTATTTTAAGAGGATAACAGGTCATTCTGAAGAATTAAAGTATGTGTCTCATATATGAGTGTATTTTAGAAACATCTATATTTACAAACAGATCTGCCTCATTTAAAGCCTTAATTCTTTCCTACTACTTTGCTTGTTCGAGAACCTTAATATTAAAGCACAACTTTTGTATGTAATATTTATACAGGAACATGTAAATACAATTCTCAAACAGGTTTGTACCCAGTCTGAGGGGTCCTAGCCTGAATGACATAGGAAGACAGACACCTTCAAAGATGAACGGCTAATTCTTCAGTCGTAAACTAACATGTCAGACAAATACATCAGAACCTATCCTCTACAGGCTGAATGCAGATAAATAAGTAACTGTCTCATACGCATGCAGTTTATCCTCTGCAGCATATGGAATAATATCTGATACTAGCTAGTGAGGTGCAGTATGGAGCCTTAGAGAATTCTGAATGAATCAAACAAAACCTACGCAGCACATTCTGTCAGTATTCAGGCCCTGTTCACGACAACGTAAAAACCCACAAATACAAGTTTGGACTTTGAAACTTTGCCTATCATCTTTCAGTAACTCAAACACAAGCCAATCTGGTGAAGGCTACTGGGGCTCCAGCCGGCATCTGCTTGGAGCAGAAGAGACTCTACGAAACTCCATGAGTTGGCGTATTAGCCTGGAGAAGAGAAGGCTCCAGGGAGACCTTAGTGTGGCCTTTCAATATTTAAAGGGGGCTTAGAAAAACAGAGAGAGACTTTTTACCAGAGCCTGTAGTAGCAGGACAAGGGGCAACAGTTTTAAACTGAAAGAGGGTAGATTTACATTGGATACAAGGAAGACATTTTTTACAGTGAGGGTGGTAAGACACTGGTATACTTCCCAGAGAAGCTGTGGATGCCCCATCAACCTGATCTAGTGAAAAGGGTCCCTGCCCAGGGCAGGGGGTTTGGACAAAATGTTCTTAGAAGGTCCCTTCCAACTCAAACCATTCTACGATTCTATGAAACTTCTATATGAGGTTATGTGTCATGCTACAAGTAACTAAATGTGGTACCTGCCTGTTAATTTGGACTATATACATCAGTAGGGTCCCCATATATGGATGAACACATGCAGTTTATTCTGTAAGAAACCAAAAAAGAGACTTGAATCATTCTGAAAGAGGCAGAAACTTTATAGAATTCAAGACAACTATTTCTACGTCCCAGTCTCTGACATGTAGGAGATGAACTAGGTTTATACAATCACGTATATCTTATTAGCACTTCTAAAACATTATCTTTTAAGAACACTTAAATTTCTATACAGTCACAGATATAAACGATTCTATGATTCTATAACAAACTATCAGTCTGCATATGCTTTCCAATTATTTATGTACTGTCAATATTACTACTATACCCATTCTTAGCTGTAGCAAAAAGAAGTCTAAAGCTGTCACATATGGTGATACCAGTTCCTGGCACACAGCACTAATGCAACAGAGAATAGATTTCAAAATTAGATAAAAAGTAATAAAAATGTGGCTGTGCAGAGATCCTATATACACAAAGGTCTCTAGTTTATCAGGACATTTCAGTTTGAAAATAGTATTATATTCGCAATGGCCTGAAAAACATTGACAAAGAAAGAATAAAATTGTCTACAAGGAGAGTGCTTGAAGCAAAATTATATGATTTTATAAGTTAATTGGATGTGTATGTGTGTGCACAACGAATTCACATATATATATACACACATATGCATGCACACATACTCTGCTTAGGGTATATAATATTGCTGCAAGTGTAAGTGATCAAGTGAATAGCATAGCTGGTACAGGAAGTCAATCTAGAAAACTACGTTTCATCTGGGCTAGGAATTCATCAAAGAAATATTCCCCTAGATTATTAATAATATTATTATTGATTCTTCATTTTAAAATATGCCTTTCCAAAGACTGCATTAGCCTTTCCCTTACGATTTGCCTGAAATAAAGCTTGCTGGTTATGGGCCAACACTTACTTCAGCCCCAGTACTTTTGATGTTACAGCAAAAGGATTTTTCCCAAAGGTAGTAGTAAAAAGAAAGATGAAAAGCAACCAGTTAAATTGTCATGTAAACACAAGCAACTTTGAGCTTGTATTTGTTTCAGAGAACAGATTCGATAAAATTCCCAAAATGACAGATACAGGGCTGACTCAAAAACCTCAAATAATTAAGAAGGATTTTTTGTATGTGTGTGTTGTCAACATAAACATATCTCATGCATGCATGCTCATGAAACTAAAAGCAACTTGAAATATTCTTGTTTGTTGGTCATTTAAAGATTTGACTTTTCAAGAGTGACGGTTCTCTACATTTCTCTGTTGCACTTAGCAGAATTTAGGGGCTAGAATAGAAGGAAAGGAAAAGGAGAAGAAAGAACTTCTGAATTTAGACCAAACGCTGTTGCTAACTGCAGTTGCAAACAATGACACAAATCAGCTCAGATAAGCTCTATGATTAATAAATTACTAGGGAAATGCAGGTTGTGGAATAAAAGCCAGTGAAACCTGTGGTTTTGCCTAGATCTAGTACCCAAAGAATAAGATTCATTCTCCTTTCTGTGTCCTGAAAAAAAAACTGGCCTCAAAGGCAGTTTAGCCAGCTCAGGCCAAAGATACATGTTACATCATCCCAGGATATTTGTTTCAAAAAACATGATAAACTTTGCCCCATAAAACCAAATGTGACCCTTTAAAGAGACATGGCATAAGACTGACTATAGCATCAAAGTACTTCACAAACTGCTGCAATCCAGCTGCCTGAACTCCTGCTAGGGTATGAGGTACTGCAGTGGTGAATGTCAGTAAAAGTTAGATAATAATAAGGGCAAAGATCTATGGAGAAATGAAAGCTGAATCAGAAGAAATGGTGCAGTATTACTTTGAAAATTCTCCTGGAAGTTCATCTTTATTTCATGTTCACAAACAAAAATTAAGATTCTGTATTTAAGTGCAACATAAAATTACTCAACTAAGCCAAGAGTCTTTCCTCACGTCAAAAAGCTGAAACTTGTCTGTTTAATGCCAATGTCACCTATGAGTATTTCAGATTTTTGTAAAGATTAATCTTTAACAAGGCTTATTACATAAAGGTTTATGACATAAGTTTTACGTCTCTCTTTTCTGTTTGTTTTGGGTAATAGTTTTCTTAGTTTGTTATTATTGTTAAGGTGCATTTTAAACTTTCAGGGTACACCTGTTCAAAGTCAAGGTGGAGGAGTGGAACTTCTTGCTGCTGTAAGAGTAAAGACACTGCACAAAAGAAAAGAAAAAGGCAAAGGCAAAAGCTAATAAGCAACTCTGATTATTCAACTATATACTTCCATGAGAATTTCTTACACATCTCTTTCTTATGTTAAAAAATTTTAAAGCACAGTAGGCAACACTTTTGTCACCTCAGGATGGTTTGAGCATGGAGGTAACAGTCTGCAGAAAGAGCAGGAGCCCAAGATTTTTGGTGTCTGAGTATCTAATACATCCAGAAGCATTGAGATATTTAGGTATTTTCATAGGTAGATATTGCACTAATGTGCATAGTTCTTCCTAATATGTTTATAAGAGAATGTTAGACACATACTATAATGTACAGGATGTATTTATGTCATTATTAATGGCTGCCTACTGAAATCAAAGTAGCAGGAGTCTGTGTGAAGAAAGCTGTTGTGCTATGCTAAAACCAATCAAATTATCAGCAAGTGTTAGCATGTCATGGGAAGAACAAACAGGAAATCAGAGTTTCAGCTGGATCCATTCCTTTCTAGGACAAGGAATCTAACATAGAAAACAAGCATATATTGTTTATTGTTATAATAACTAGTGGTCTAAATGTTTAAAGGGGATAGACAACTATTTGGAAGCTGGTATGGAAAGCCTACAACTAAAATGTCTTAGAAGTCTTGCTCTGACACTCATCAGGAAGAACAGAAGTAGCCTAATTCTTACGTGATCCTTTCTAAAGTGCTTAATTTTTACAATTAACAGCATCATATTTCTATCATATTTCTGTGTACTCTTGTGTGAGCCCAGAGAGCTTAATTCCATGATGTTGTTGCTACTACCTTTCCCCTGCTAGCAAAAAGTAATACATCAAGGAAAATCTGATTCCCAACAGGGGAAGATTAATTAAAAAATCAGAAAACATCAGAGGGAAATAAATTGAGTGCCTAACTGTGTGTGTTTGGGGTTTTTTTTATTATTATCGACTCTCTCCACCTCTTTTCTCCCTGTTTATTCAGTCTCTAAGATTTAAAAAGGAAATAAAGATGAAATATACCAATTTAATCAGCTTTCAGCTTTCATTCTTTTACCATGAACTTAATGCAATGAATGGAAATTAATTTTAGAAGTTTCTTCAAGCAAGGGTTTTTGTCACTGCATGTTTTCTGTCTCTGCATGGCTTGAATCTTGGAAAACAAATTGATTAATCTTTGATATGAAATTATTTCTATCATTGTGCAACCTGTGAAAGATGCTACACTTACAACCTACAAAATAACACCCTTTGGTCTTCCAGAGAAAACACATGTAACAATTTCAAACTTCTGAGGACTTCACCATCCACAATTTTCATTCTGAAATAAACAGTCTTAAAAACAAAGTAAACGATCCTAACCCCTGTTTCATTTTGATCCTAGCTCCTCTTTAAAGACTGCTATGAGACTGTTGCATCAGCTCTTGCATGGTGAAATCAGGACCATTGTGCAGGGCATCCTGAGGATTTTCCTGCTTACTTCTCTCTATAGCTATCAGACAACAACCCTCTTATTACTCCTGATTTAGTGTTTATTAGAGGGTGACTGGGGGTGGGGGCACAGGGGGGGAGAGAGAGAGAGAGAGAGAAGTATAAGAAATATGCTTGCAATGTTAAATACAGGCAGCTGTCAAAAAGCCTGTAAAAGCCATTGTAATTTGTCTACAATATAGGGCCAACCACAGATAACATACATAATCAAAGTAAATGAACCCCATAACAACGGAGAAACACAGCTCACGTATTAAAACCAAAACAACTATTCACAATTAAATTAGGGACAGAGAAACTTTATCTAATCAGATATACATTAGCTAATGATAGGTCAAACACTGCTGACAGAAGGCTTTGTGATCAAGACTTCACCCCATATTGGGAATAGCAGCTCTAGTGGCAGGAGCAGCGAGAGAGCAAGAAAGCTTCAGAGTGAAGACATGCTCTGCAGGCTACCCATTTTCCAGCTCCCTTCTGTCAGACACTGCCAGACTGCTTTAATAGTATGAGACACAGAGTGTAGAGACATAATAAGCTGAAAGTGAGCAATTTTCTAAGGGAAAAAATGAGATGGGGGTGAGCACCTAACAGCTGCCCATCAGAATTAAATGCTACTATAAGGATACTTACCTGACAGTTGATGAATGACAGTCTAACAGGTCTGTACGACTCTTCAATTTGCACTTTTGTATATAAATGGCATTTAAAAAAAAAAAAAAGAGGGTTCCAAAACATAAAAATTGGAAAAATTACTGAAGGCTGCCTTTCTTCTAAACACCTTTATTATTTTATATAATTATTTTAACAGAATGATTTGATGGGGTGTTCACACTCTCATTCATGCTAAAGTTACTACTTCGATTTAATAAGTTCCTAAAAAGCATCAAATGTTTTGATGTTGGCTTTGGTTTTTTTTTTCCCCCCAGTGAAACTTGAAAAAATCTTGATTGGAGACAAATAGCATACACTATTAACTTGGGAGTAAGGTAAAATCTAGGACCTCAGCAGCAATGAATGTTCTCATCCATTTTAAAACAACTTTTTAATCTCTGCTAGAATTAGAGTAATTTCTGATGGCAATCTACCATATGATTTGTTGTTTTCTCTGTCATGTAATCCTGTACTATTTTTAATTTCCATAGTAATCCTCAAAGTTAGCCTCTTGTGAGGAGGTGATACATTTTAACGTGAAAGATCTTACACTGTACTGAAGAATAAAGAAATTTTGTGCAGACACAGATGAGAAGACAAGCTATGATATCAGCATTGCAATCTCTTTCTGACAACATTTCTAGGGTTTGTTAAGATGGGTTTCTACTGTGGGAAGATTCCCTTTTAACTGCCTAACCTAATTTTACAGTAGTCTGAAAAAATCTGTTTCCATAAGTACATTCATGCCTTCCTTTTTTTTGTCCCCCCTCTTTCCTTTAATTTGGTCTCATGTGATTTCTATTAAAGTGATGCTGAAAATTGTGAAGTATTGTGAACTGTTCTCCCAATGACAAGTGTGAAACACAATAGCATGGCTGTGGTCCTTGCTTTTAAAAGTGTTGCTATTACTTCACCTTATCTCTTTCTTTTTTTTTTTTTTTTTTAATTTAACCCGTCTGCTAGTAAATCAGAAAGTTAAATGACCCATCACAGTATGGAGGAAAAACTAAACTCTACCCAGTTCACAGAGAGTAATCAGGTGGAAGAAAAGACATATTTTGTTCCTGGGATTTCTATAAAGTATTAGCTGACCTTCTAGGTATGATAGAGCACACAGTACAAGCCTCTTAACCTCAAGATCACATGCATATTTTTATTTCATAGTGGCTGTGAAAACTGGAGAAAATTCCTAACTTAGTATTCTCCAGTGAAAGCTTCCTTGCATCCTTCAGCCTTTTCTCCTCCCACACATATAGGAAAAAGAGTAGGAATCCAGCTTATCTCTCTTTGGCATAGGACATTGCTTCCTTACAGGGTTACCTTCACAGATTATTCAGGAAGAAAGATACTGATCCTTTGTTTAGAAGGAAAAATGTGGGAAAGAGAGGTCAGAGAAGATACTGTAAAAAAAACCCTCTCATGTCTTTGCTGAGAAGGGTCCTCAGACAAAGAAAGAAAATAATACAAAATTAAACCTTCCATTTTCAAAGCTCCATACAAATACAAACCATTCCGACCATCACCCATTGAAGTATGTAAATACCATCTCCTTTCTTTTAATATAGAAACTGAAGTAAAAAGAGGTATTAAGTGGCCTGAATTTGTAATAAAATTACTTGATAAACAGAGGTTGAACTCAGGAGTTTTACATGCCAGCCTTGGACTTAGGCCTGAAAGTGTGATAAGTCTAACGAACAGAAGAAAAAACAGGGTAAGCTGCTGTAATGGCTAATGCAGTATTCACATCATTAGCAGAGCCCACTCAGGTAGCAATGTTTTTGCTAATATAATAACTGACTAATAATTGACTGCTGATAGAGGAGTGATTATATACATGCTAACTCACAGTCAGGGGTCTTTCCCTTTCAGATCAAATCCATCTTCTCCCGAACAACCCTTTTCACATTCTTTAGTAAAGAGCTGTGCTGGGAAGCAGGTAATGACTATTACCTACATTATGACTGCCATTCACTGTTCCTCCCTCATTTCTCAGAAGGCAGGAAGTGTGCCATGAAGCCAAGGGAGCCTAAACCTTTTATATCCTCTTGCTATAAGGTAACCAGCACTCCACCAGCTGCATATGAATAGAAGTTACAGGACTTTTTAAAAAATCTATCCCTATACAGATATATTTTTTCACAGTGAAATCCACAAATAACTTCAGAACAGAATACTTATGTATATAATAAACAGCTTACATATTCAAAGTCTAATTATCAGTAGGCTGTGGTTGCTGGCTAAAAGGTAAAGATACAGTTAAAGATACAGTTAAATATTCAGTATATGTTGGTGGTTTTTACTTTAAACTTCACACACTATAGGTACTTTTGCTGCAATGTCCATTGCTCTTTTACTCAACATGTTTTTTAACTCAATACATCATTTAACAGTACAGATGGGCAAACCCCTTCTGTTAGAACCAAAACTCTCCAAGCAAGATATGGGGGAAAAGGCAGGTCTATCCTCTAACATTGTGAAATTAGGTTGATAGGGTCTATTCGACCGGGTGTGTGAACAGTTGGAGAAAGCTGACAGCAGGGATGAGATGAGACTGCATTCCTGGAGCCCTTTACAAGGCCACAGTCAGGGCTGGCTGCAGAATAATGACTGGGAGGGATTCTGTGCACCATTTCCAGAATAAAGGCAGCAGGTGAATGATATACAAAGCTTGACCTTAGCTGCCAAACTATCCAGCTTCCTTCCATTTCAGGAACGATCCTATTCCCCTTGCCAAGTCCTCACTGGAGGCACAATCTGTCTGACCCATCATAATTCTTCCAGACCTTACCTTCACTGACAGTTAGCCTCACAGGTTTTACTCCACTATCAAATATTCCTGGGGTTTTGCATCTGAAAATGGAGACCTGCAAGCCTATCAAGACTTTTATAGACCTGTTTCTACTATCCCTGAAACATCAGCAAAAACAGTGACTACACTGATAAGCATTTCTACTACAAAACAAAAAGTGGACTCAGGTGACTTGCAGACAGTTTGGGGGTCAAACATGTCACTGTAAAGCAGCAATCTTCCAACCAGCAAAAATATTTCTGAATACGAGATAAAATACTTCTGTATTCCAACTGAATCTGAAGACTTAATCCGGTCTGATCTCTTATTAATCACTCCCTTTATAGTTTCTTCCTGTCTCTGCTTTCTGATTCCTCTTATTTTTGGCAATGTAGTTACTAAACATAACGATGCTACTTTTATCTCAAGAAGGATATGAGCTACAAATCATTGATAGGAGTATCACTATGTGCATGCCATGTTCTCATATTTCACCCTAGACTGACTACCATCATAAACAAGATACTGAGCTAGATGATTCAGTGGTGGTCATGCTTATATTCTTATATGTAAACCACAGTAAAAAACTATGATTTACTTAAATTAGAGGTATCTATATGGGAGAAATTTTGCTTGCCCTAGTGTCACAACTACAAAAGTGTAGCGCATATTCCTAGGTTTGTATTATTTCAGCTCAGCAGACAGACATTTTCATGCCTTTCTAGGACAAAGCTGCAAGGCTTATATGTTTTAGAAACCAAGCCTAAAGAGCCAATATAATTAGACTCTCCTAGATTTCATTTAGCTAGAAATAAACCTAAACTGACTTCAGTACGTGTTCTCCTAAGTAACGAGAAGATCATCATAAACAGAAAGAAACTTATAATGGGCCCAAAAAATGTGAAGTCATTAATGTGGATCTAGAGTGTTGGAGAAGAAATTCACAATTGGCATACCATGATGGCAATAGCACCACAAGCCAAATTCTTAACTTCCATATGGTCACTCGGCATGGCTGGAGTACTGGAGTGCTCAGGCAATTTCTTGCTAACAAAGCGCTGTTGGGAGCCATAACCAACCAGCTGTCATAATTTAGACTGTGTTTGGCATAGGAGCAGCCCCAGGGACAGAAAGCCACTGTTGTTCCTTTATGTAACTTTGTTGCGGACCCACAGAACTCATCTGGGGCATAAACAACAACCAAAGAAAAGCCCATACATACATTAAAACCAGTGCCTCACATGCTCGTTGCAAGTAGTTGATTTTTATGAAACATTTAAGAAAATAAATACTTCAATGTACCTATCTTTTGCATATTTTTTTCCCTTACAGAGAAGTTCAATTGGTCTGTACAGTGACACACCATAGTTACTGAAAATCAGTTTTCTCAAAATCACAAGGGTACCAGAAAAGGTCCAAGGCCTCAGACGCTTAAAAAAATGCAGGTAGAAATTAGACTGAAGGAAATAAATTTTTTGTTTGGGTTTTTTTTACATGTTCTTTTTTTTTAAATCTACAACACTAAAGTGTATATATTTTTGTTTGACAGTACACTAGTTTCTAACTGGTCTTGTTCATCCTTGTAACTCAGCTGTGTTGTCAGCCACATACAGATTAAGAATCTGTTCTACTCTGGAGTTTATCTGTGACCATCGCAAATACTTGCTAATGTGTGTGCTTTCTACAGAGAGGCAAAAGGCTCCCTCACTTGATTAGTTTATTCTGCACAAAGAAATTAATCTGAACAAGGTTACTATGCCTGCTGGGATACAGACTTTGGAGACATCCCAAAGAATGCACAGACATCTAACAGTGTATCTGAAAAGGCATGTAACTAGTGATAATCTCCCATATGTCATGATGATAAGCTCAGGCAGGGAGAGAGAAAGAGACTGCACTAAACGTTATATGTTTCTCTACCGTAAGATCTGGGGAAAGATAAGCTGTTTTCCCTTAAAACATTCCCCTCATAATTAGCTTTTAATTATATCATCTATCTTCATTTACAGTCTTTCAAATGTATATTTATTATTATCTTATGTGACAGATTGTCTTCTTCAGTGAATGTCCTTCATCTTCAAAATATGCTTTATGGACAGACTGTACTATGTTACAGGAAACAGCTTTAAAAACAGAAATTTAAGATTCATGAGAGAACAGGCAGTTGCTTGATAATCATTTACTTGTAACAGTGAATAGGAAGTAGTACAGCCTGTAATGCTAATGATTCATTTATTTGGTTTTATAATAAGCCATTGCTACACTTTTTATTGGCATTTCCATTTTGTCATTAAATGTCACTGACAGGGATTATTCAACTCATCTTTCTGGGATCATATTCACGAGAAAGCTAACGAATGGCAGTGAGAAATACTGCAACCATAAGGAAGAGTCAACTAACAATCCAGTGTTCAGAAAACACACTCTATCGATTACCATCCTTTAGCATCCTGGATGTCTGAACAAATGGAACATCAACAGAGAGGTAACAAGTCAGGTAGTCATAAGGACTGTTGATGTCTTTTAATATCACATATGTGAAGCGTAAGATCACACTTTGGGGTGTTACAGCAATTCTTAATCTCTGAAGTATAAATGACAAGCCAAGAAAGATGCAACCAAGAATGGAAGTGCTGTATGTGCTCTATATGTGCTGTATTGTAGAATGAGACAAAGCTCCCCACAAACCTTAAGGAAGAAGCACTGTTTTGTTACTAGCATTAAAAAGCGTTCACAAGCCATCCACCATGGAAATGACAGCTGCTTGACTAGGATTACTTCCTTAGAAGAGTTAAGCAAAAATATTTTAGCTACATGTAAAACTAAACGTTAAGACCTCAGAACAGGCCTCCTTCAGATCTTAACCTAGATTATTAATAGATTGGGTTGATCAGGAAAAATACTGCCTGAGAAAGCAAAAGTCCAGAAACAATCTCTCCATCACAGGTCAGATTCATTTCTATAACAGTGTATTTTCCCTCACTTCACTTCTCTTTAGGGATATACTTGATGGAGGCAATAATCAGCTCCAGCTGGGAGGCTTCTTAATTTTTTTGTTTGTTTGTTTTAACTAACTGGGTACTTCTACTACATGGTGTATGAGCACTTCAGCATCATCACAGTAATATGAAAAATGTAATAAGTCACAGCAATAAGCAAAATTACTGTTTTGTATTTTAATATATACATTTTTAATCACCTTTTGTTGGACCTTTGTTTTTTGGTTTGCATGTTTATTTTTACTAAATAGAAGATTAAAAATGATGAACAGAAAATGTACTGTATATTTTACAGATATTAAGGCAGGAGAATTAGACTCTTTGCAGATGTGCTATAGTAATTATTGAACATGAATACTCAAGTAATTACTGTGTTAAATACCTTATTCAAATAGGCAGAGTACAAATTAAAGCTACCCTAGTTTGTCTGAAATCTCTGAAGTGGCAATTTTGTCTTGCTTTTTTCTTTTTCTTTTTGTTTTCTTTTTTAACAAAAACCATTCATGTTCATTGTTCTAAGTAGAATGGTCTCAGTTTTCTGTCTCTTTGTACCTCTGACATCATACCAAGAAGGCAAGGGGGTACATCTTCTCAAGTAACTAAACAGAAACAAACAGACTAGATAAAAATAGACTAACTAGAAACAAAATTTGCATTTAACACAGTATGAATGGGATGTAGAAACAAGTGGTATAGAATGTTTTTCCATCCTGAGCGTATCCCATTGACAAAAAGACAGAAAAGTTAACACTCCACTTGATTAAATAAAGGGTTGTTTGGGATGAAATATGTACACAGTCTAGTGGAGCAAAGCCTGAAATTTCAGGTGTGTAAAGTGTCTTCTTCCCCTTCTCTTATCTTAGAATGTTAATCAATTAATCTATTTGCTCTTCCATTCATAATAATCCACAAAAATGGGATATCTTACATGGTATGGCCTGAAAGAGTTCTCCCTTCTGAATATCTTAACATTAAAAAATTCAAATATTCCTTCTAATGTATTTTCTACAAAGTCACCAGGTAAAATCAAGCTATAACAGCTCTGCTGTCACTGTAGGAGTAAGGGAAGATGCAGTCATCCTGTTTCCAGACCAGTCCCCGGAGGAATGTTAGGCCCCCAAAGGGAATTAGAAGTAGGCACTTAGCTGTTCAGAATAGCCAGACTTAGTCATTTCTGTGTACCATCAGAAGCAAACTTTCTTAAGAAACTAAGGAAAATGCTGACTGCAGGGACAGGTGGCAATTGAGGATTTAAATGTTGTGCTTTGACTAAAGCAGCAATTAGTTACCTCAGTTATCTGTGGAACAGATGGCATCTTAGGAGGAGAAATGATGGATACATAATTTCATTTGATTAATTTTAGATAGGTAGATTTGGAAGGAGTACCATAAAAATTTAATGCAATACTAATATTCTGTAATCAGTATATCAACACTACAGTTGATCTTAAAATAAGAATACTGTGTAATTAATTCAGGATTACTTCCCTCAGCACTTTTTATTATAAGGAAAAACACGTTTGGTTCTGGTTAGTACTTGGACAGTATATTTAAAAACAGAGATTAACATGGCATAGTATTGTTTTAACAATTCCATTAGACTAAGCTGGTAACCAGCAAAAATAAAGGTACAGTTTTGGTTAACCAGAAAAGAGAAAAGAAAAAGGACATGGAATATCCGAATTTTTAAAGTATATGGCTGAGGTATCCAACTGGCATATACCTCAAAGAGGTAAAAGAGCATTTATAAACTTTCCAAACTTCGAAAAGTATGTACACAATACTAGAATGAAAATAACACTGAAAATGAAATAGAAATACATTTAGGGAGAAAATCATGCTGCTGCTTGCTTTAGACCTTTAAAAGTTACCTATTCTAAGCTAAGATATTCACAGAGACTCACTTTGTATTCAACAGAAAAGGAAAAAGTGGTTATCTCTGGAGAACAATTCTGCCAGCTATTCCAGTCCTACACTAAGCACAGAAGTGAACTAAAAGACTTGGTCACATTGGATGACTAGCTTCTGTCCTCTGAAGCTAGGCAAGATGAATGACATGTTTAAGGACAGAAAGATGAGTGATTTCAGATAAATTAATTCAGAGGAAACTGATAACAATACCTACTAAACTGATGAGATTTTTCCACTGCATTTTTTTTTTTTTTTCTGTTGGAAACCACTTTTCTGCATACATAAAAAAATTTTGGGAGAATTTTCAATTGCAAGGACAAGATACTTTCACTAGACAGCAGGACTAGGACAGGATGAGAAAATTAGGCACCCTGAGCACTCTCACTGTCCATACACCTCCCACCTTGTGGAGACTTTAGATGGGCTCAGGAAATAAAGAGAGAAGTGGGGAGAGGGAAGATTTCCATCTTCCACTTCTACCTGACCTTCTGGAAGATTCTTCTCAATTTTACCCTGTGGGAAAATACATCATTGGGCCTGAACAGATTTTTATAGGGCCCTCTGCCACCACCCCATCCTCTCCACTGAGAAAGGAGAGAATAAAAATAAATTTATTTTATTTTTCATCTTAATTTAAGGCGGCCTTTTTTTGTTGCTTGCATAAATATGAATTTTAGATACTATCAGCCATTCCTAAGGGCTGGAATGAAATGAAGTCACTTGAGAGCTAAAGAATGGCATGTTGTAGGATATCACTAGCCATATGTTATTTGTCTTGGATAATTCCTACTACATCAGGACCTAAAGGAGAATAATAACTAGCCATTCTGTGGTCTGGAAGCAAAGGAAGGATCAGATTAGGCTATAAGAGAGTTGTTGGAAAAACAGAATACATGTCAAGCTAAGCATCAATGCCTCATAAAATTCATGGCATAAAATTATTCAAATAGTTGCTTTAAACCATGGCTTTAATGGCTTTAAAACATAATGAAAGAACTTAAAACAAAAGGACCATAAGACTAATGACTGAGGACTCAGCATAAGTGACTAAAGAGCTTAGGGTTAGGTCTAGTTGTATTTAACAACCTCATTATTGTGCAGAAATAACACGAAGGGATCACAGGGATTAGAAATACAATAAGGAAAAAACATTGCATGTAGTTTCACAGTACCTATTTTAAAAAGAAACTTTCTGAGGAATAAAAAAACCCCACACTTAAACCTCAGGTCTGAAACCTAATAATCACAAAGATGTGCTCTTCCTTTCTGGACTTTAAAAGGGATTGTAGTGTTCTGATCTAGGGCCACCTAATAAGCACTTACATCTCTGCTATCTGTGATAAATATCAATGCTAGGCAGATGGAAAGGTATAACATAGATGTTACAACTTTAGAATAATGTGCAATGACAGGATTCCTGCTGTTGGGGAGGAATCGGCATTAAAGACCCATTGTGGTAGTTGCACCAGCTGTAATTTAAAGTGATGGGCTTATTTTTTTTACAAGCTTATATCATCAGCTGTAGCCATGCTCTAAAAAACCTTGAGAAAATATTAAATTATAAAGATGTTAAGAAAGTAATAATAATTTTGTTTACATCAAATTATCTGAGAGCACTTCAAAACCAATGCTATTATTATATTTACATATCCAGCTTATTTTAAATTTCTGATAAGAGTAACTCCCCCATAAAATCGTTTTGTAGGCAGAAATCTGATAAACTTAAATGCTGCATACCTGAATCTGAGAATTTTCTTCTTTATTGTCTGAAAAAGATAACTGAACTTAACAAATAAATTTTTAAGTTTAAGCAGCACAACGAAAGAGAACACACATAAAATATATTGTACTGTAGCTTGTGTATGTTTCTACACTTCAATCTTCTTAGTATCAATAGCATTTTTCAAGAAACCAGCTTCTAATATGGTCTAACTACATTTGTTTTTCAGGAATAAAAAGCAAAGAAATCAGCTGAGACACTTAAGTCTGAAAATAGCTTTTCAAACAAATATAATAAATTTTGTTTCACCACTAAATAAAACCTTTAGAGTATTGAAGTGTAAAAAGAAACATTTACGTTTAAATAATTAAACATAGATGTTTTAAAAGAACCACCATAGTCTATCATGTAAAACTATACTGTTATGAATATAACATTAGAAAAGAAATGCAGCCAGAAAATTGAAGCATCTAAGGAGGATGATTCTAACCACAGCAATTAAAGAGATGGGATACTTCCCTGTTCACTTGAAACTGCTTATTTTTACTATAATGCATAACAGGTAACTCTTGGCTCAAAGTTCATATTATTAAAAATACACTTGTTTTTCATTAATCTTATCCTTCCCTTTTAGAGAAAATTTTTAAACCTGCTCTGCAACCTCATAAATGCAGGGAAATTCCTCCCTTAATTTGAAATCCATTAAACTTCAGCGGGGACAGGCCATTCCTTCACTTTAGCACATCTTTAAATAAAAGCTAAGACATATACATATGAATGGAGCAAAAAGTTTTCAAGAAATTTTAAATCTTTAGCTAATTTAACCTGGTTAGCAGGGATAAAAATGTTAATGGCAAACCTACCTGAAAGAATAAGACTCAAAAGCTTAAAACAGCTCAAACACTGATCATACCTTGTTTCAGTGAATTATTTCTGTGAATTGCAGTCAGCACGGAAGAGTAGTTTTTCTCAGAAATAAACTTTGCCTCAAATTAAAAACAAACAAACAAAAACCAAACTAAAAAGGCAATGGGAAGAGAAGAGAAAGTAAGGTAAATTTGTTTTAAAAAGAATGCTCTCTGGCAGAATGTCTTCTTTTTTCTAATTTGGATTTTGATTCTTTGTTATTTTAGCCAACTGCAATATTCAGAAAATCCTACAACCCAGTTCCTTTGGGTTTTGTGGTGTTTTAAGACGGAAACTAGACTTGTGAACATAAACGTTTTAAGTTAGATTCAACGAACAGGCCAGTTCCATGTACTTTGAATTTCAAAACTAAGATCCAAATTTCAGATTTTCTGGTCACAGTTTTGTGATACTGATTAAATGGTGACAGGTTCAGGGTGCCACACAACAGTTAAGTGTTAATCTTAATTTACTTCATGTGTGTTTCTTTTTTTTTTTTTCCTGGTTTGGGTGTTGTTGGTTGTTTCGGTTTTTTTGGTTTGCTCTTTTTTTTGGGGGGGGGTACAGCTGTTTTTTTCTGTACAACTGTCTCTCTAAGAAAACAGCTCTCTCTTTTGTGAGCATGTCAACAAAGCTGAGGAAGTAACCAGAAGAGCTGGAGGCAAGCAAGCTGTTAAGACCCCAGATGGCCCATGCAGGGAAAAAGCTTTCCATGACAGGAAGATGTTTGGACATGTGAGAGCTGAATAACTTTGTTTAATGCGGAAAACCGTAACCAGATCATCACGTTAACATGTGCAATTCTACCACAAAGAAAAAGCCTTGTCACCACATGAAAATTAAATTACTGATGCTTCAGAGAATCTACTGCCTCTTATCTCATCATGTGAATGGCAGGGATCCTATTCAGGATTTTGTGTCTTTTATGAATTGCAGCACATAGGTAATTTGACCCAGATTTTAACTATTTGAACTGCACTATGGCTTTAATGCATATCCACATTAGTACAGTGCCTAGGATATTGGAGACAAACAAATGTAAGACAGTAAAAACCAATCAAACAAAAAAGCCACCACAACAGGAGCCATTATCACTAACATGATGGTTAGCTGGTAATTGAGCTGTAAGTCTCTGAAGTTAACGTAGGAATGAGCATGGTATAATTGTCTTGTAAACAGATGAGAGAACAAGATACTGTTTTCATGAGAAAGTGCATTGGTGTATGATATTTTATTTCTGACAGTACAGTAGAACTAAAATAATTTTTTATATAGGTAGAATTTAAAGCACAATTACTCAACAAGCATTAGCTGTAATTTAAGAATTCTTTTTTCAGATATGTCCCAAGAGACCAAACTGACCTGGAGCAATCAAGACCATAAAGACAACCAGAAGACAGAGCTGAATGTTATCAATACAAAAGGAGTGGTATGGTTCAGTAGCTGCCACAAAGGAGCTAGGGGAAGGAAATTAGCTCAGCAGACATTGTAGCATTATTCTATGACTCCTAAGTATAAATTAACACATAGAAGAATCTATATGTTCCTTGAGATCTTTCAAATCCCAATTGCTATTAGTTCCTTGCTTCAGTAAAACACAGTGAATTTAATAATACCCCAAAGTTATTAATGGCATGCATTTGATAGCACCAGCAACGGCACTGCTGTTTTCATTCTGCATATTTCTGCATCAATAATCTGTGGATATCCTGAAGGAAATTTTCATGTATTTTCTGTTGACCAATTTAGCAGAAAGCACTCTGGCAAAGCGGATCTCTGAGTGTATTAGTTTAAGTTAAAATTTTGAGGGAAGAACTTTTGGTAACTGTACATAGAAGGCTACAATTGCAAGTTAATAATCTGATCTAATACCCATCTACTTAGCTGGAAACTTTCAGCACAGTTCACTGGGATTTAGTTGCATAGGGATACAAAGTTCAGGACTTAAAAAAAAAGACAGCAATAAAACTACTGTCCTTAGTAAAGTGTACAAAGTTTCAGCTGATACAATTGTTTTGATAATGCATGGGATTATTAAATTTTTTTTTTTAGATTTAGGATTATGATAAAAACTTATTCTATCCTAACTACAGAATCAGATTATTCTGATAAACATTTTTCTTCATGGCACCTGGTTGCATGCATGTGTTAAATTTCCTGCAGCTGAGCTTTGAAGCAGCTCTATTCCTAATCTTTTACTGCATCACTCTGATGTAGTTCCTGGGGAAAAGAAGTTTAACTTAATTCTTTTGACTTTACTGTTTTTTTAATCAATTAAAATGCTCATTGTTTTCAGAAAACTGTCAGGAGACCTACAGTGAAAAATAATACAGTTTGTATAGTCTAATTAGCTAAATTGCAATATTTAATAAACGAGAAACCTACCTGTAGTGACAATCAAATATTGTCACTAATCTTGGTCTACAGAGATTTTCCTTTTTTTTGTGATAGCTTGCAAAATGCTAATTTTAATGGGATTTGTGCAAACACAGCTAGACAACGTGCTCCATATTGTACGTATTCACACCATATTTTCCCACTCTGAAAACTACAATACTCAGTGCTTTTCACAGAAGAGATACAATAAGTGAACTAAAACTATACAAGGGGGGTCATTACACTTCCAAAGCAATCTTGATTAAAGAAACAGATTTTAGACCAGGTGAATAGCTGTCGGAGTGCTCACCTACAGGTCATCTCACTTACAGGGAAACTTGACCCTGAATCTCAGTGCACACAGGAGATAGGGTTGGCTGAAAGGGTGTGCCGTTGCTTCAGGGCAACCACAGAAACATTATAATACAGCAATAGAAAAAAAGGCTTGTCCATGTCCACTAAGAAGGCTGAAGATTTCAGCTTTGAGTGCTTAAAGTTTTTCATAACTTCAAGAAGCTGACACTTAACTTTCTCTAACTAGTTAAATAAGGTTATTTTCTCCATTACTAATATGGATTTACTACCTGAAATAAAAGCCTAATAAAGTCCAGGCTGTAAATGAATTCACCTGTTAGATACAGCTCTAAATTTTATTGCTGTCTCCATTTTGCTTGCTTTGATAAATTGTTGTTCGAAAGCAGCAAAAAACCCAACAAACAAACAAACAAAAAAGATATTATTTAACAGATTTTTATAATACTTTTGGCTATGTTTATTGACATACAAAATAGTTGGTCTTGGGCTACTGCATGACAGGAATGCCTCAGCTTCACTTTAAAGCCAAAGGCAAAATAATTTTCTCTTATCACCAAATGTATCCGTAAGAACTGAAGGCAGAAGCAACTTGCTTGTAAACATCATTATACAGCATTCTAAGCCGAAAGAGCAATCTCGACAGATACCGTGTGATGTTCATTTAAGCTCTTAATGTCAAAGCCCTCAGTTCTGCTCCTTGTGAACTTCGGAGGCACAGAAAGCTGAAGCACTGCAGAATACTCAGTAAATCAAATTCCATTCTGGAACTAAATATCTAAACTGTCAGTGCAACCTTTGGATTCAGTGTGTGCTCTAGTGCATTTATTTGTTTATTAGTGTGAACACAGCTCAAGGACCAGGGACAATTCATTTCCAATCCATGCTGGATTTCAATGAGAAAGGTGCTTTTAGATAATTAATACTGACTCCTCCTCTGCATTGCCAATAAATATAATTTGCTCTAAGTATTAATTGAGCAGACTAGGGGCAGAACTTCCTTTAAGCAATATTTTAATTTAAAGATCGGTGAGGCGAGAAAATTGCTTCAGTGTTTTATAAGAAACATTTATCCACCCCTGTAGCTAGAGGTGTTCTTAGAGAAAGATATATAATTAAGGATTTGGGCTTTTTTTTAAGACCAAAACCCCCCACGTTCAGTCTCAAGCACACAAAATCTCTAATTCACCTTCCTGAAAATAAAGTATCTCACAATTTTGCAGAGTGAATGAACAAAATCATCTGTCAGTGAATATTTCCCTGCAAGTATTCTATCATCACTAACACCTGCTCCTTTTTTACAGCTTGCTCAGAAAAGCATTCAACTGCTATCAGCAACTGTAAGCTCTCATACTGACAAATACTATCTATGATCCACTGACTTGCCAGCTCAACATCACTCTGTTTACTGACTCTCCAGTTTTGCCATTCCCTGTAGGACAATCTCTCTAAAAAGCATCCACTTGATTGATGCAATGGAACTCAGTTTTTCTGCAGCAGTTCCTGTGTGGACAAACATTGAAAAGTTGCTTATGCTGTTCAGAAAAAGAAACAAACATAAATATCCAAGCTATCCCCAAACCAAGGAACTTTCTGAACAAAAGCCTTTAAATATTTATGCTCTAGAGACATGAAAACATGTTGTTTGTTTCCTATGAACATGTTCCAAAAGCAGCATTTACACTGATCTATGATATTGTGATCACCCAGGGAGCCAATTCTTGTCCCAGAGTCATTGCACTGGATCTGCTTTCTTCAGAGAAAAAAGAAACTGCAACATTCCAGTTTAAAACTACTAAAAACGTGATCACTTAGTGCAATTCCCCTGATAGATATCTATCTAACTTTTAACTGTTATTAAAGTGACTCTTTCAGAGATGGAGACATGAAAGCCATCATATTCTAATTTTCTGAAAGCTTGATAGAACCAATATTCTTAGTATAGATGAAGTGTAGCGAAGGACTTTCTTTCCCATAGAGAAGTCTTCCACTCATATTCTTTGATGCCAACTAACCTTCACACCTGCTATTTCCCTATTGATTGCTACAACTTGGCACTTTTGTAATGCCTGATGAGGAAATGCTATTCAACGACACCACTTCCTCTTCTACAAAAGGAGTGCAGTAAAATAGCAGTGTGTTTCCTATACCTTCGGGGGAAACACTACGTGCAAATTATGCAGACAAACATGTAGTCGTCATTTATGTGTGTGTATGTGGAAAAGAAGAAGAAGGTTTGTTCCTTTTGTACTGAACCATTGCCTATGTAAAATTATGCAAAGTAGATCTGGTTTTGAATTTTTTAAGCAAATGAGGAGTCATTCTGGGTCCCACTTAAAAACTCCATCTCAAAATACATGGTGCTCACTGTGGAAATAAGCTTGAAACTAGTCATCACTTAAAATAAGATCCAAACATGTATTTACAAATCAGTAATGCACATTAGAGAATATCAGAACAAAGAGTATGTTTGTTTTGTGGTCCTTGAATACAAAGACATCAAAGATTCTTTTTTCAAGTAAAATTAAATAGTTTCTTCTTGACACATATGACACTAATGAAATATTTCATTTGAAATTAAAATGATAAGTAATATCAATTATCTAATAGCCCTCATTTATAAAGCTGTGGGAAACACCAGCATGACAAAAAGAAAAGCACTGCATTTTTAAATTAAAGATCAAATATAACATTTTGGCTTCAAACAGAGTGAAACTATTAAACCATTGGTGTTTTACTGGAATTTTACTTTGGCTTTCCTCTAGTCCAGGCCTCTGGATGAGTAACATTTAACTGATTTTCTTTTTCTTTTTTTTTGTTTTGGTGAAACTTCAGATTCTTTAAGCTCTAATGGCCACAATTTGTTCTGTGTATAGTCTTACTTGGAATTAGCCCTTTTTTTTCCTTTTTTTTTTTTTTCCTTGTATGGCTTTAAGCTTAGATTCACAAAGGCATTGAAACACCTAATACCTACTGAAATCAATGGGAACTTAGTTATGAAAGAAGCATAGAAAGAAGAAGTAAGAAATAAGGATATAGGTCCATCTTAGGTTTTTCAGGTTGTACAAATATTTTAACAGGTTACTCCCACAACTGATTTGCTTTAAGTTGAACCAGTACAACTAAGAAAAAAAAAAAAGAAATTTATTTGGGAGCAGGACAGAAAAAAGTGTTTACCTCTTTAGCCAACTTTTCTACTAACAATACTTTAGCAATTACTGACAATATTTTAGCAAAACTGTTGAAGATTCTCACTAACTTATATCGAAATCAAGACTATGATTCACATGTTACAGTTAACAAAACAGGGCCAGGACAGAGGCTCATAATTGTCCATACCACCTGTTAGCATGAGGCCTGGAACAGTTTTGGCCTGTCCTAAGGAATAACCTCCCAAATGATACCTGGCCTCCACCCCAAGATAATAAATAGCTCAGGAGATGGCAAGTACATACCAAAGACTGTTCCTAATAGGTGATCATGCATAAACATCCTAATTTCTATGGAAAAGAGAGTTTAACCCAGAGACTTTGATTTTAAAAATGGTCCTGGCCTGTTTTATTTACTACTAAAAATATAACCTGAAAGTGTACAAGATAGAGACATATAATGCATTTGGAACAATATGCTTGAAACACTATATAGAGAGATTTTTGTATGTGTCTTGCATTATTCTCTAATAAAGATTTCTGTATACATTTTACTTTAGTCTCTGAACAAGCCACTTCAAAATTCTTACTTCAAAATGTTGGGTCATAAATAATTATTTTTTTAACAATAATTTTTAAGACCACTTTCAAACACTTGAACAGGCTTCCTAGTGAGATGGGCAATGCCCCAAGACTGTCAGTGTTTAAGAGGCAATTGGACAATGCCCTTAATAACCTGCTTTAACTTGGTCAGCCCTGAAGTGGTCAGGCAGTTGAACTAGATGATCGTTGTAGGTCCCTTCCAACTGAAAAATCCTGTCCTGTCCTACCCTACCCTATCCTATCCTAGGTTTAATCATATTCCCTCTGTTTCGCCTTCTAACCAAGAAGCCCAAAAGTACAGAAAAATAAAATTTGCAAAAGATAATTAATGATTCAGAATCTGTTAGATGGTATAGTTTGTTCTGGATGTGGGCAAATTTTATCTTTTCTGTAAACAAGGCTGTTAGTTTTGTTAACTAATCTCCCATATGCAAGCAGAAACCCAAACATGTGAATAGCACTTGACTATACAATCAAAGAAATAGGAATCAATAACTGCAGTGTTGTCATCTTCAGGCTTAAAGGTGAGTCCATGTTCTAAAAATTTACTATGCCAATTCTTTTGCTTGCTTGTTCTTGCTATTCTTTTTTAATCCAGGAAAAACAAGGAAACAAACTACTTTAAACAACAGTCCCTTTCCTCTAAATGCATTAAGAGTTGCTCTAATAATTGCAAATTAAATCATATCACAATGTTGGAAATCCAAATACTATCTTAGAGGATGACAACATAAAAATGTTTGGAGCTTAAAGTGGTTTTAGAAATGGCAATCTGTATATTTCCTCAGATTTTTCATCATTTCTTGATTAACACCTACTGAGCTTTAGTAATTCAGTTGATGCAATTTGCTGAACCGTACCCTTCAATTTAAAGTTTCCATGAAAATTCTGGCATAGAATATGTCAAGATTATCACATACTTCCAACAAAATATGCAAACAATGCAAACACATTACTGGTGCACACGTCAAAAGCCTGCACCTGTGACACTAATTTAATTTTTAAAAAATTAATTTGACTCATAAATGTAAAAAAAATGACAAGCTATGACACAGCAACATCTGCCATGCTGGTGGATGATAAATGTACTCAACTTCTAATATTATCAAGCATACAGAGTCACATGAGCAAAGCAAAATGGTGGACTGTGCTTATTGTTTGTTATTTTTATTTTTGTTTTTCAAGGCCTGGCTTTTGCAATCACTGGCTTACTGTTAGGAACACTCATTGTGACCAGTTCAATCTTTTAAAATATGACGTTTACAAACACAGACCAGAATTTTGGCCATAGTCCAACTCAGACTGTAAACCAAAATGTGAACTTTTTCTATCATTTGAAAGAGATTTTTCTCTTTGGTTTTTTTTGTGTTCATTTCAGTGCCCACTTGTAAGAAAAGAAACTCTTCACAGCCTTAAACCGATAGTCTAAAATAAGACAAATATCCCTACAATGCTAGTTAAGTCAGTCAATTTTACTATAGAATTAGAATTATTCATACTATTTCTTGTAAAATTAATTAGTTTGCATACATAGACATTTTTAATTTGATTTTGTATTTGACATTACAGCTGCAACATTTGTCATTTCTGGTGGTTTTGCTGTTAGATTTATTCCACTAAAAGTTAGAGGTTCAACTTATCAAAGTAATTCTATATTTCTGAAAGGAAAATTGAAGACCTGAGGATTAAAACCAAGAGACTTAATGGGTTTTGGAAGTGTTGATAAATTTATTTGGAGTATTTAGAAGTCAAGCTGTCTCTTGGAAAAAAAAAAAAAAAATCCAGAAATCCATTATGAGCTGAATAAAAATATAAAAAATATTGGCCTCAATACTGCTTATGAAATCAGCCTAATAGTTTCCCTTCAATTCTCTTTTCATCTTTGATGATCTGATTTGAAAATACAGCCACTGAGACAGCCAAATCTTCCTCATTATGACCAGGCTGTACAAAAAAAAAAAATTCTCCTTAATTTCAAAAGAGAGATTTCTTGTATGAGGCACCTGTGACTGGAAGAGGAAGCTATAACTGAAATTGCAGTGTTTCCTCTGCTAACTTCTGATTTTATGGGTAGCCAAACCCCTGAGTAGAATACAACTGTTGGATTGCACATGTGTAATGAACTATGGTCCTGTGCTTCAGGAACAAAAGCTGCACCAGAAATACTAGGTGTAACCCTAAAATAAATTAAGGAACCAAACTTGGTTTTGTTCAATCCAAGAAAATTCCTCAGCAATTCAACCTGAATAAAAATACACTTGAACGATAACTACCTGGATAGGCTTAGATAGAAGTTCTAGCATCAAAGAAACTATTCACAGAGTTTCTTTGCCAGATAAGGTAAAAGGCTAAAAGAAGAGCTAGACAGCCTTCCAAACAAATCACAGAAAATGTTTGGTGCTAATCTTCCTCCTTCACAGGAAGTTCCTTTAGGGATGCATTTTCTTTTTTGAGAAAGTGGAAATGTATGAAAGAGTACATGAAACTTCTATCAGACATGTCATATAGAAGCTTCTTAAGAGTTTTGGAAGATTCCTTGTAAGTCAAGGAAGTTACGTGTCTCTTCTATCAAGAAATAAAAAAATGAAAGACAGAGAAACATAAAGACAGTGAGAGCAACAGAAAGAGGATCAGAACAGTTTCTATCTTACCACTGGCCTTCTCTTGCACAAGAAAGTAAGAGTTCTTCAAAGAAATACCAAAAAAGTTGTCTTCAAAGGCCTCCAGGATGTTTGCTGTATTTTATAGCTCATTGAGGAGGAGCTGCTTTCAGTTCTCAAATGCAAAGATAGACTACTCAAATACAAATATTTTAAGGTAAGCAATACTACATCCTTTGTTAATTTTCATAATGCCTCGTTTCTAAGTAAAAATAACAGTTTACTAATAGTATGTATTAATATAATAAAAGCTGTCATGGTCCTCTCAAATCACAGTGACTCATGACAGAATTCATATAATAACTTACCTGGATTTTTGTTGCCAATTACATTTAAATACCTATTATGAGAACTTAAGTCAAATTCAGCATTAAAGAACATATTATTTATGATCATCACCATTATTATGAGTGACTATCTCTGCTTTTAAGATGTGGGAAAAGATAACCCTTCTGTAATTTCCTATACAAAAAATTGATAAGTAAATTGAAAGATCACATGCCACAGCTGAACAAATAAAAAAAAATGCTAAGAAATAAATTGCTTATCTGTGATCCAACATGTTCATGGGCAGATAATCCTCTGATCAGTAGGCTACTCTGATCATAAAGAAATGGCTGCTCACTGCCAGTGTACTCTTTGCTGGGTAAAAAACTGGCTGGATGGCTGGCCCTGAAGAGTTGTGGTGAATGGAGTTAAATCCAGCTGGCAGCTGGTCACAAGTGGTGTTCCCCAGGGCTCAGTATTGGGGCCAGTTCTATTTAATATCTTTATCAGTGTTCTGGATGAGGTGATCGAGTGCACCCTCAGTAAGTTTGCAGATGACACCAATTTTGTAGGGAGGGTTGATCTGCTCAAGGGTAGGGAGGCTCTACAGAGGGATCTGGACAAGGTGGATCAACAGGCCAAGGCCAATTGTATGAGGTTCAACAAGGCCAAGTGCTGGGTCCTGCACTTGGGTCACAACGACCCCATGCAGCACTACAGGCTTGGGGAAGAGTGGCTGGAAACCAGTGGCTGTAAGAGTGACCTGAGGGTGCTGGTTGACAGCCGGCTGAATATGAGCCAGCAGTGTGCCCAGGTGGCCAAGAAGGCCAACCGGCATCCTGGCCTGTATCAGAAATAGCGTGGCCAGCAGGAGCAGGGAGGTGATTGTTCCCCCGTACTGGGCACTGGTGAGGCCGCACCTCGAGTGCTGGGTTCAGTTTTGGGTCCCTCACTGCAAGAAAGTCATTGAGGTGCTGGAGCATGCTCAAAGAAGAGCAATGAAGCTGGTGAAGGGTCTAGAGAAGGGTTCTGAGAAGCAGCTGAGGGAACTGGAGTTGTTCAGCCTGGAGAAAAGGAGGCTGAAAGGAGGTTGTAGTGAGGTGGGTGTCAGTCTCTTCTCCCAAGTAACAAGTGATAGATAGCACGAGAGGAAACAGCCTCAAGTTGCACCGGGGAGGTTTAGACTGGATATTAGGAAAAATTTCTTTACTGAAAGAGTTGTCAAGCATTGGAACAGGCTACCCAGGGAAGTGGTGGAGTCACCACCCCAGGAGGTATTTAAAAGACATGTAGACATGGCATTTAGGGACATGCTTTAGTGGTGGACTTGGCAGTGTTAGGTTAATGGTTGGATTTGATGATCTTAAGATTCTTTTCCAACCTAAATGTTTCTATGATTCTAAAGCATGGTTTAGTATATTTTTTTTTTTTAAAATCAGTAATCTATATTGTGCAGATTAAGGATCTCAAATACGTTTAATGCAAGTTCAATTAATGCATGGATAGTGAAAAATGCTTAAAAGGCATCCATACTCAATAAAGTTTCTGTAATTATTACCACAGGTGTATTGCAAAAGGGGTCATTTAACCAATCTCAACAAGCATTCTGTTTGGAGCAATTAATAACTCTGGAGAAGAAATTCATCAGTATAATAAGACTTCAGGTGGTATCCAGGGCAATTCTGGGACTGGAAATATTTCTCTACACAAACCAATGCTAATGCAGTTGGACAATACCTCAGTAGTATCATATATAAACTGACAAGGCAGAACCAAGAGTTCACCTCTGCTAATGAATGGAGGCTTTCAGGCTGCTTCAGTGGGCACAAGCTCAACACTGAAGGTTGCTCATATGGCAGGACCTCACACAAAACTGGCTAAACTAAGAGACAGTTCACTCTAGAGAATTGTTTCTGAATCACATTCCCAGGATGAGTCATAGATCAAATCTGCAAACTTTATGTGCCTCCTTGTTCATAGATCTATTTGCTTTGAAGAGAAGGATGATTTTTTTTTCAGACTCTGATAGTTAAAAAAGTTCTTAGATGTACTCTCACAGCAAACCCTAACTCTGAAATCTGTCTTTTATACCGAACACTGTTTGCAGTTGAAGGATTCTCTATGATCTAGTTCAGTTCCCTTTCTCACCTTGCTTATGATCTAATACAGAAAAGAGAAAAGGAAAGCATTCTTACCCTGCCTCCTGGGGGAAAGCAGCAGGAGGAGAGAAAGGAGATAAGTTTAGACAGCAATTAGGTTATGCATTTCTGAGGAAAAAGCCTTGCCACCAAACCTATGATCAGAACCCAGAGTTCAGTCATTGTCTTACAACTGATCCTGTCAGCAGTGCCATTACAGGCCCTGAAGAGGCCAGAAAGTGAAGCACATCGGGTGAAGGAAAGGAAACAAAGTGGCTTAGCAGTTAAGACAAAATCTACAATAGTACATAAGGACAACATATATTCTGGAAGTATCAGCAATTACATTGCTGTTGATTTTCTCACCCTCACACTTCCAAATGTCTAGGCAACATAACTTCCTTCCCAAAGGGTGCGGATTCCCAGTGGCTTTCGCATTTAGCAGAGTGATATAAGATCACCCTGCCATGGAAAGGGACACCCTCTACTCCCCTCACATCAGTTCTAGCATTCTAGCAGCCAGGGCAGCTTTCTTCACAAGTGAAAAGTAAACATGCTACAACAAAAAAATATTCATTTTCAGTTGGATCAGAAAGCTGGACTGACTCTTGCCACAGTCCTATGGTATGTGGAGCCAAGAGAGCTTGAGGTTGAAGGCAGAAGGGGTTGGACTACTCACAGTTAGACTGGGTTAAGTTGATCCCAAAATAACACAAGAAAGCTATTGAGACATATAACCAGAAGCAATTTGCAGTGATTAGTACTGATTAAACTCCACTTGACTTCAAAGGAACAAGCCCCTACTTTTCTTGTCTGCAGTGGCATCACTATATATTCTCAAAAAAAAAAAAAAAAAAAAAAAAAAAAAAAAAAAAAAAAGACAGACTAGGTTTCTCTTAACTACAAAATGATTTCTCAAATATCTAGATTATAATATTCCTCTGAATGAGCTACATTTGGTAGAAATACTTGACTTTTGCTGGTAAAAAAACCCTGACAATTTAGGACTCAAAGTGTGGTCTGGATAGTACTTGTATAACATCAGGCTTGATTTTGTACAGACAAATGAACAGTTTATTAGCATTTTCCCACCCTGCCCCAGGCTCTGATGTCTTGTATCCTATATTTCTATCCAAGTGGCAATTAGATCTTCCTATATTTTACCATACCTTATACACCGAGAAAGACCAGCTTTATTCAGACAAACCCCATCATGTACATACAGTATGGATCATTATGCATGTGCATTAATTAATGCATATTGTTGTCAGATGCAATTCTGAAAAATAATACAAATGTCAGCTTCTTGCTGGTATGTTCATTTTAGCTCTACATTATATTCACACTGAGAAATACTTATGGAACAGAAAAACCAGATGGGGCCATAAGTTACATAGTTTAGCCCACCTGAGATTTCTGTGGGGAGATCAGCATAAAACTTTTTCTTCTATGAATATTTGAGGTAAGGCAGAAACAGATGCTGAGCTGTGGAAAATATTAATTGTTCCTAAGGCAAAGAAGACTTTTCCTATTACCAACTTTTAATTTATTTTTGATGTCTCTCTCTGACTTTCTTTCAAAAATAACTAGTGCTGACCCATTTCATATGTTAACTATTTAATTCAATATTTTAATTATTGTGAATGACTAATCTTGTTTTCACTGGAAAGTTATGTATATTTCTTTGAGAGGACCACAAAAAGCATTTATACATGTTTCATCAGTTTCTAAGAGCCGTAGCTAGATGCAGGTGTAAATGATAAATACGAATCTTGTGATTTTGGAGCATAATTATTCATGAATACAGCATGCTATCAAGCAGCATATTAAGAGTGCTTACTATCTGGATATATGGCATAATGCAGTATAAATCTCTGCAGAAATGAAAAGCTGACTAGTCCTTGTGTTCATCTTTTTCAGCCCATAATGTAGGAACAGGGGAAAAGGGTATAAGGAATGAGGAATGGGGAAAGGGAAGGAAAAAGGCATGGGCATGGACAAAGGCAAGGGTGGAAAGGTAGTGGATTTCTACCACATTCCATCTATTTCTAGTTTCATGCCTCAGCACTGGAATGCAACAGGCAGCCGAACATATGCTCTTACTCACTGCAGGAACAGTAATGGCTCTGACAACCCCAGAGAAGGAGGAAGGGTCAAGACAACATAAAACCATTTCAGTCACTTTGTCCCAGTACCTAGAGAGTTGGTTGGACTGAGGCCTTTTATATGAATTAGTTCTGCTTTCTGCCCTCTGATTCAAAAGAAATACAGCATGCCACAAAGAACTTAATGGTACCATATTTAACTGAATTTCTTCTATTTAGAATTCAAATGCACTGCTGCTCTAGTTATAGTCTGTGTTAATGCATCATCTAACCTACCTACCTCCTCCTAGCTTCTTTGATCTTTTAAGGAAATAAGTAGAACCTAGTGAGGCAGAGGTGTTTTGAGGTCTCTGAACAAAGCCTATATCTCATTCTCACAGACTCTGTCATTGCAGATTCAGTTCTCATAAGTGTATGGCACAACCACAGACCTTGCTTTACAGGTTTGCAACTGTGCCTGCTTTTTTTGTACATTCAAAGAAGGAGTGGTTAACTGAGTAGGTGTTCCTCCAAAGAGGGAATAATCATTGGAAAAGGGAAAGAACGCATTTCACCTGTATATGTTTCTAGCAGATAGGCCCAAACCATGATGATCAAAAAGAAGAAAAAAAAAAAAGAATACATGGTATTTATATTCAATTCCCTTTTTAGACAAAAGTGCCACATGTGTTTTTATGTGTAAGAACAAGTCTCTATTTGTTACATTCAAATGCAACTTATCTATAAAGAAAAATAATTTTAAAGCAAACTGAACATGTATCTGTGGTATCTGCTACCAATTACTTTTTAAGCATTATCCAGATCAGCACATGGAGGCTGTAACTCAAAAAATTGTTTTCCATTAGTCACCGTCAGTCAGTGGATATTTGAGAAGCTCAGAAGTGGTGTTTCTTTCATCTTTGACTTGCAACAATTCCACCAAATAATTGACAGGCACTGCTAAACTTCGTAATGTTTTATTTGCAGCATTCAGCTAAAGGTTCTATGTGTGTATATGCCCATGTGCTTGTACATGCATACTTATTTGTTAAACATATAAATGTCATTTGTCTATTACAATGTCCAAAGCCAGGTTTGAAAAACCTACTGAAGTTATACTGACCTTATGCATGTCAATGCCAACATCATACATGACAAACACATGGCATTCATACCTTTACTCTTGCTGCTATTCTTTCATTTATGTCAGGGGATCTCTCACTTGTACTCCAGTTGCAAGCAGTGGGAAAATTCCCCTACAGCTCCTTCTTTCAGCCTAGAGACACTATTTCTGAGATTTTGCAATGTATAAGTAGAGCTTCATGCTATTTCCTTCAACAATAGGCTGAGAATTTGGAAGAGGAAGATAGACACAAGTGATGAATTGTCGTCCCCCAAAATTTCCTGAGAGACGGTAACAAAATGGCTAGTGTAAAAAATGAGGTGGGGGGAACTGAAAAGGGTCAGCAGCATGGATCTTTGTTGAGAAAAAGCAGTGCATGAAGCAATGGAAGATGTAGAACAGTAGAGCAGGACTATAAAATTGGGTCCTGAAGAAGAAAAGGAAAGAAACTGGCAAATGTAGATGATGAATAGAATAGTCTATCAGATAATTCTAAGGTATGTGAGTCAGCTCTCCTGAATTAGTCCCCAATCTGCCTTTCACCAAGTGATCTTGAAAAAGATGCATTCCCTTTTAGTGCTTCAGCTTCCTTATCAGCAAAACAAGGATATAAAATATACAACTCTCACAAAGAGCTGAGAAGACATTTAATTTGTGATTTGGAAGTAACGACACTAATCTGCTATTAGAGAATGAAAAATTACTTTGTTTTTTACTATTTGGTATGCAAATGCCTAGTAACCATAACTGAGAAAAGTTCTATTGTGCATGGTACTGTACGAAAACACAGAAAGAAAAAAATTCTGACATTGAAAGGTACAGATACAAAAAATTATGAGAAAAACAAAGGTACATAGTGACTTCGGAAAAAAAAGATATCTTAAAAATGTAGACCACATATAAGCATATGTGCTGTCGTATTTTCTTTGTGTGTGAGGATGGAGGACTGTGGTACAATTAGAAGCAAGGCAGAATTAACATTGTTGTTCTCAATTTCAGAACTGTCATTCAGCAAGAAAAGAGACACTGAGATTTTGAGAAACATAGACTGAGAGACCAGAGAAATCAAAGGCAATGAAAAATCTGAGATTTTTATCCAAGAACAGTTAGTGTGAGATAAGTACCTTTCATGAAAATAATAAATGTCTTTTATTTTATTCCAAACAGGAAGGAAGATAGGCTCCTGAAACTTGAAAATGGTCAATAATGACAAAAGCACCCAAGAGAAACAAAGAGAAGTTCATAACTAAGAAAAACTCCACAATTTGAGTGGAAACTACAAGTCTAGCAGCAGATATGGCTTAGAATCTACTTTCACATTTCTTTCCTTCTAATTCTTGGATAATACTAAGGTTTTCTTTGTTGTACTCAATGAAATAGCCCACCAGACCTACCAGGCATGTAACAGACTTGTAAAACTACTTCCTTTCCATGCTCAGACAAGATAAGTAGATCTTAAGAGGAGAGAGCACTGAAAATTTCCTTCACTTTCTGGCTTCTAAAAGGAGTTGTAATGTCGTGTTTCTCAGACCATGAGGAGGCATACAATGATTTGGAGGACCTAATAAACCTCTGGAGACAACATTCTCCTTTTTCATCAAAGTTATTTCACAGGGATATTTGACTCACAAGGGTAAGAGCATTTTCAAACTATATTCCCTGTACTCTCCAAGATTTTAACTTTAGCAGGTTTTAATCTAGCACTTTGTTTGTCTGATTCCCATTTATGTTCTCCTTCAAAAAATGCTCTTCTTTTGGTTTATAGCACCACATAGCTTTGGCCAGCTTCTAAAGTGTTTTTAAGAAAGAATTCAATGGACTGCTATATAGATAATTTATGCAGAAATTACTGTCAGTCTCATGGGCAGCCACCGAGCCTCACTGTGATTGGAACTAATAACTGTTACCAAGATATGATAATTTTATTTAACATTAGGAAACCATCTGGTGCCTTCATTTCTTGTTGCAGCTTAATGCCACTGTTTTACTCAATCCACTCTCATTAAAACAAGACAAAGCAGCTAAGGAAAAACATACACAGATGATAAATTTATCCTCTCAATCATCTTTCTGCAACCCCCCCCCAGAACTCATACTCTCATAGATTTTTGAAGTAGAAGTGGACTACTAAAATCTAATCTGAGCTCCTGTATAATGAAGGCTATCTATTTCATTGAGTAGCCACTAAATCAAAAGCATAACATGTTTGAGCTATGCTATATCTATTTTCCTCACAATGGCTGCATGTGATGGATGAATCCAGCCCACTCATAGACAAGTTATACCAGTGGTTAATTGCTCTCACTCTTAAATATATGCACCTTATTTCTAGTCTGAATCTGCCTAACTTCAGCTTTAAAACATTGGATCTCATTATGCCTTTTTCTGCTAGATTAAACAGTCATCTGCTGTCAAAAGTCTCATTCCCATTAAGGCACTTACAGACCATGATCAAGTCACCTCTTAACCTCTTCAGCAGATTAAACAGACCAATCTTCTTTAACCTCTAACTACAATGCTTATTTCCAAACCTACAGCCATTCTTTCACCTTTAATGAACTCTTTCCAATTTTAAACATATTTTTGAAGTGTGGTCACCAGAACAGGACACAATAGTTCATTAGTAGTTTCCCTAATGCCGTATAAAAAGGCAGTGTTACTTCCTACTTGACATTCACTTGTCTATATATCAGACAATATAATATATACCATTTAAACACCTCCTTTAGATTACTGATAAAACAGAAAGTATTCTGCAAGGAATTTAAAATGTGAATATTTATCCTGAGGTTTTTTACACACAATGCAGAAAACATACACAGCTCCTCTGTCTTTTCTATACTATCTATGCTTTCCTATATTATCTACCTCCAGTGTCACTTCTGCCACTTAAGATATTTTTTGATAGTTTTTGTCTCCCTTTATCAATTTCCTGTTCTTAACTGCTTTTTATATTATTATTTAGTAGTAGTATATATGAGCTGTTCAACTCTAGTAGTACCTTTTAAGGCAATTCCACTTACAGTCTTATTTTAAAATATTTTCTCGCATTTTCATTTTCTTCACGTAAGGAAATTATATTCCTGAAACAATTTGCTTATACAAAATAGAAGTATATTTTGAAAACACACAAATATAGATATACTATGTTGACCAGAACTACAGTATTCTGTTTTCTGGTAACTCAGCCTCATTAGGTAAAAACACCTCATTTTACCAGAAAGTTTACACTAACAGATAGACTGTATACAAATGTTTTGGTTTATCTTTCATGGAATATATGTTTAATTAGATTGTATTCCTTACACAGGTAGCTCTAGTGAATAGCATTTACACCAAGCAAACTAGTTTTCACCTGCAAGTTGCTTCAGACACTGAATGAATCAAATGAGGTTGTATAGTTCCCATTTAGTATTCTTTTTGAGCATGATTTTCACTCATTGCCTGAACTACAAGAACAGTTGTAGCTACTGCTAGTGCTTAGGTTTGGATCAACTTCATTAGGTAAAGAATAACAATTAATTTACATACTACTAGATAAGATAGTAAACATCACAAGAACATTTGGAGTCATTTGGTTGCTAGCTGGAACAGAAATTCTTAACTATCAGTGCAGTTTCATGTCACAAAATACTTACTAACCATGATCTGTTCATACATAAAGCCCAGAAAATACATTTGTTCAACAGAATAAACCTTAATTTGACATTAAATGTATGAGCTGAATAAAGAAATCCTTTGTTTTGTTCTGATTTCTCTTTTTCATTCATAGAGAAGGAGGAGAATTTGTTAATGTACTGAAAGCAACACCAAATTATGTGATCTGACACCATAAATCTGTTGTGTATAAGTCTAGGTTATTTTAACTGCAAATATCTTCTATGCAGGATGAACAATTGCTATTTCATTAGAAGTAGGTTCTCTCTAGTTCTTGGATACAATATACTAGATAAGCATGAAGTACATCTAGATAAATAGAAACAGAAGAAGAAAGAGAGCAGAGAGAAACAATTGTGCAAGAAAGGGAGCAGTATATTAACACTCAAAGGAGAAAAACATCCAGAGAAATAGAAACAGTCTCTGTGCGCTTAAAAACCCCACAGATTATGCACATACAACAAAGGAAAATGAGTGAATAAGAGAGAAAACTAAGGGTGGGGAGAAGGAAAACTAAAAACTAAGATGCAGAGAAAAGTGCTTCTTGCAACTAGAAGGAAAGACACTGCTAATTTAAACTTGCTTCCTAATATTTTAGAGTCCACAGTTTGAATCTGAATTAGAGCAACTTCAAAGTTTTCTGCCAGACAAAAAAAAGAAATTAAAGCCCTGTAGTGTTTTCTGGTAACTCAATATATACCTTGTGTCATCTCTTTATGTCCTGAGACGAAAATCATTTTGACTCTTTTAATAACCTCAGTCTTCAAACTTTCAGTGTTGTTTCTTTTAACTGCTTCATATTTTTCCTGACATCAAGAGACCTCTAATTGATTAGTTACTTCTATTAACTTCATCAGCTCCTTTTCCAACAAGTATTCTGGTGAAAATACTCAGAACCTTCCCAATGTGTGCTATAAGTTAATCAGCCCAAAACATTCCAAGATACTGAAGTTGAATTGATTTTTATTTCCAAGCAGAAGTTGAAAGCCCTATAATTATTTTTAAAAATTAAAACTATGTGTACACTTCGATTGGCTTTAAGGTCACAAGATGAAATAGTGACAATTTAGCCTTGATATCTAAACAAATTTTACACTCTCTGAATCCAATAAGGGGAATTGAGCACACATTCTTGAATTACTGCACCAGTTTACAAGTTACCTTGGACCTCAATTTGTCCAGTTTCACATGCCAATGTAACAGACACCACAAAGCTTTAGGTGACAGCATAATAACTTATAAAACCAGAATATACTAGCTAAAAGTCTTCCAAATGTACCAATGATCAGATAAATATTGTTAAACACCTTTCTCTCTGGAAGATCTGAGACAACTCTCTGCTATCAAATACAAGGAGTTAGAGAGCAAACTATCTTCTCTCCCTTCATGCATGCTTCTCACTAATTTAAGCCCACTTAAATGCAGCATATTTCACTATATTTCAAACTGAATTATCTTAGTAACAGGTTAAAAGGAATAGAAAAACTGGAAGAATCTGAGGTTTTTATATGGATCCCAAATTTCATTCAAAAGTTTTCAAAAAATACGAAGTTCAAAAGGTATTTCTCAGTCCAGCCACTAATATCCTTAGTGTAGTCTGGTTGCTTAAAATAGACTACAATTAAGTATACTACTATTGAACTGATACTGGAACTCGTAACCTGACAAACCTAATTCATGTACATGAATATAGGAGATCTGTCTGAGCAAAGTGTTTAGGTTTCTTCACCTTCTCCACTGCTTAAATTCAACACTTCAAGCAAAAATCGTCAGAGAAATTGCCTTTTTTCCCCCATGAGAGATTTTGCATTTGATTCATTTGCTATCTTGCAAATCCTCAAAAAAGTGGTTTTCAGTTGATTTTGACAGCAATGGGAATCATATCTGATGCTTCTCAGCAAGGTGCACAAGCTTTCCCCCCACAACTGGGATATAGCATCTTTTCAAACAGAATATAAAACTTACCTTGAAGAAAGTCATGGTTGCACCATCTTCAACTGCCCCATACTCTATCTTTGTCTGTTTGGCCAAATCATCAGCAGAATCAATAGGGGATTCCATACGTTCCACTGTCAGAAAGGCGGCTAGGTTAGCAGTGTACGAGGAAATGATGATAAGTGTGAAAAACCACCAAATGCCTCCCACTATCCTGGTGGAGAGGGCTTTGGGCATGAGCTCAGAACCTAATGAAAACCAGGGGAGAAAGGTGAAACCAATGCACAGAAAACAATTATTAAATGTTCAGCACTTTTTGCCACAGTGGGGAGGTGGAATCACTGTGCAAAAAAATCTTTAAGCTACAGGCTTACAGGTACTGCTTGTACAAACACACACAACTGAAATGAAAAATAAGAACTGATTACACTTATAAAGACAGACCTTTTTGGAGCTGTGGGAATCAAAAGATAGTAATGGGAGACTCAATGATCAGTGCCTTTTTTAAATTTCTAAATATACATATATAGCAATATGAAAAAAGCAGTTACTTGAACTGGCTTTCCAGAAAAAACTCCTAGCTGGACTGAGCCTCTAAGTTAATACCAGTATTGAAGCACTTACACAGTTCTTTATCTTTAAAGCACTAAATAAATACTACTGAAGTATTTTGTAAAAAATCACTTGAGTAAATAAAGCTATTGATGAAAGGAGCAGATATGAAATAAAATATTTCATACCTGAAATAGAAAATCTGAAATCTATTATAAATACGCTTTTGACTTTTGCCATTTGTATTGCTACAAAGGGTTGTTTATTGACTGCTTAGATAAAAAAATTAACATCTCCCATCTCTATAGTTAGCCCCACAATTTCAGATAAACATGGGTGGTTATGCCACACACTTAATTTGATAGAGCAGCAATGAAAATATCAGACCGCTATGCATAAACTAGATAAAGATAGATTATAATGCATTGCTGGAGTTGCCTGCTCATGGCACTAAAGAATGGAGGGGGATACAGACACTGTATAGTAATTTGCATAATTATTAATGCTAATTTAGAGTCTAATGAGACAAATTGAAGCACATAAACTCCTCTTGTGCCTAATTACTAAAAATAGGGAAAAATGAAATTCAGTGTAATTTACAACCACAAATATTTATTATAAATGAGCATGTATGGATTTTTTTCCATAACATTGTAATTGAATGGAATGAAATTTCTAATGATGTCAAATAAACAATTTCAAGCTTCATCGTAACAACTTCATGTAAGATCTTTTAGAAGTATCTGGAAACTTGTTTTCAAAGAAACAGTTTTATCATATCCACTATACCACTGTGCCAAAGCAATCACTTTTTGTTAATTCGTCACTATGCTTGCTTTTAACTCTCCTGGGTAAAATGGAATGAAGGCAAGATGGACTATTTTATTCCTGTTAAATTTTAGTGTTTATATTGAATTATTTAAGGAACTGGTCCAGCAAGGTAACACATCTTCATATAAATGAAAGATTATGCCAAACTTCCAACGTCAATGCCAAAAAAGAAAAGAAAGGAGAAGGGGGAGGGGGAAGGGAGGAAGGAGAGGAAGAAAACCAAAGAAAAGGAAAAAAGAAGTGGTATCATAACTGGACTATCGTATTCAAAAACAGCCCATCTTACCCTGCAGTTCATCTTACCCTTGCTGTTTCAAACAAAAAAAGCTGACAGACTTGGACATGACAGCCAACTCCAGCGCCAGACTCTGCCTAGAATTCTGCAAGGAAAAAAGTAGAAAAGTACCTTTCTGATGTAGTTGCTCCTAGGCCCTGTTAGTCAGACACTTAGACACCGTAACACTAACAGATTTCCCAATAAGCCCACCATCATTAACTCTCTTTAATTGCTCTCGTTTCACTTAAAAAGCAACACCAGTAAAGTCAGATAGGACTGGGAAGAAAAGAGTGGAAACATTTGCCGCAGTTGCCCCAATTACCACAAGTTCATACCTTACCAAGGACTGAAACAGAGTGCCACCTAGGCCCATGAAACAGAGCCTGGTTAGGGGCTGACTGTCATGTACCCAAGGTAACGTCATGTCCAGCACTATATCCCACAGTTTCCTGGGAGCGGGGGGTGTCAGCAAGACATGTATGAGTTCCCTCTATCATGTATCCTCCAGCACTAAGCAAGTGTTTTGTAAAGAAGCAGCACTTAGTAAGTTAATGTCAGTATGGCCCAAGCGCTATTATATTGTTTCTAATGGAAAGTTATTGCTGTTAGGCGAGAACTTCCATGCTTGTGTAAAAGCCTACTTTCAAATAACTTTTTAAATAAGTAATTATCAAAATCAAGACTGATACTTCAGCCTTAGAATGGTGCCTGAATAACTAGTTTTCCTTCATGGAAAACTATTATCTTCCAAAGGCATCTTTTAAAACTAATGTCTTTTTTTTTTTTTTTCCTATTTTGATTGTCAGGAAACATTTAGATGCTGGGGACTAAAATACCTTTTTCTTGCAAAAAGATGATGCAAAAACCTAAATTTTTTTTTTCCCTCCTCTAGAACTATGAAGAAGCGTACAGCCACATAAGGAATAAAAGTCAGCATTCATAGTGATTTTGACAATCCTGAGAACTGTGAACAGAATTCAAAATACCTTGTTTCATTCAGTATCTATTTTTGGTAGCTCCTTTGAAAGCAACCATTACCTTACAAACATATATTTAGGAGCTGTGCTTAGGCTATATAATTTCTTGAAATGTATGATAATCACATTGATATTAAACACTTAGCAAAATATAGTTGTAT
>JAVJGG010000013.1:17891531-17919031 GCA_035590195.1 Aviceda cuculoides | reverse complement strand
ACCTGAAAATCACTGCAGCACAGTGCAATGTAACCAGCACAATAATTAATAATATTACAGAGTTTAATTACTAAAACAATATTAATGTATTTTCCTAATTTCTCAAATCGTTAAAGCCACTCTGTTAAAAACCCTGGGATAGGCATCCCTTATGAAAGAACTATTTTTTAATCTATCATATAATCAAAGCTATCTGAATAATGCATCTGTCACTTCAGAAAATGCAATTTTCTTCACAATAATATTTCAAACACATTAAAATTCAGAAAATCAAATGTTCCACTTTTATGCTCTTAATGTAGTGTTAAAACACCTCTCATCTTAAAAGTCTCTACTTGACAAAGAAATGTTTCATATGGTTCTCCAAAGTAATACTGACATGCTGTTCGAAAAAGTTGATTGGGTTCTAATTAAACATTGTGACCTGAATTCTTCTATTACTTTGTAGTAATACTAGATCAGAAGTTTACCATCTCATTAAAAAGATAAGTATCTTTCACGTCATTTTGTCATCAATCCAACAAAACTTTGAAACCAAGCACTCAATGAAACTGAAGCAGATTTTTATATTCTTTTGCTGAGAGATATTTGAAAATGAAATTGGAAAATATCTTGTTCTTGTGAGGACAATGTTTGCTAGATAAAGCAAATGTATTTTAGAAATTTAAAGTAACTATCAATGTGCAAATACTATTTTAGTGGCGGCAATTTTACTGAATAACCTAAAATATAAATTGATAACTTTACCTTTTTGTTCTGATATATTATCTTGTTTATTTATTTTGATATTGTTTTGAAGAGCAGAAAAAAGGTCCATATTTGCAAAGAATGGAAGAAATAACCTTTTTTAGGAGAAAGAAACACTGCAATCTGAGTCCTAGACTCAGTCTAGGACCAAGTCACATCCCATTGTTTTAGAATTCTCTATATTTTTATTCTTCGGTCCACAACATAGGATATAAAATGTCTTTTTTTATTATTTTATGGATACTAAGGAGTGTTTAAAAATGCTTAAGAAAAAAAATAAGAGAAAAGAAAGTAAGGAAAATAAAACTGGCCTATTATGGATAAATATTGTCCCACCTTATTTTAATGTCTGGGATTAGATTGTCTGATGTAAGCATCTTAAGCTACAGATCCTTTAATTAATTTTTTGTATTACACATGTGTACAAGTTTTATGCTGTTTAACCCATTGCAATAAATATTTGTGTATCATAGAGATACAGAATAAGTTCAGGTTCACTCAGGAGGTCATGTAATCCAGCATCCTGCTCAGGGTAAGGTCAACCACTAATTCAGAACAGGAAGTTGTCCAGTCAGGTCTCAAAAACCACCAAAGATAAAAATTCCACAACTCATCTGGGCAACATGTTCCTGTGTTTAATTATCCTAATAATGATTTTTTTTTTCTTTAGGTCATGCTGGAACGTCCCTTATTTCAAACTATGAAGCACTATGCAGCTTTGGGAAGAGCCCAACTCCATCTTTTTTTGATCAGCACCTCTCATTAAAAAGTGCCTAGTAGGAAACCTCCTCTTGTTTGATGCTAGAAAAGCCCAGCTCACCCAGCCTCTCTTCACAAGTCCCATGCTTTAGACTCCAAGCAGCTTTGTGACCTCTGCTCAAGTTTATTCAAGTATTGGGGGGGGCAGAACTGCTCACAGTATTTAAACGTGGTATAATAAATGCTATTATGGGAATAATCACTTTTCTTTGATTAACTGACTACACTCCTACTAATGTAAATGCAGAATACTCCAGCTCAATCAAGAAGACAAACATAAAACAGAGAGGAAACCTCAGTACTCAAGTGAGATGATGCAGTTTTGAAGATTGATCTCCCTGATAGTTGATAACAGGTATTCTTACCATTTACCCTTTTCTATTAGGGTTTACTCTACAATTTCAGATACAGTCTCTTTACTTAATTTCTAACACCTTCAGGTGTTTGCAATACTTGAAGAAATAAACTTTAAATGAGCTTTAAAAAACCTGTGCTCCACTTTTCCTCTTTGTTGCTACCCACTGAAAAGTTACAATTACTCTTCCAAAACTATTGGCTAGTATATGTTTAGAAGTCAGCAATCATAGCAGTCCACAGGAAAGGGAAGATTTGTGTCAAATATGATTCTACTTTAGGGACATTCCATGATATTAGAAGTTAAAATTAGGATGCCCAATGGGCAGACAGAGAACCTACTTCAGAAATGTATCATTTCACTTGCAAATTATTTGAGACAGACCGTAACTAAGCTCTGTATTCATACAGTGTTCGGAATAATGGAGCCCTGATCTTACAAGCCTGCTAAGTAAAAATAATAGTGAATACTTAAAAAAACCAAGAACAGTATTTTGGAAAAACCTGCTCTGATAATTCTCTAATCAAATACTGGATTTTTCAGTGCAGCCCCTGGGTGCATGTGAAGAATAGAAATGACCATAAACAATGTTTTTTGAGGGAATACCACATTATGTTTGGCATAGCTACATAGTTAGAGTCATGAATGAACAGTGTAAATGAAGACTGACTGTACTTCATACTATGCTGTCTGGTTGTGGAACTTCTCAGTGCTCTTTATGTTGCAATGCACATAAGGAGACCAGCTTTAGCAAAGCTGCTTTTCTATATCCTATGGAACATGGTATGCAGGGGCAGAAAGTGGAAAATATCTCATGATTATAACCTTTAGGATTCTAGAAAGTTCAGCTCAATACAAAATTCTGCCAGTCATCTAAGACAGTATCTATATTGACAGCATCAACAAAGAGGTCCCTTCTCAGGCATAAACTTTCCAGTTGTCTACACTGAGAATGCCTGCTTTTAGACTCAATAGCAGTCCATATTGAACCTGTTTGGCTTAAGGGCCTGGTATGGTATCAACTGTACTCTACTGCTAGCATCTCAGCCTCCCTTTTTATTTGGGAGCTTGTTTTTGCACACTCTGGGCACAGGAAGGCTTCTTGCCATGATGTCACAAGATTCTGTTCCTTTATTCTTGACCTGCAGGCACCCACTCCTCCCCTCCAGTGTCCACAGTGCGAGACAAACTCAGGAAGACACACGTGACTAATTCTGGATAAACTAGAGGAGTTTCTGCAGTTTTGGTCAGTAAATAAAGACAGAGTCTTACAGAGCCACAGGGCTCAGTCTAGATGACCTCTAAAAGTGATTGTAGTTACAGGGTTCTGTGCTCACAAACTACACTACGTGCAGTACATCCTGTCACACACTGACTGCTGCTTTCTGTTGCTTTCATGAAAGATGTGGTCTAGTATGTTCTGTACAAATTGATTCAATTCAAAGCTGCTGAGAATCTATGTATAAAATGTACCCTCCAGTTTAAGTAGTTCTCAACTTAAAAACCTATCAGTTTCTCTCTGACAGTATTCTGTTTTAAAAGCAAATTCATAGACAGGCTTAATACAGACTTTAATATCCAGAGTTAAAGACATTTTTAATTTAAGCTCTATTTTCTGGAGAGCAATACAACTTATTAAAGAGAGAAGAAAACACAAACCCTACAATTTAAAGGAAAGAGAAAATGGATTAGTGGAGTAATATTTGCAGTTGGTTTTTCAATATATTAAGACATGGCTGTCTAGGAGTATTACACAGAACTGAATTTATACCTGTTGCGAACATACAGCTAGTCTTTGTGGGATAAAGACTGATTGGCCCCATTACTAATATTTACACACCATTTTAGTTTTCTATGTTGTTTTCAGATATTTACAAAATGGCTGTGTACTGTCATTAAATGATATTCAGCATGTTACCTGTAAAATTCCTACAGAGAACTTTCACCAAAAATCTAAAACAGTGTCTCTTTTTTAGGTTGGGGTGGGGAGAGCTGTGGGGAATTTTTTTTTTTTTTTTTTGCCTGAGGATCAAAAAAGCAAAACACATGGGATCTTTAAATCACAGTTTGATACTGAATATTTAACTAAAAATCCATTATAGTTATCAGTCACCATTATAGTGCCTGGAGTTTAAATCTTGTTTAAAAATCCATACTGACCAACAAATTTTCATCCTTACGTCAGACATGATACTGTCTTCCATTTTGTCCTAAATCAGAGCCATGTATTGACTATGGAAAGGCTAAGAAAAATCTATATTCTACAGGATAGTTTGGAATTACAAGTCAAAAATCAAATGCAATAAGTTGAATTCTTGGTCTGATGCAGTCAGATAGAATAGTTCCTTATATTCATGGAATTATGAGTAATTTTGGGCAGGGAAAGGGAAGGGGAATACTGATTGTAAAGAATTATGGTGCAAGTATGACTTAAAGGACTAACGAGATTACTTACTGGTAGCTGTGTTTAATTTCTTTAAATTACATTTTTTTCCGTGATATTACAACCAGACAATGCTGCTACTGTGTTTACTATTTTGAGCATGATGTATAAACCAACATACCCCATATAGCTCAGCAATATATGCCACAGACAAAGATAGAACACACTTAGAGTGTGCATACTATTCTAGCACTATTTCAAACCTGCCAAATTAACCCAGATACTTTTCCTTCATTCCCTCCCTTTTCTTTGGATAAGGACTACAAAGAAATGTGAAGGAAAGATGATTACCCACTTACATGCACAGACATCTCTCTTGCACAATCAGACCAAGAAGTGGGCAGACAACAGCTTTCACTGCAAAACCCTTAGCACAAAGATTTCACAAGCTGTAAGGCTTCATCTAATGAGCACGATTTGAGAAATGAAAAGAATCTTACCCCATTTTCTTCATGAACTGCTGAGCATACTGATTTAATACTGGATATTGCTGAACACAACAAAATATCAAGGCGTTCATGTGAGGTACTCTTAACTCTAGCAAATTACACATTCTGTCATTCACCAGAGCAAAGAGTAAGAATGATTCTTCTAGACATTGTTTTTCAGGGCTTCTGACCAGGACTATACCCTCAATCCAGATCTTGCTGCATCAGAACTGACAGTCAGATAAATTATAATGTTTTAAAACTTTTTCAAGAATATCCAGAATATGAGATGGATGCTTTATTATAACGTATTACACTACTCAACAATAAAACATGTTTCTTTTTCCCTTTACTAAAGCCTGCATTTCTTTTTTCTAAATTATGCCTTTTAGAAAAATCAAGATATTTGTTTGGCTGCCTGGATGTCAGACCAGACTCATTACCTCACCTTATCTGATGATTGCTGAGCTGTGAACAGAGCCTGTTATTGTCAACACCCCTGCCCTGCTCAAATACCCTTGTCAGTGCAGTAATTGCCCTGCCTGTACTGTGATCAATTTCCACATCATCTTCCCTCGTGGAGCCACTCCACTTTTGCTGCTCCCTAACAAGAACTAGTCATCCAACACTTTTTTTTTTTTATATGCAAAAAAATCCTCATCTAAACTAGTTGCATTGAATCACCATCACCTCTCCATTGCTTATAAATGGAACATAATGTGACTGACTTTTTAGATACCTAAAAGATTAACTTTAAGCTTTCTAAACTTAGGGGATATCGATCAATCCAAAGTCTAGAAAGGCACAAGATTCATGTGCAAGTCATGTACTGTCTTTACAGAAGTGTGTTCTACAGGTCTACTCCTATCCCTTTCAATGGCTTACAGGCACTATTAACTTTAAACATGAATAGGATCCTGTTAAATCCAATTGAGTCAGAGATTAAATACAAATATGTAAGTTATTGCAGGATCAGGACCAAAATCTTCACTATACGAATAAAAATATCTTGTCCCATTTTTCTACAACTTTAGCTTCCCGGTTAATATTAAAAACCTAAACATTCAATTAGTTTATAAGCAAGTAACATAAAAACTGTGAAGCAAATTTCTGCTATCAGCAACATGAACGATACAGGAATAATATCATCCAGCAAAAGTGGATATGTGATGATTTATGGAAGTTACCTACTTTTACTGCTGTATTAGCTACTAGTCCTGCAGTTAAATCCCAAGGAATGTACCCTTGGGGACTACAGAAATGTGCAGGTTGGTCATAGCTCAAGTCTGAACCAAAACTAAGAAAGGCTGTTTTGTTTGTTGAAAAGAAATACTATAAAATATATACTAAGTATGGATCTGTTCTCAAACCTGCTGAAGACAAAGAGAATCTTTCTTTTGATTGTAATGTGCTTAGGTATTTAGTACCATTCTACTTGATATACAGTGAAGAAAGATAACTTTAAAATGTCAGAATTACTAAAAATTTCTTAGACTCTTATGTGATAATTAGTATAAGTATAAAATAACTGAAAAATTTGTTTCTACAGATATGAATCAAGGGTTTATTAAAATTCATTATTTTCTGTATTAAAGAAATAGTATATTATAATTGTAATTAAAGATTATTATATGCTAGAAATAAAAGTCAGATATACACACAACCTCATTTTTGCAGCACTAGCCAAGTTCTTATTGCTTAATTTATTAAATATACTGTTTTCAGTCCTTAAATAATTTTTGAACTTACAAAACATTAGTCCAGAGGGGGCAGTACATTGGAGGATGTTATGAACACTAAGGAGAACAAAGGACTAAGAAGAGCTTAGAAATATTAGATTAATAGTTTGGGAGAACAGAACGTGAGGTTGATCTGAACTGCACAATGTTACCCAGCAATACAGAATAAAGGGCAGTATTATTGTAAGAGATGAACAGGGAAGACAGTGCTATTCATAGCAGGACAGGCAAAAAGTTAAAATGACGGGGGAGGAAAGCCTAAGGGTGGGTAGAATCAACTGAGAAGTTTTCTACATTTTGCCTGCAAGTTAGGCCCAGATATCCCATTAGAAATAGAAGAAGGAAAGATAAGACTTCTCCACTGAAGATTTCCTGAGGGGAAGGGGAATCTGAGTGGGCAATGAGCCAGACTAGCTGATTTCTAGAGCAGCCTTGGTAAGGGGAGGAGCATTAGCAAGGACACGATGCACGCATGTGGTGCTCTGGCAATCCATAAAGCAGTGGAGGGTCCGTCAGGAATATTAAGCAGCTAGTACCTCCTGGCTGTTGCAAATTCTGCCAAGGCCAGAGAGTCAACATAAGTTATTTAAAACTGGCTTTATAAGTAAAGAGTCGCAGCCTACCCTGACTTCTGTACCTGAAGCATGACTCAGAGAAACAGAGTATTTGTTGTGTTAGAATACATTTTGCCCCCTTCTTAGTGACACGATTAAACTGATATATCCAATATGATTTTCCCATTTGTATGATTTGCTCTTTAGTGCTCTTAACATACTTGAGAATCTTTATTTCTTAATTTGTATTCCTTTATTCCTATATCTAGATAGTAATAAACAACTTGGTGTTACTTCCAAAAATGGGTTATTCTCAATACTTATAGCTTTTGCTTGCATTTTCCCTTCTAAATAGCCTACGCCAATCTGTTTTGTATAACATTATTACTTCTTTACCAGAAAGGATTACTATTATTTACCCAAATATGGGTTTCCCTGAGTATATTGAAAAAATGGGAGAAATAGAAAACTGATGACTTTGGAAATTTCTCACCTTCACTTCTAGAAAGACCTTTGAATATCCTGGCAATCAATAAATTCTTTTCTAAACCCGAGTTTAAAAATCAGAGTTGAAGATTCAAAACAATTAAAAAGAAGATCTATGTATATAATGCAAACTGAACTGAAGTGGTACTAATTCCACTGTTATTTGAAAATAAGGATAAGGCCAGGAGGAGGCAGGGAAAGGGAGAATGGCTGAAGCTGAAGTTATCTCATCAGGGAAAGTGGAGATGTAGAACAAACATTAATCTCACAGTCTATACATTGCTGAACCTCCTTAGATATGCCTGTCTTTGGTGGGCCAGAATTGGAAAGATTTTGTACTGCCAGAAATATTGCGGTACAGTTTCACTGGCTGGCTGGCTGGCTGCTATCACTTCTTCTACGTGCTTGTTTGCTCTCCTTCTATCTCTTTCCTCTTTTTTTCTGTATTTACATTTGATGTCTGGTGCTACTGACAGTGGGGTAATGGAATAAGCAAACCACACACACTCTGTCTTGCTAAGCCAAGATTAATTTCAACATCTGCAGCTCTATAGTGCAATCAAAGAAAAACAGCAAAAGAGCACGCAAACCCCATATTACTATCTAACAGCCAAACCCTTCTGTTCAACTGCCTGGCCCTATGTCTGGCCTAAACATTTCTGGCAACTTAAACCTTATTCTGCCTTCAGGAACACCCTGTATTTGCACATTCCTTCCTCATGATTTCCAAGCTCATCTTGAAGGGTGACTGTCCCAGGCCTGCAACCATACAACAGTAAACATTTAGGACCAGAGGCCTGAACTTCCTCAGCAGATGCCTCGTCCAGGGATGCATAGTATGTGCCTCTGATTCACAGGGCTGAGTCTTCTGCTGAGTCTTATGCCTAAGAGAAGTGAAATTTTTTTTCAAATATATGTAGTGAGTAAAACCAGCCAGCTAAGAGACTTTTGCATTCTAGGCCCTCCTCAGCTTGAGCAGTTTTGAACTCACTGTTTCTAATGTCCAGGAGGGCACCTCTCTCACAGGTAAAAGCCTAGGATGGAAGTCTATCTACTGAACTTTGGCCAGTAGACATACAAAAGTTGGGTAAGGAAGATAGGAGAAAAAAAAAACCAAACAAAAAAAACCCCAAAACAAACAAACAAACAAACAAAACCCCAAAGCCTCCAACAGACTCACCGCAGGATACAGCTGAGCCCCTCAGCCAAGATGGTGGCACCTCTGGGAAAGTGTATTTAAGAAAGTGCAAAAAATGCCAGGCAGCAAGAAAGAAGGGAGAAAAAGGTGAGAAACAGCAGAAGAAACACCAAAGTGAGAGAAATAAGAGGGGAGGAGGTGCTCTGGGCACCAGAACAGAGATTCCCCTGCAGCACATGGAGAGAACCACAGTGGAGCAGAGTTTTTTCCTGAAGGACTGCAGGCCATGACAAAGCTGATGCTGGGGCAGAGGAAAAGTGTGAGGGGGAAAGAGCAAGAGAGAAACCGGTATGTACTAAACACAAACTGCTTGGGGGTGGGTAGTGGAATCTGGAGTGAAGGAGTGAAGCTGAGCTTGGGAAAGCAAGGAGGAAAGGTGTTGTCTCAGTGTTTGTCTTTATTTCTCACCTTCTGAACCTATTTTAGCCCATGACAGTAACTGCTAAGCAATCTCTCTGCCTTTATCTTGACCCATGAGCTTTCTCATCCTATTTTCTCCCCTTGTCCTGCTGCAGAAGGGAGCAAGCAAGTGGCTGGATGGGCATTTGGCCCTTAGCCAAGGTTAACCTCCCACAACATGGAATTCACTTATTTCCTCTAATGAGTCCTCCATTGGGAGGTGAGAACTGAGCTCTGGTCAACAGTTTGAGCAGCTGCCCTCACACAGCACAAAGGACCTTCCCATGCTCCATCCACAAACTACAATAAGACTTAAATGCTTATTAACACAGTTGTTCTGGAACTATTCAGCAGAGCTATGTTTAGATACCCAGCAAAAGACAAAGTCTAAAATGTAAGTGCCTCCACATAGATGACACGAGACTAGTCATCATCTGAATGTTTTTCTATGGCTTGAAGATTGCATAGAAAAACAAAAGAGCCTGTACACAAATATAAACCATTGTTTTCTATACAGAATTCATTCCCTTCATCACCTCTTTCACTTCTGCTAAATCTTATACACATTTCTCCCTCTTCTCTTTCCACTGCCTTTCCAGCTACTTCTGGAATATTTACAGAAGCTTTAGAAATGCTAGATACAAATGAAACAGTGATACTATCAAGATATGCATGAAATGAACCTAAGTAACCATGTAATCTTCTTAGTGTGACCCTCTTCAGCTCCCACCCACCCCCACTATTTGTTGTGCTCACTTGTTCTGTCATGTCTATAATTAGACTTGTATGCTTCTCCAGCCAGAAACCATGTCTTATTTGCTCTGTGAAGTCTGTAGCATATTTAGTCCTGCATGAGAAACATCTTCCTCAGTCCATGGTACTTTTCAGGTTTTCAAAGAAATCTTAATCTGTATAAAAAAATAAAATCGAGAGCCACAAACTGTTGTGTTTGTGGGATTGTACTTGAGAGAGTACTGCTACAGACTTCCTAATGCTTTTAACTCTTCTGTAGACATCTACTTCTGCCCACAGTCAGAGATAAAGTACTTATCTAAATTAATTGCATCCTTGGTATTTACCAGAGAACGCAGAAAGTCCAAATTCAAGTTCTTGCTTTTCTTCAGTCAGTAACTGACATAAACAGGGAAAAAAACCCCTATTACTCACTTTCAAGGGGCACCTGTTTCTCCTTCCACTGTCTTCTCTTATTTTGACTAGAAATTCTACTACAAATATGAAAGTTTCAGAAAAATGATCACTTTTTCTATAAATGTTTTGCTATGGCACATGTCCCAGTAAAAAATTACATCACTGATGATTCCTGGACAGCTCTGGTCAATAAATTACAAATTATGTCACAAACAATAATACACTTGAGAAGAGTTAAAATATAGATAATTACTTTTTCTAAGTCCAAATCAAACCTTAACAGCTTATGATTAGTGTGAAAACAGCCATAAAGAGCCAAAAAAAATATAGCAGGAGGGTGTTTTCAGACACAGCTTTTCTCCCTGTATTTCCTTTTTATTTGTTCAGACCTCTTCCAGTTCAGAGTACTTGCAGCATTTTGGATCCTAGAATGAGACATTTTGGTCTCTGTGTCCTGTCTAAACACACTTGCTTCAGAGCTTAGCACAAGGCTCTAGGTTTCACTGTTGCTTGAAGTGCCTAAAATTTCCTTTCTCATTTAATAGCCCTGTTGTGTATCATGCAATAGAACTTCAGCATCACATCAATATTTAGTTAGGGCACTGTAAGATTATACAATTGTTATATCTGCCTTATCCACTTCTTATAAAACATAAACTACACAGAACACCAATCCTTGCTTGGCTCACATTACAATAAACCCAAAAGAATCTCTAAAGATCACTGTTTGTAAAGAACTCTTATTTATTTTTTGCCTAAAAGACAGGAGATATGCCCTGTATCACAGTGTGTCTTTATTGATCAATACCAACTCTTTAACAAAAATACTAATGCTCACCCTAAACTATCCCTGCAGTACTTGAAATTTCCTTAGAGCTCTTCCTTCTAAGTATTGACTAGCACACGTGATTTCTTCTAATTTAAACACCTGTAACAGATTTGCGGGCCCAAAGTTATATTATACAAGAAAATAATTTCTAATTTCCTAAAGGTTCATATTTGACAGGTGATTGACTTGCTTATCTTCACAGCTTATAAATTAATGTTATACATTTTATAGGGCCTCCATTCCCTAGGCTCAGTAGCCCTGTATTGCATCATTGCTACTGGGTTTTGGTAGATTAAGCAATTGATGAACTATTTTAAAAGGTGCTTGCCAGAGGGAGAAAACCTTTACAGGTCTTTAGCCTTCTGTAGAGAAAAAGAAGGCATTACAGAGTGTCCTGTGTGCAACTATAAAGACCAGACTCAAATTTATGGAAGCGGAATTCAAAGAAAGTGGGGTAATAGGTTTATTTGATGTTTATTTGACACTTAGAAATAAACCTTGGCGTCCTCTGTTTGGGGGTGAGAGGCAGTACTGGATATTTTGGTATTTTTAGTAGAAAAAGAAACTAGTCTGTTTAAATGTGAAATGTGGACAGTAGTAAAATGAAATCAATCTTTTATATAGCAGCATGGTTTAACCATAAAATTAATGATATATTATTCTGCTTGTGACTTGAATATGTATAAAAGATAATGATTTAGTTACAAGCCTGATCTCTGGAGTGAGGGGATAAGGCAGTGTAGCTACGGACATGCTTCTGCATCATATGTCTAAAAATATGCCCCAAATGAAGTGCTCCTAATGCAGGAGTTAATACATCTTTCTGTGATAAATCTGTGCTTACATATACATACTATATAGTACGTTAGGCTATAATTTAGGTTCTATCAATACTCATCAGTGAAGAATACTGTGGAAAATTGTTTTTCTCCTTTAATTCTTTGTAATTTGGCACCAGACATAAAATTCCAGGGATGCTGTGTTCTGGTATGAAGTGTTCTAAAATCTCATATTTATAATTATTTTAATTAAAATAGGCAGCAGCCGGAAAACTCTCATCTTCTATGTTAGGATTTTACTCTAATCTCACAGTTTGTCAATACTGTTTCTATATTACAACACTTAATTACTTCAGTGTTGCTTTTATGGGTTAATTTTATAGTCTTCAAATGAATTTACTGACAATAATGTCAAAATTATAACAGACAATCTGGCAGTAGAAGCCATATTTTCAAAAGGCCTTCATTTTTCTAATAAATTATTTTAAAGTTGATGGGTTTCTTCCATGGGTTCTCTTGGGAAAATTATTCTAATAACTCTAAGTGGATCTGAGTAACTGCAGCAAAAACCACTGAGGTTATATTCCTTTCCTTCATACTGTACAAGGAACTTCTGGGGAACTGTAAGAAACAATCACAATTACTGATTTTTTTTGTTTGTTTCTGAGATACTGCAAAGTATTGCTGTCCTAAGGATAATGCTGAAGTGTACAGACAGTATGGTCATTCTTAAAAATTGTAGTTCAAATTCTCCAGCTGATACCCTTCTACAAAATAAGAGTCACATCAGAACTGAAAGCATCATCCCTTTCCACTAGTTTGCTTTTGAGGAGCATTATTATCTTTAAAAAAATTATTACTATTTTGAAGACCATGGGAAAAATCACAAAAGGCATACCATAACATTTAAAGATGGAAAATCTACCCCCTGTCAACACTAGTGGCTCTCATTTATTTCCTTGCCCGTCTCACAGATACACAATTAGGATTTGATTAACATGGATTCTACATCTATTAAAACTATGTGCTATAAACTATTGAAATATGTAGACTTTGCATGCTCCTGAATAATAAACCCATAGTAATTAAAATAGCAACACTGTGAAATGTGGATAAACCCAAAGTTTACACAGGCAAACATCCTGAGTTGAATCCTAGAAAGGTGATCATTAGAAAACACAGCTAATCTTTGCCAAGATAATCTTTCCTTTACACTTGCAAAGAGGAAATTGCATGAATTAGGAAGAGAAACTACCCAAAAGGTATGAATTCTTCAACTGTGATGGCATGGACTACAAAAACAGAGGGCGTTGTATTTTCTATTTATATTTTTATTGATGCTGCTTACAATATCACGCTGTATCCCCAAACTCACTCAGTAAATAATTTACTGAGCTGTGATGCTCCAATTGTTTGGGCATAAATGGATATTACTTTTTAGTATATTGTAAAACAAGAAAACAATTGAAAACATTTTGCGTTCTCAGTGCCATATCTCTTGGAAATACTAAACAAATGATCAACATTTGAAAAAAAAGATACTCAATATGAAACCAGACATTATAAGTACAACTGAAGTTTCTACTATAAACTATAGAAATTTACACAATGTTATATAACTTGCACCAGCACAAAAAAAACCCCAAACACATGGTGAAATGAAGAATTAATTTGAGAAAGATGGAGAATGGGGAAGGGAAACCAAAATTTTGAATACAGACTGTGAAAATGGCTGTCAGCAGAGACAAGGAAGAAAAAAGTCTCAGAGGATCTGGGATATAGTGCTGCATCCGTAACGGATTTATATGACACAAAATTTGATCAAAGGGGATAAAGAGGATAATCCGAATTAATTCAGTCTTCATTCTATCTTAAAAAGTAACATCTTTCTACTAGTGACTGTTCTTCTATCTGATTCAGTTCATATTGACTCAAAAAATGCATCCATTCAGTGATAGTAAAGAAACCTATACTAAAACCAGAAATAGTCAAGACCACCAGTATTCAATTAATTTTCCAGTTGAACCTGGCAAGGGAAGAGAAGACTGAAAGAGTAGAAGGAATTAACTGTTTGTTCCAGGACTGTCTTCTGATTATTTGTAATTCGTTCTGAAAAAAATAATTAGATATACATTTTACATATAAAAGTTTACATCTAATATAGTTAGTTCAGCTAGCACGCAAACATACTAGGGAATGTGTAGAAGGGGTATGCTGCAGACCTGAAGGCCACAACAGAGATCTATACCTTTCCTGTCCCACTGGGGTTCTGAGATTCAAATAGAAGAAGCATTAGACCTGTCTGGTTAAGATATAATAACTTAATGAATGCTTACAGAAATCCAGAAAAGGTATCATCAGGTACTCTGTATATTCCTGCTACTGCCTTGATATAAAAAACCCACTTTGTGTCTTAAGTTTTCACATGTGTTAATGAACTGCTTTCACTTACAGTGGCATACCCACTTACAGAAGCCTATTGTTATCCCCATCAGAGGGCTGGAGTGAGCACTGATTTGCAATGAATCAAAGCTTACCTTTATAATAATGCATTATACAAACAGTCACTCCTGCCTGGTACCTATCAGTGAAATAAAAGTACTGGTGACAGCCATCTTATTTCGGCTGATTAGAATTTATCCTTGGACAGCCCTGGAAGTTTTCTGTAAACAGGAAAAGACAAACAACACTGTGCTGAAAATGTTAATAGACATGTCAACATTATTGAATGTAGGAAGACCATCTCTCTAGTTGGAGAATGATACTCTTTTTGGTATTGACTATTACAAATTTTGGGGGTGATCCTCATCTGACATAAACCAGGAGGTTTTATAGTAGGCAGGTCCATGAGGGCAACCCCATTTGATACTGATTAGTTTTGAAAACTTTATCAAGCAAAACTCTTCTCCATTCACGGTTTCCTCTTCAAACTATTATAGCATAGTCAAAAGATAGGCATGTAACTTTCAGGAATTCCTCCAAAAAAGGGAGTATTTTCCACTGTCCCATTCTAAATTTAGTTTTAGTAAATGGATGGAGAAAGTTTGTAGAGACAGACCTTTTCACTAGCTCACAGTCATCAAAGAATATCCCTGACATCTAAAGAAGGAAAATGTCACACCTATCTTCAAAAAAAGGCTAGGAAGGAAGATCCAGGGACTTACAGACTGGTAAACCCCACCTCAGCCTCTGGGGACATTATGGGAAAAATCCTCCTGGAAGCCACTACCAGATAGAAAAAGGACAAGGTGTTTCAGAACAACCAGAGATTTATCAAGGATAAATCATACCTAACCAACTTAACTACTTTCAGTGATAAAAAGACTAGTTCTGTGGATGAGAGGAGAGCAGCAGATGTTATCTTGATTTTAGTGACTGTTTATCAGAGTGTCCCATAACATCTCTATTGCCAAACTGGGAAGGTAATGCCTGCATGTCAGTAGTCTGCAAGGGAGAGGAAAAATTGGTTGGATTTCCGGACTTGAAGAAGAGTGGAAACTATTCAAAATTTAGCTGACAGCCAGTAATGAACAGTATTTCTCATTGGCTTGATACAAGAGCCAAAGCTGTTTAATAGTTTCATCAGCAACTTGGATAGTGGAATGGAATGCACCTCAGCAGCCTCCCAGGTAAAGCCAAACCAGGAGAAGAGAGGTTAATGCACTGGAGAGCAGGGCTGCCATTCAGAGGGAATTCAGCAAGATGGAAGAACAGCCTGACCAAAACCTTGTGAGTTTTAACAAAGGCAGATGAAAAGTCCTGCAGTTTGGAAGCAAAAACACCATGTACGCTACAGGTGGGTACCGACTGGCTGTAAGGAGGCTTTTCAGAAAAGGACCAAACTAAACACAAGTGTCCTAAAAGCAATAAATGCTAACCACATACCAGTCTGTACTAGCAAAAGTACAGCCAGAAGGTCAAGAGAAGTGATTGTTCCTGCCTATTGAGTAATCATGAGGCTACACCTGGAGTACTGATTCCAGTTCTGGGCTACCCAGTAAAGAAAAACATGGACATCCTGGAGTCCAGCAGAGATCATCAAGATTAGTGAGAGAACTAGAGTACATGATGTAGAAGATGACAATGCGAGATCTGGGTTTCAGCCTGCAGAAATAAAAATAGAGGGAGATCTAGTTGCTCCTTTCAGTTACCTCAAGGGTTAATGGACTCAGGTTCTTCCTGGAGATGTACAGAGAAAGGACAAAAGGCAGAAAAAGAAATTCTGCCTGGACATAAGTTTTTCACAGTGAGGGTGCTTAAGCACTGGATCACATTACAGGGAAGTTGTGCAATCTCCATCCTTGGAGATCTCGAAAACTTGACTTGGGCACAGCTCTGGGAAACCTTCAAAGTTACCCTGCTTTCAGTGTTGGGGATTGGAGCAGATGACAACCAGAGGTCTCTTCCAACACAATGTGTTCTATAATTCTATCATATTCTCTAGCAGACATGTATTTACATGAGAGGACAAGACTGAGGTGAGCAGCCTTTTTTAGCACCACAGAAGTGCAACTTAAGACTGCTATGTAACCTGCCTGAAGGAGTTAATAAACATGTTGCCCTTGTGTACAAGGATGTAGGAAATATAGATTATATGCAAGTTGTCTTCAAGCATGAGCTTCAACTGTGGGCTATGCAATGGAGCAGACATAGCCAAGGAAACTGGAAGAACCTGGCCTCTCTGACGTGTTTGACCCCTGAAGTATTAAAAGATCAACAGCTTTCATTTTCCAGGAGCTTTATAACAGATATTTCCTAAGGACCAGGCAATTTTTTTGAGTTTTTTAATACAGCATGGTTATGCATCTTAAGGCAGGCATCTCAGAAATCAGGAACATAAAATTATTAGTTATTGTACAGGAATATATATGTTCGGTATATAGAAATATATAGGAGTATGTATGATTTAACATATGGAAAAACGTTATTCTAAAAAGTTAAGTACATTAAGAAAAATATTTTTGCAAGTTTATACGTGAGAAACTCTTTTGTATTAGAGGGAAAAATACAGCTTATTGTTCATTCAATCAGACCATTACTGCTACTATTTAGCCAAGTAGAAACTAATCTCTCAGGTGCACTGTTCTGCTTTTGAGCAAAACAGGTCATGCGGGAAATAAATAACATTTATGATGGAAGCACTTCTAGTCTGTAAGATCTGTGACAGCAAAGTTAACAAATATGGTCACAGTAGTAAGTATCAAGCCCATTCACAGACTGTCCAATAAGCTAACTATATCTGTTGGTAATTTAAATAAAAGAAGCCCTTTTGCCCTCTAAAGTCCATTTCAAAGCATTTCCAGCATCATCCTTGAATGTCCACTAAATGCACAGTCCCAAAGCAGAAATTGTTTCCTGCTTACAACTATTTCTTCTTCTTCTTTATCTGCCCCCCACACACACACTTACTTTTAAATCTGTTTATTTTCAGCAGTGTCCTTTCTGGAATTTAGAATATTAAAGAAAAAGCTAGGAAATAAAATTGTGAAATACATAGGCCAAGACTTCCTGAAATATAAATCAAACCTGCATGAGCAAGCTGGCAGAGAGTTTTCTCTGTCATCTGGTACCACTCTCCTCTAACAAACAACCACTTTGGTACTAAGAATTTTTAAGCAAGATAATGATTTTGTAGAAGGTAAGCAAAAAATGAAATACAGCATGTAAATCTACACCACAGCACCCAGATACTAAAGTTAGCTCTCACAGACCAAGATAGCTTTTACTCAGCCTAAGTGTGCTGCGCTGCAAGCATGCACTGCAAGCAGTCTAGCCATCGCTAAGGGGTCTGATAGGCTACATTTCCTTGTTTATTTAAGCAGTAACTATTGTTTTGAGAAGCGTACTTGCCCAATATACCCAATATTACCTGAGCTGGTTTTTGTCTATCCAACTATACAGTGACTCTGCCTGCACATGTGAAATTTACTTTGAAGAGAAAAAAAATTGTTAAAACCAAGGTGCCCATGCATGAGATTATTAAAAATACAGACCTACAATCAAACATGATTAAGTGATCATTTCTTAATGCCAGGCAGGTTACTACAGTAATCTGTGTATTTTCCTTTTGTCTGTCCCATTAATTGTAAGGTCGAATTCAACAGTTTATACCACCTTCACTGAATTTAAGCTAACACATATTATCTTGCCACAAGGATAACTTAAGAATATTCATTGTTACATTAGTATTGGTTGCAGAGGATAACCTAAGAAAAAAACCCAAACAAACATTGTATGCCCTTATCCTTACTATGGACCGGAATGCATGACATAAATTTTGCCACTGACATTAGCATTTCATTTAGCTTTTCACCAGGCTACATTTTCAGACTGGTATTTTTATAGACTGCCTTTAATAGTTTGGAAGAGTTACTCTTCTCACTGTGAACATGCAATTCTCTGCAACTTGAGTGATCAAGTATCTACATATAAAATAGGTAAGCCACTGACATAGCTCATATATGCATGAAAGCAAATCATTAAAGATATTCCACAAAAATATTTTGTCTGAATCTGGGTTTAGTCAAAGTGTGTCTTAGCAGGAAATATGTAAGGGTTCTCTAAATACCTGAGACTTCAAGAAAAATTCTGAAAGAGGAGCACCCGTCTTTCTTTCCTATATTTTCTTTTACAAGCATAAAATTTTGTATGCTTCATTCAATCCATCATATTGCAAAAAATCTTGAAATGTTTTCACTTTGTATTTAGAATAGCCTAATTTCACCGAGTTTATCACTTGTCTCAAGCAACAGTCACAACCTAAAACAAGATAGCTTCCTTATACCTTCTGCTAATTTAGCTTTCCATCCATATTCATCTCTAAAATAAGAGAAATATTTGTCATGAGAAGGAACTGGCTGGTGACCAAAGAAGCAAGTCAGCTGCTTTACAACAGGAAGTATCTTTTTGTTTATATTGTACTTGCTTGCAAATAACTCCTTCTGGGCTGCAGGCAATAGGGTGCTGTAAACTAATTACTACATGCAAAGAGACTTTGCCTGTCATATATAGCTGCAGGGAAGCATCTTATTATTCACCACTCTATTGAAGGAAAAAATAAGACTACAAATGATACCTATTCTATTTTATTTCTCAAAAAACAACGCTGGTTATTTTTTTACCCACACTGTAATATCCTAAAGCAGCTAGTACTATAGCTTTGCTTTTAAAAGAGATATTTTCATTTGGTTTTGCTTTTTTTTAATAGTGTGTACTAAACAACCCTGAGAAACACAAATCAAATCAGAGTATTCTCACGATGTAAGAAATCATTTTACAATTATATGACTCTTATACTAGCAAACTCTCCGACACTGCTTGAGCATTCTTTCATTCTCTCCATCCTGTTCTAATATAAAAGTTACAATAATTATGGTCAGTTTCTATACTAATTAAGCTGATATCAACACACTCCACTAAGACTTAATAGCAAATCAGGTGTTTTTTTCTACAATTACAAACTTGGTATCACAGTGAGCTGTTTCAAAAAAACAAAAAGGGTATTATTTTATCTTTCTAATGCTTGCAGAATCTTTTTAAACACTCTAATTGTTTAAAAGATAGGCCCAGATGAGACATAAATGCCATGACTGCAGTGAGTATTATTATCTTACTGTAGCAGTGAGGGTAGATTAATTTTGGGCAGAAGACTTAGCTATAATATGAATATTCAGTAATTCTTTCAAGAAAAAAAGTCAGCCATTGTTGTATTACATTATTGCATACCTTCATATATCAGGTTACAGTCCTACATTACAAAAAAAAATCTTTAAAACAAATAATTATAAATAAATAGTGATTATTTCATTATTAATTTAAATTCCATTCTTAAGAATCAGTCATTTTATAACTAATGTGGAGACTAAATACCCTCAACGGTAATGGCTGAACAGAATGGTAGCAGTTACCTGCACCTGTATTTCATGAGACTTTATTAAGAAACCATTTACACATATAAAGTACCTCTTTATGTAAAAACACAGAGATGGATTTTGAGGGTAATTTACCAAACACTTGGAGGATAATGAGAGATAATGGTTCCATGAAACTTATAATTTGAATTCAATGTTTTACCAAAAAAAAGTGTGTTTGAGTATAGAGTGACATAATATTTTTCACCAAAGAACATTTTTACATAATTATATTCTTTGGGAATAAAATTATCCAAGTTTGCTACTCCTGATCTAAGCAACTGGTTGCTTTCCAGTCATATTTAGAGATATATTTGGCTTTGCATGGCAAAGATTTTGGTAGCTGGGGGGCTACGGGGGTAGCTTCTGTGAGAAGCTGCTCGAAGCCTCCCCCATGTCTGACAGAGCCAATGCCAGCCGGCTCCAAGATGGACCCACCACTGGCCAAGGCTGAGCCCATCAGCGATGGTGGTAGTGCCTCTGGGAGAACAGAGTTAAGAAGGAAAAAAACCACACAACAGAAACTGCAGCCAGAGGGAGGAGTGAGAACATGAAAGAGAACCAGCCCTGCAGCCCCCCAGGTCAGTGCAGAAGGAGGGCAGGAGATGCTCCAGGCGCCGGAGCAGAGATTCCCCTGCAGCCCCTGAGGAAGACCATGGTGAGGCAGGCTGTCCCCCCCCAGCCCAGGGAGGTCCACGGGGGAGCAGATCTCCACCTGCAGCCCGGGGAGAGAGGACCCCACGCCGGAGCAGGGGGATGCCCGAAGGAGGCTGGGACCCCGTGGGAAGCCCGCGCTGGAGCAGGCTCCTGGCAGGACCTGTGGATCCGTGGGGGACCCACGCTGGAGCAGTCTGTGCCTGAAGGACTGCAGCCCATGGAAAGGGAACCACGCTGGAGCAGTTCGTGAAGAACTGCAGCCCGTGGGGAGGACTCACAGTGGAGAATTTCGTGGAGTACTGTCTCCCGTGGGAGGGACCCCACGCCGGAGCAGGGTATGAGTGAGGAGTCCTCCTCCTGAGGAGGAAGGAGCAGCAGAGACAACGTGTGATGAACTGACCCCAACTCCCATTCCCCATCCCCCTGCGCTGCGAGAGAGAAGTGGGAGTGGAGTTGAGCCTGGGGAGGAGGAAGGGGTGGGGGAAGGTAGGTTTTTTTAAGATTTGGTTTTATTTCTCATTACCCTACTCTGATTTGATTGGTATTAAATTAAACAAATTTCCCCAAGTCGAGTCTGTTTTGCCCATGACAGTAACTGGTGAATGAACTCTGCCTGTCCTTATCTTGACCCACGAGCCCTTTGTAATATTTTCTCTCCCCTGTCCAGCTGAGGAGGGGAGTGACAGAGCGGCTTTGGTGGGCACCCAATGTCCAGCCAGGGTCAATCCACCACAACATATTTAAAAAATAATAACGAGGGTGAGTGGAGAACTGATTTTACTGCAAAATATGCCCTGTGATGGCAACATGTAGATAAACCATATTGCTTTACAGTAATGCGTATGCTATTAGTCATCTATCTTTTGGGTTGGTTTTCTAAGTGGAATGGAATTTATGGTATATAGCACCTAAAATGCACAAACCAATTTGCAAGTCAATGTAAAGCTGATTAAAAAAAAAAAAAGTAATGTTGTATTAAACCAGACAGGAATAAAGGTGGAGGCTCACAGAAGCAGGAAAACTGTAATGAGGAAATGTGGTTTGTTATTTTTTCTCCTGAATTTCATATTCCTTTCTCAATACCACACATGGGTATTTTGTAAGTTACCATTTTGCTTAAGGCTGGTATGAAATAATTTCTCATAATCCTAGGATCATCTAGAAAAAGTTAGGATATCTCTTCTTTAAGGATCAAGATAGTGCAGAGGCTGCTAGTATGTTTCCTAGTAGAAAGGCGCTCTCAAATTACACACTCAATCAGCAGTCTGATGTTAAATCTTACCCCATAAATTGACATGGAATATATCCAAATGATTAAAAACTTTTGTATTCCCTGCTAGTAATTCATACTATTAGTTTACCATAAACACATCAATCGAATGTCTCATCCTAACATCAAACAATAACAAAGTCAAGCTAAGCAGAGAAGCAGGAAGTTTAAAAAAAAAGAAAAAAAAACAATCCCTAAAATTTTATTTGAGAGAGGGAGGGAAGGTGCAGCCAGAGGACAGAACTGATTTACCTTGTAAAAAACCCACAATGGATTGGAAAAGGCTGTAGAAACCTGAGGCTTTTGTTCATTTTTCCCTTGCTGAGTGCTTGTTCTTAGGAGGTGGAGTTAAGTATGTGGATACATGGGACGCACCAATATTCTTTAGAGATTGATGTCCCCAAGTCTTTCATTTTAAAACTGAAAAAGGTATGAGATGTAAGTTAAGAGTTCTTTCTAAAAAAAATTATACTCTGATATTTCTAGAATTTCTGTGAAAATTAGCAGTTCTTAAGTAAAAATTAATCCTACACTTTTTAACCCATACATATTGTAAAAAAGGCAGGAGCAGGCAGTCCATTGCTTCTCTGAGTAGCTCAACTTTAAAACTCTGTCCCTGTATCTCTTCATCTTTGTAAAATATTTTGAGATGTTTTTATCGTAAGCATTATTATTACACACAGACCCAACCATGTCAACATGTCTAGATGTGAGATTGCACAGGAATATGCAGGTCCTGCAAAACTGGCAGTAATGCTCAGGCAATCTTTACTCTCGTGGCACACACACAAAAAAAAAGTAGTCTTTAGGACAGTGTTAGGAGAACATTGGTGGTAAAAGGGGACATATTAACATTCTGACCTTAGTGAGGATATATTCTGCACCAGTGCCACATTGTCATAATGTATTTCACTGTAGTTCCCTGCCCTCATGCACAGCAGTCTTCCTTAGTGGCTGATTTAAGAGTTTAGAGGAAAACCCAGTGAAAAACAACACTGTGCATGCAAGACATGCAATTTTCTAAGGCACATATTTGGCTAAACAAACCTTACTTTCACTGAAACACAAGCTAGAGAACACATTTCTGGGTAACGGCAACTTCCATTCCAGAGTTCAACTTTCAGTGTCTTCAGCTGCAGAGTAGTTCAAAAGAATCTGCAACCATTTTTCAGTAGGAATATGTTTTATTCCTTCCACAAGCCAGAAGGGGGGGGGGTGGAAATCACAAAGGAAAAAAATTTAGGTTAGCTTTGCCCAAACTTTCCTTTTATGATAAGACTAATTCTGGAGAATTTAATCAAGTTATTAGTGACTGAAAACATAGAAATAAAAGCAACATAGTTACACAGTTCTTACCACAATGCTCACCACTGAAACTAAAACTAATCAATCAGTGCTTGAGATGCACAATTTATTAACTGGCACATTGCAAGAGATCCACTCCTATTTTCCTCTTTCAGACTACCCTAAAAAATCAGCTTTCCATGTAGTGATTGATGAAGGTTTATGAAATGATGGATGTTTCTAAAATTTACAAGCTTTTTTTTTTTTTAAACTCTATACAACAGAGATAGAAGTTTAAACAGTGACTTCACCTTGAAGCTAATTTGTCTGGCAAGTTCTTTAGCCTCCTTGTCCGCCTGGCTTGACACACTTCCGGATGTTAGTGGTAAGAGGGCTGTCTTCATAGATGTGCCACACATTTCACAACAGAAGTCTTGTGACCTGGCCACAAATGACATTGCTTAGAATAGCATGTTCTCATAATGTTCTTGTGTGCTTGTTTAAACAAACTATTTGCAAAACAATCCATAGAAACACAAGTGGTGTCAAGACCAGTAGCTTAAAAGTACCTCCCTCTGCCCCAAATCACACTGTCTTGAAAAAAATGTGTTGAGAATTATCTATACTACAAATATATATTCTCTCACGTCATTGAGCAAAGTATTAACAACTGACTTACATATTGCTATTATCTATATTTTATTAGTAATTTGTTACATTTTAAAACTTACCTTATACCTGCAACAAATTAAAACTGTAAATTATAAAGACCTAACTATTATTACAAATATTAAATTGGACCCGGGAGCTTGAACCTTAAATCCACGAATTTCAGCTTCTGCAAGAGCACGGCCTGTCCTCCCTTGAACACATAATTTGTCTATAGGGCATACTGCAGGCAGCAGTCCAGGACAGTGAGAAACCACACAGCCTTGATAGTACAGCACCAAGGCCAACCCGCTAAACCCTACCTTCTCAGCAGGGTTTATCAGCTCTGACTCAGTGCCACGCTAACAGGAAAGTTGCAGCTTCCAATTTGTAGGCAGGGATGAGCTTATTCTGCCTGTACTCTGAGCCAAATAATGTACTAGTTACAATTTGGAATACAGTAACTTTGCTTATTACATAGGGATATGGCCTTTCAAGTACCTTCTCCTTCCCAGATGGGAAAGGAGAAAGACCAAACAAACCCCATGGGTATAAGATTTCATTTAAGGATAATCACAGAATAGTTGATGTTCAAAGGGACCTCTGGAGATCCTTGCTCAAAGCAGGGCCAAACAGAGGATGTTGCTCAGGTCTGTTTCCAGTCACATTTTTAATACCTCCAAGGACAGAAACTCCACCACCTCTCTGGGCAACCTGTGTTAGTGCTTTGACCATCTTCACGGTAAAAAAAGTGTTTTCTTGCATTCAGATTGAATTTTGTGGGTTTCAGTTTGTGCCCATTGCCTCTCGTCCTGTTGCTGGATACCACTGACAAGAGCCTGGCTCTGCCTTCTTTACAACTTCCTTTCAGATATTTGTACACATGGATAAGATCCCCCTGAGCCTTCTCTTCTTCAGGCTGAACACTCCCAGCTCTCTTAGCCTCTCCTTCTATGAAGGATGTTCCAGCCCCTCAATCACCTTCATGGTACTGCACTGGATTCACTCCAGTAAGTCCGTATCTTTCTTGTACCCTGACCCGGACACAGCCCCAACCTGGACCCAGCACTCCAGACCTCTCAGCAGTGCTGAGTAGAGGAATGATCACCTCCCTCAAACTACTGGCAATGTTCTTCCTAAGGCAGCCCAGGATACCATTAGCCTTCTTTGCTGCAAGGGCACATTGCTGCCTCATCATCAGCTTGGTGTCCACCAGGGTCCCCGGGTCCTCTCCTTCTACGCTCCTTTCCAGCTGGTCGGCTGGTGTTATTCTTCTCCAGGGGCAGAACTTTGCTCTTCTCTTCGTTCAACTTTATGAGACTCCTCCAGCCTGTTGAGGTTCCTCTGGATGGCAGCACAACCTTCTGGTGTACCAGCCACTCCTCCCAGTTTTGTATCATCTGCAAATTTGGGGAGGGTGCACTCTGTCTCATCATCCAGGTCATTAATGACACTGAATAGCAGTGGCCCCAGTATTGACCCCTGGAGTATACCAGTAGTGACCATTCTGCAGCTGGACTTTGTGCTGCTTACCACAATCCTTTGAGCCAGGCAGCTCAGCCAGTTCTTAATCCACATTTTACTGACCCCATTTAACTAGGCTGTACTTTATTAGTTTTTTCTACGAGGATATTAAGGAAGAAGCATCGAAATCCTTGCTGAAGTCAAGATAAACAACATCCACTGCTTTCCCCTTGTCCACTAAGCTAATCATTTCATCATAGTCACAAATCAAATTTTAAGTTAATTTCCAAGTTAATTTCCTAAAAATCATTCAGAAGCGGTTGCTTCAGACTTTTGTCCTTGTTTCATTATTATTATTATTTATTTAAGGGAAATGATGCATCATTATTTTGGTTGTTTTCTCCCCCACTTACACTTACTATCAATTCCATCATACTCATTTTCCCTCCACACTGCAATTACCACCATATCACAACGTTAATTACATCTCTAAGCCTGAATGTCAGACGAACCTCTAATTTGACCACACAATGCTGGAAGGAACACAGCCCTCTCAAAGTATTTTGTTTGACCGTAAGTTCTGAGTTTGCACAATGTTCAGGAAAAAAAACAAACAAACAAAAATATATACATGCACACACAAAGCATAGAACTTTTTTTATATTTGGAATAAATGCAAAAGAACAGACTGAAGTGACTTACTTTCTACTCAATGCCTTACCCTAAAAGAGAGAGTGTGTGTGTGTGTGTGTATGTGTATATATATATATATGTATGTACCTACAGTAACAAACTTAAGTGCTTACTTCTTTGCAAGAGCTCTTCTTTCTTCTGGTGTATAATCCAGAGATCCTATTGCTCCTTCACCTTTGGTTGGCATAAATCCAATAATAGCTAGTAAAGCTGTTCTTACTAAAATGGGAAAACAGAGATACAAACAAGGTTGCAGAAACAACTGTTATTTCATCTCACTCTACACTCAGTGAAGTTGCAGTTCTGCCTGCAAAACTTCATTTTGTCCAAAGGAGTGGTCTGAATTTCATACAAGCAGCACTGGGTTTTTTGGCACACAGTAAGGCTTTCTTCATTTTTTAAACTTCACATTATAAATGAAAGGTAAGGCCTTATTCTTCCATCAGCCAACACAGAGAAGAAAAGATAAGTTGTCACAAAAATGTCACATCAGTATAGTAACTAGAGTTCCAGACTTTAAAAGTGGGTTCTGAAGACAAAAAGGCAAGGCAGAATTAACATATAAAGGGGGGGGGGGGAAGAGGAGGATTCATAAGGCGTCCTTTTTGTGCGGGTTTTCTACTAGACACAATTTCTGCAATTCAGTACACACAAGCTCAGTGGTTTTCTTTTATGCAATGTACTGCAGAATTTGTTCCTTTTATGTCATCATGCTGGGGAAGAAGCTTACTTAAAAATACTAATAACAGTTCACAACAGAATTGTCATCTAAAACATCTCTTTTGACAGTATCTATCCTTCAATTTTGTTTTACATAGTCATGAAATTTAAGAATTCAAGACAATTTGCTAGTAGATTTGGTAAACAAATATCACATGGAGATAAGTACCACAAAACAGAGATAGAATATTTACACCTCCTAGTTAGAGGACAGTATTTTCTACTCTTTAAAAAAAGATAGATTTTACAAAAGTTAAAGAGTGGTCTGCTAGAAAATTCCTAAGATCTTATCAACATATTTTAGAAGCGCAACTGATATCCAAAGAAATAATTGATGTACGGTACTCAGCAAAACTAAAATTATATAGACACAGAAATATTGCCTTAGATGAACTGTGCCAACTCTCAGTTTCTGTGATAATGAAACTTTAAAAAAAAAAAAAGGTAGAAAACATTCAGTTGTTCTGAACTCAGACCACACTGTCTTTCCCCTTGAGTGTTCAGAAGTATAGCATCACAATTAAAAGCTGACCGCACTCCCCTTCATCAATATTCAAGATGGTTTTAGTGATTATACAAAAACAGGGTAAAGTAATAAGATTTAAAGTATTTTCACATAAGAACAATTTAAAAAAAACAAACCAAATCAAAACCACCAAAGAATATTCTAAGTAGTCTGAGAATTCTTAATGCTTGTGCATCCAAATAAATAAGGGCTTATTATCACCCCTCAGTTTCTCAACCCTTTCACCCCACATTTAATACCATTCCCAAATCCTATGTCACTCTTTCACTACTTTACATTTCTCAAATTCTCCCACACTTTTATTCCCTCAAAATCTGTCTCCTTTTCTGCTATAAACATTCTTTGTGAGATTTTTTTCAGTTTAAAGATCTAGTTGCTTGATGGGGTGTCCTGGTTTCAGCTGGGGTAGAGTTAATTGTCTTCCTAGTAGCTGGTACGGTGCTGTGTTTTGAGTTCAGTATGC